>JAUMJJ010000238.1:600000-1084693 GCA_033556795.1 Tapera naevia | reverse complement strand
GGGACTTCAAACGCACCGGGCACCGGGTGTACGAATGCATTGGTACCGGGTTTGCAAACACACTGAGCACCGGGTGCACGAATGCATTGGTACTGGGGTGCAAACGCATCGGTATCAGGATTCACGAAGGCATCGAGTGCACGGATGCACCAAGCACGGGGTTTGCAAACGCACCGGGCACCGCAGCAACAGGTTTTGTCTCCGCTTCTCTCTCAGCCTCCCCGGTTCCCGGAGCTCCGTACCGGGCAGGGCAGCGAGCATCCCTCTCTCCGCACTCCCCCGCACGCCCCGCATCCCGGGATGCTCCCGGCAGCGCCCGCACCTCACCTTGGAAGCGGTGCCCGAAGAAGCGGTTCCGTAGCACCCAGGGGTAGAAGTTGAGGGGGTCGCGGTGTTGCGGCCCGAAGAAGGAGTGGGGATGCGGCAGCGCTGAACCCCCTAACTGATGAGGCCCCACGGGCAACGCCGGGTGCCCCACAGCTTCGGGAAAAACCAGCTCGGCGCTGCCGTAAAGAGCCCGGCCGGCGGCTGCAGAGCCCTGGAAGCCCGAAGAGAAGCCTGGGGGGTCCGGGGGCCCAGGAGCGGGGTATCCGAGGGCTGAGGGGCGCGGGGGGTCCTCGGGGCTCAGGTGGGTGTCCTTGCCCACCAGGGACTCGATGGTGAAGCAGCGCTTCCCAGACGGCTGGAACATGGTTTGAGCTGGGAAAGAGGGGAGGAGAGGGGAGGAGGAGGAGGGGAGGGAGGGGGGACACACACACACACACAGGGGATGTGTTCCTGGGGGTGTGTGTGTGCAAGAAACCTCCCCCCGGGCAATGCACACACACACAGACACACACACACACACAGACACACACACACACACACCCGCCCACCCGAGGGGGGATTCGAACCCGTAAAGCCCGGGGCAGGCGGTACAAATAGAGCCGGTACCTGGCGGGGGGGGGGCGCAGCTCGCACCTGCCCGGGGCCGGGGTCGGGCGGGGGTTGGGGCTGGGGTTGGGGCTTGGGGCCGGGAGGGGCTTGGGGGGGGGGGGGGGGGGTCAAGGAGGGGAGGAGGGGGGTGCAGAGCAGGCAGAGAGCTCCCGAAAAACTGGAGTGGAGCCGCTCCCGCAAGTTGTGGGGAAAGGACTCCGGCTACCGGCAGGTGGGGGGGGGTGGGGGGGTGCTGCTGCTTTAAGAAAAAAAAACAACTTCTTTTCTCTTTCCACCTCTGCCTTTTAAATATAAAATAAAAGTCCTCGCATTGACGGTTTGTGCAGCCGGGATGCGGCGGTTGGGATGAAGGGACGAAGGGGTGAAGGGATGATGAGAGGGATGGAGGGATGGAGGGATGGAAAGATGAAGGGATGGAAGTATGAAAAGATGGAAGGATAGAGGAATGATAGAATGAGGGAATGAGTGGATGCATGGATGAAGGGATGGAGGGGTGAAAGGATGGAGGAATGGAGGGATGAAGGGATGGAAGGATGGATGGAAGGATGGATGAAAGAATAGAGAGCTGGAGGAATGATGGGAGGAAAGGACGAAGGGTGAAGGGATGGAGGGGTGAAACGATGAAGAGACAGAGGGATGAAGGGATGGAGGAATGAAGGAATGGAGGGGAGGTGAATGGGTGAAGGGATAGAGAGATGGAGGGAGGGAGGGGAGGCGAAGCCCTCCCTCGCGCAAGCTCCGCTGTCCTCCGCGTTAACCTCTCTCCAAAAGCAGAACCTTTCCCCCCGCCCCGTACAAAGGCCCCCCTCTTCCCACAGGACTGATCCTGAGATGGAAATTACATTAAAAAAAAATTAGAAAACTTCAATAATTCGCGATTTTGCCGGACTTTCCCCAGCTCCGGGGGATAGATAAGCTCTGCTCCCCTTTCCAAAGGCTCCCCTACTGGACCAAAGCCCCGTTCTTCCCACAAATCCGATCCTGCTCTGAAAATTAAATAAACATTTAAAAAACCCTTCAATAATTCACGAAATTGTTTAATTTGTTTTCCAGAGTTCACTCCGCAGTTTGGCTCTGCTCGGAGTTTCGTTGGCCCTCCCCTCCCGCACAAAGCGGGTTGAAAGTCTATTTTCCACTTGGCTGGGTTGGAATACTCCGCGAATTCACCCGCGTATCCTTCCCTCCCCTTGCCCCGAGGAGAGGAGAGCGGGATTTCCGCGCTCCCCCGCAAGAAACTGCGGGGAAAAAAACCGGGGAGGTGGGGTGGGGAGACCACAATCCTTGAAATTCCGCAGAAATGAGAGCCTAAAAAATCGAGCAAATGCACTTTTCGTTTTATTTTTTTGGTTTATTCATATCTATTTATTTTAATATGTTATTTTTTAAATTTACTTTTAAAATGATGTTTGTTTTAATTTTTATTTCTGAAAGAAAGGAAATAACAATCTGCATTTTAAATTATATATTTTTATTGAAAATTAGAAATACAGAAGCGAGGTTGGATCAGCCGAGTGGAGGAGAGGGCACCGGGGTGCGTAGCCGGATGCGCTCATAGAAGGATGGGGAATGGGAATGGGAATGGGAATGGGAAGGGGAAGGGGAAGGGGAAGGGGAAGTGGAAGGGAAAGAGGAAGGGGAAGGGGAAGGGAAAGGAGAAATGCAAAGGAAAGTGTTAGAGGGAAGAGGGATGCAGGAACAGCACTCGACTCAGCCACAGGAGACGTACCCGGCTCCGGACCACTCCTGGAATTGAATTTCAACCAATTTAATTCATTTTAATTCATTTAATTTCCCCCCTCGCTGTTCTCCCCCTGGTCTGGGGTGGTGGGATGGGGATGCAGACCCTGGATTTCGTTTCCTTCCCATCCCGCCGCCTTTGAGCAAATTTTTTTGTGGAGGGAAAGGAAAAGCCGGCCGGGTGCTGGCTGCTCACCGTGGAATCCCCGCCGGCAGCATCAGCCTCCGCACTCCGTCTCTGCATCCCTCTTTTTTGGGGGGGAGCTGATTTGGTTTAGGGGAATAAATCACCCTTTTTGAGAATTATAAACCTTTAAGCTGATTTTTTTTTTCCCCCGTTCGCCCCAATGGTTTCCAATCCCAGCTCAGTGGCCAGGTTGCATGTTTTGCAAAGAGCTGGGAAGCTGCTATGATGAAACTAGGAGAGAAATCCAAATTTCTCTTTGCATTTCTTTCCCTCCCTGCTGCTTCCAGGCCTGCTCCCACCTCCAGGATAATTGAAGTGGGATCTTTATTCCCCAGGGGAATAAAATGCAGACCCCCAGGTGCGTGCTTTACTCCGGTACCCAGTATTCCTGGCATACTAAAAGGAAAACTTTAGCCCCTGCATCTCCAGGAGGAGTGATCCATCCTTCCTGCTGGATTCCTGGCCAGGAGGAGCTCTGGGTAGAAGAGAAAGACGTTTTCCTTTTTAATGAAAAAGGCTCTGAGGTGCCAGTGCAGTGAGGGGCTGCGGTGGGCAGGCAGGGATGGGCAGGAGGAGGCTGCACCGGGAATTGGAGGCGGGGGTGGGGGGAAATGGGGTTAAAATACAACAGTGAGGGTTTTCCAAGGAGCAAACGAAAAACGAATGAAGAAGACCGAGAGGGGGACAGGATGAGCACCAAAAACTCTCCATGGGGTTGGGGGTAGAGGGTCAGCTCTGAGGATGCTCAGGGATGGGAAGAGGGATGATGAGTACATCCTCATCCGTCTGCATCGCAGAATCATAGAATGGTTTGGGTTGGTAGGGACCTCAAAGCCCATCCAGTTCCAACCCCCCATGGGCAGGGACACTTCCCATTAGACCCCACATCATCCCAAAGCCTTGGCCACTACTCGCCTGCTGGGACTCAAATCCCTGCTGGCAACCCTTCCTCCCTCTGCAGAGGCAGGAACAGACAGGCTTTGCCAGGGCCAGATCCTGAACACCACCGGCAGGTGCAGTCCATCCCCTGGTCTTGTTAATCTGTAACACATCAGCCTCCAGCATCAAAGGGTAGAATGTGGAAAATCAGGCCCCAAGCCCCGGAGCGTGGCCAAGGGCTCAGTTTGCTGGGATGTTAAAAGTTGACCAGACTTCAAAGCGCTGGATCATTTCCTCCTAACCTCTCCCACCTGCTCTTCCCATGGGCACAGCTCCTTGCTCTCCCCTAATTTCTTCTCGGCATCCTTCAAGTGTGGTCCTGAAGTGATGAAGGGAGGAGTGGGGCTGTACTTCGAGTTGGGGGACAAGGACATCTGCACCTGTCTGTCCTGGCCTGCTCCCCCTCTCCTTCTTCTTTGGCTTTTATTTATTTTCATTTCATTTGGTTTAGGGATGTCCTGGATGGGAATAAACAGACCCTACACAACCCTGTAGGCTTCAGCGAGTTATTCATCTCACATCCCTCAGTTTCCCTTTTTTAAAGTCGTTTTGTCATCTGGTCTGTTGATGGTGGATGGGTGGATGGATGGATGAGTGGATGGATGGATGGATGGATGGATGGATGGATGGATGGATGGATGGATGGATAGATGGATATGATATGGGAATGGTGGCAGATGTGACCATTATATGAATGGAAGACAGCTTTAGTCTATGGAGTCAAGATCAATATTAAGAGATGATCCCACCACCAAGGCAGGCAACAGGAAGCCATGCAGATCACATAGCTATGGGCTGAAGAGGTCCATGGTACAAGGGCTGATGCTGCTGCCTCCTCAACCCCCTGCACAATGGTCACACTGGATTTTTCATGGGTGGTGCATCCACCCTCACTTCTCCAACTGATGTGTCGGTACACAAACCCTGCACAGGCGTGGGCTTTGGTGTGATGGGTCCTGGTGGACTTCCAGCCTACTCAGACTGGGAGGTAAGGTGGGCAAAGCACAAAAGCTGAAAGGTTTCTGCAAAGTTTACATAGAAGATGATGAGAAAACTTACCCCATAGAGCCTGGTCGTGCCCAGATTCCTGCTGCTCCAGTGTCAGATGAGGTCTCAGAGGTTGGAGAGCCTGAAGGCCATTAGATGTGGGCTCAGCTTTGGCTTTGGTGATTTGCACTTGGAAAGCAGAGGATTTTGCACTCAGCTCCTTATAGGCATTTAAACCCCCACTTCCTGAAAGTATCATCTCTAAGCCTTAAAATGTCTTGAGATGATTGTGCAGGTGTTCGTAGCCCTGAGAAAGCCTCTTGGAAAGCTGTGGCAGTGTCCGTCCTGGTGCTGAGGCCACACCCACACCCGAGACAGAGGTTGCTCTGATCATTTCTGCTTAGCAAGGTCATCCCACAGGACTGTGTTTTGGGGGAAAGGCGTTGCTGCTCATTAGTTGAGAGGGATGTGCAGAGGCTGGGCATGTGGGGACCTTTCCCCTGACTTTGAGCCTGACCTTGGCAACCCCACATGCCCTGTTTGCCCATGGCATGAGTGGGGCAATGAGCTGGTTCGCCCAAGTCATGGAGAGCAGCAGCACTGAATCACAAAGCTTTTGGCCAGCACCTGCATCTCCTGCCTGTGACACGACTTGTCAGAGTTGCACTGATGCCACAGTCACCAGCAGCACACGTGGCTCTGAGCGTCGCATCGCCTTCCACTTGGGCATGGGATGTGGTTCTCCTTGCCGACCTGCTGGGGTGACAGCGGGTGCAGCAACAGGGGGCAGAGTTGAGGGGGTCCTGGGGATCTTCAAGCCCTACTCCAAAGCAAGGGGTGCAATCCAGTGCCCCCTCCCCAGCTACTAGGAGCAAACCCAACCACTTATGCTGGTTTGTCACCCTGATGCCTGGGGTGGCAGCAGTGGTGGGTGCATGCCATCACTCTTCCTCATCCCTGATCCCAGCCTTTAAACATCTTCAGGATGCCATGGCCAGGAGTGCTGGACTTCAGCACTGTGATTCCTGGGGAGGTTTTTGAGGGTTTATACATCTGACAGCATGAAGAAGGGCTCAGTTGCGCTGGTTGGGTTCAGCCAGCCCTGCCCACTGGTTTTGGGGCTCAAAACCGGTCTCCCAGCTAATGTCCCACTACACATTTCCCTCCAGGGCTTTAAGATGTTGCCTTTGAAATGCTTTTCTATGCACAACAGGGTCATCGTTGCAGCAAAACTATCTTTCTAGGAGAGCTCAGGAAATTACGACACAGGAAATTATGCCTCCAGCCCCAGGGAGGGTTTGGGTGCTCCTTTGGATGGCACCAGACCGTGACCGCCACACGGGCTCCCACCTGGACTTGTGCTGGCTTTGCTCCTGAGGCTAAGAAAACAAAATCTCCTGCAAGATTACACCATTGCAGGAGCAAAGAAACCACAGGGACAGAGACTGTACCTGCTTAGATGCTGGGAGAGTGCCCCCAGAACCCCATGGGGACCAACATGAGAAGGATATGGAACTGTTGGAACAGGTCCAGAGGAGGCCATGAAGATGAGGTGCTGAAGCACCTCTGCTATGAGGACAGGCTGAGACAGTTGGGTTTGTTCAGCCTGGAGAAGAGAAGGTTCCAGGGAGACCTCAAAGTGACCTTCCAGTACCTGAAAGGGCTACAGGAAATCCGGGGAGAGACTTTTTACAAGGGTCTGTAGTGATAGGATGAGGGAGAATGGCTTTAAATTGGAAGGGGGAAGATTTAGATTAGGAAGAAATTCTTCATGATGAGGTTGGTGAGACACTGGCACAGGTTGCCCAGAGAAGTCATGGCTGCCCCAGGTTCAAGGCCAGGTTGGACGGTGTCTTGAGCAGCCTGGTCTGGCAGGAGGTGTCCTTGTCAATGGCAGGAGGTTGGGACTGGACAGGCTTTAAGGTCCCTTCCAACCCAAGCCATTCTATGAGACTATGCAGTGTTTGTGTTAGGGGAGATCAGCAGTCTTGGCTCCCCCTCACCTCCTCAACCTTCCGTTAAATGGCATCAAGACGGTGTATCCACTGCTTACATACATTGGTTATGGTCGCCAAACTTATCAACACAATAAAACTGCTGCTGAGAAGCTTTCCTGTCTCCTTTCCCGCATAGAGAGCATCGGTGCTGGAAACACCTAGCCACCTTGTATGGAAATACCCAGGGTTGCTTTTCATACAGCACCCAGGAAAATAAATATATGGACCAGCCAGGGAACCCCTTCCAACCTTTCCAGACCTCAGCCGTGAGGGCAGGGACACCCTGAAGCAGGGGGGTTTAAAGCCAGTCCTGGAGTGAAGCAATCCCATCCTGCCTGGGTACCTGAACTGGGAGGCAGCGTGCCTTGGGGGGAATGCTGGGAGATGCTGGGTGGGCTGGGTGTTGGCGGTATCCTCTGATGCACAATGCTCTGAATCACAGAATCATAGAATTGTTTGGGTTGGAAAGGACCTCAAAGCCCATCTGGTTCCAAACCCCCTGCCATGGGCAGGGACACCTCATACTGCATCATGTTGCTCAGAGCCCTACCCAACCTGGCCTTCATCACCTCCAGGGATGGGGAAGCTGCAGCTACCCTGGACAACCTGTGCTAGTGTCTCACCAACCTCATTGTGAAGAATTTCTTCCTAATGTCTAATCTAAATCTTCCCCCTTCAAATTTAAAACCATTCCACCTCATCCTCTCACTACATCAGTGAATCCTCCTCCCGCTTCACTCTGGAAGTGGTCGGAGGGGGACCCTGGCTGATTCATATATTTATTTTCCCCGATGCCATATGAAAGGCAACCCCGGGTATTTCCATATGAGGCGGCAAGGTGCTTCCAACACTGACATTCTCCAGGAGAAAAATAGGCAGGAAAGCTTCTTAGCAGCAGTTTTATTGTGTTAATAAGTTTGGCGTCTATAAGCAACATATGTAAATGACTGATATACTGTCTTGATGCCATTTAACATTATGTTGCGGAGGTGAGCGGGAGCCAAGTCTGCAGCATTTCGACTAATATGTGAGGAGCTGCCAATTCTGCTGGGGCTTTTTACATCTTCTTTCCCCCTTTTTTTTTTAAATTTAAACAAGTTAGCAATCTGCCTGTGCCAAAATAATGACTTGGACCCTTCCATCTCCGTTTCTTGGAAAAATGGGTAAATATTGTGTTCATTTAGCCCTGGCGGCAGCTCGAGTCCCCAGAGCTGGGATGGAAAATCTCGCCTCGTTGGGTATCCTGGTCATCGTTGCTGTGGATGGAGGTGAGGAAATAGTAGAGTAGCAGAGGTGCCAATGTCTCTGCTTTTCCCCTTCCCTGGCAGGGGAGGAGAAGAGAAAAAAAAAAGACAAGGAGGAATAAAATGAAATGCAAAATGCTGCGAGTTTCTGCCTCTCACAAGTAATTTTCAGTTAATTTATGTTGAATCAATGGTTCCTTGCAGTCATATGGATGGCAGGCTCCCAGCCATTATTAGTGTAAACAGATTTGTGAGCAGTATATTTAGCTGTTCCATATTGCTTTTAGGAAATGTGCACATTTCAATGGCGCATACTTAGAGAGGGCCATACCCTGCCGCCGCTCTGCAGGTGCGGACAGTGCCGTTCGGAGGCTCCCTGTGCTCTCAGCCTCTTCTTCCTCAGCTCAGACAAAGTCTTCAGCCAGCTCGGGGGGTCTTGGTTACCCTTGGAGGCAGCTAGGGGCGTCAGCTCTGGTACGTCTCAACTGTAGAACCCTGCAGAATTGGGGTTTGCTGGTGGGGATGGTCTGGCCAAGGATATGCTCCATCCCACAGGTTGCAGAAGCCAGATTCAGCTCATGAGCATGGAGATCATAGAACTGCTCCTGCCCACTCTCTCATCTATCCATCTTCCAAACACTCCCAGGGATGGTGACTCAACCACCTCCCTGGGCAGCCTCTGCCAGGGCCTGAGAAAACTTTTGATGAATTTTTTCCTGACATCTAATCTGAACCTGCCCTGGTGCAACTTGAGGCCATTTCCTGTCATCCTATCACCTGTCACTGGGAGAAGAGACCAACAACTACCTTGCTACAACCTTCTTTCAGGGAGTTCTGGATAGTGATAAGCTCTCCCCAACCTCCTCTTCTCAAGGCTAAACAACCTCAGCCACTGCTCAACCTCAGGCCCCTCAGCTGGTCCTCACCAGACTTGTTCTCCAGCCCCTTCACCAGTTCCTTGCTCTTCTCTGGACGCGCTCCAGATGGAGGTGTTTGCAGCAGCGAGGTCCCTTTAGGTGGGTGCCCAGCATTCTTTGGATGCTCTGGGTGCCTGCCTGTGCTCCAGAGCTCGGGCCAGTCTCACCAGTGCTCAGGCACTGCTGGGGGTGAATTCCCATGGGCCCAGCCACCTATACTGCACAGGGTGGGCATCCATCCAGGGACCATGCCGGGATGCAGGTTACACATTCCCTCAAGGACTGCACTGGGATGCAGGTGCCACATCCACTCAATGACTGCATTGGGATGCAGTTGGCACATCCACTCAGGGACCACTCTGGGATGCAGGTGGCACATCCAGCCAAGCACCAGGCTGGACTGGGATACAGGTGGCACATCCAGCCAGCAACTCTGCTAGGATACAGGTGGCACTTCCACCCAAGGAACAAGCTGGAATGCAGGTGATATAACCACTCAGGGATCACTCTGGTATGCAGATGACATATCTACTCAGGGACCAGGCTGGGATGCAGGTGGCACATCCAGCCAAGCACCAGCCTGGACTGGGATACAGGTGGCACATCCACCAGCCATGCCACAGGTATGGGGTGCAGTGGTCATGTCCCTGCCACGCGGGGAGGGACCTGGACCCCCCTCTTCTGCCTGAGTGGCTGATTTGAGAGACGTTTCTGTGCTGCAGAGCAGTGCCAATCGCAGGAGGGCTGGGGCCGGAATGTAAAACGTGCTAAAAAAGAAATCCCCAGATTTCAACAGAAGGGGTGTAAAAGCCCAGCCAGCGGCACCGTGAGGAGCCCTCCAAGTCCCACAGGACAGATTCTGCTGTGCAGCGTCCTTACACCAGTCCCTTTTTCCAGGCCTGCCTGCCATCAAGGGAGGCTCCTAAGAAGTGAGAAGGATCAGGCCCTTCCCCACCTCCCCTGCTCGCTCTGTGCCGCGCGCACGCCTCGCCCGCTGCCAAAATAACCCAGAAAAACCGAATCCAGAACCCACTGCAAGTTCACACGTGCCGGGACGGCACGAAGCGTGGGTGCCAAGGAACCGGGGCAGGATATTGCCCCGGGGGGGTTGCTATTTTGATTTTTTCCCTGCTGGCTTGCCCGCGTGCTCGAAAATAGCTGCTACGAACGGGCTGGCACGGGCAGCGCGGAGCATCGCCAGCCTCCAGCGCACGGTGGTGAAAGGATTTGGGCAACCTCTCACCATGGCTACCCGGGCTGGGGAGAAGTATGTCAGCTCCAGGGGGAGGGTGTTGGCCCCTTTCATGGAGGAGAAAGCCGCGACATCAGGGCTCTGTTGTTGGATGTCACCATCTCCCTCCCGCCAGCGTGAAAAATCAATTAGGAAGAATTAGCGATGTGTCACCGGGGGAGATTTATGGGCTCCATCCTGCACACCAGTTCACCCAGGAGAAGGTGGCAGTGTGTCACCGCTCCCTCGGTTTGTCCCCACCACATCAGCATGATCACAACCCCAAAACCACAGTACCCATGCATCTAAATCCAGCCCAAGGTGTTGATTTCCAGACTGGGTGCAGAGCTGCATCCCACCCCAGCACTCCCTGCCTCAGTTTCCCCATCCTTACAATGGTGTTTGGCTGGACTGCAGCCCTTGAGTCCCACAGTATCATTGGCTGCAGACCCCATTGGAGCTTATTCCCATTGCTCCAGGACTGGAAGTGGCATCATAACTCGCACTGTGCTTCTGCTTTTCCCTTCCTTCCTCTTTCTGAGTGTGTATATATATATCTATAAAAAAATAGGAAGGGGGGGAAAAAATCCCAAACTCTGATTAAAATCCCTTTTTTATTCACCTGCCCATCTTTCCTCTGTCTCCATCTCCCATTCCATCCAAACTCATAATTAATCGCTCAAGGCAAAAGTAATGAATGTTAATTGGCCATCTGTACAAAGACTAATTAAAATCTACCATGCTGGGGATTAAAACATACCTATAGCAACTGCCTGAATTGAGAATGAGACAGAGGAGAGATTGAGAAAACAGCTGAAAGGCTTCTGCAAAACGCAATCTCGCTTAGGTGTGAGATGAGTTGCGGCTTGGAGATCTGAGATGCTTTATTATTAAATAAAAAAAAAAATAAAAGGGGGGTGGGTGGGGGAAGAAACTTCTGAGCGGAGCCGAGAGATGGTTTAATGGGAAAAAAGGCCGCGGGAGATTTCAAAGGCGGAGCAATACCCTTTGGACCCCAACATTTCAGGTTTGGTTTGGAGGATAATAGCCACCCTCTCTCCTCCTCGCATGGAAGAAAATATTTTGTGGTGTTCTTGGCTTTTTATAAGGGGTTTTTGGGTGGGAAGAAACCAAACCAGGTGGAACTGAGAAAGGAAGCATCCCTGAATTTGGAGTTAGGGATGGAGCGTGCAGCCCAGCTGAGGGCATCACCGCGGCCTGGGTATCTGGGTCTGGTCTGCATCCCACTCTGCCCTGAAGCTGCATCCCACTCTGCTCCCAGCCCCTTCTTTGTCCTAAATCCTTGGCTTTTCAAGCCGGCTGCGTCTTTGTTGCAGGAGGGTTTAGGAATTGGAGGAATGGTACAAAACAAATAAGCCCAGCACTAATTATTCTCCTCCTTGTCGCAGCCCTACAGAGCCTCCTGGCCCCTGCACAAACACCCCCCGACCCTGCCAGTGCTGCATGTCAAGGGCCAACGTGGAGCCCGGATCCATCCCACCCAGCTGAGGTGTCCCATCCAGCACTGGGGACATGGCTGGAGGCGCCCAGTTGTGGAAGGCACCCAGGGGGATACTGGTTGGAGGGTGGCAAGGAGGCTGGATCTTATCTCCAAACAGGTTCCCCCAGGCAGCAAAACGCCATTTTTAAGCAAAAATTAAAATTAAATAAGTGCTTTCCCTCCAGCCAAAGCTGGGGGTGGGTTTCTGCCGAACATCACTGACCTGCGGCTGCACCACCTCGTGTCCCCAAGCAGCTCGAGGTCTGGGCTGTCCCCATCTATCCCATGCATCAGCCCCAATGCCACGAAACAACCTGTTTTTTGATCCCATATCCCCAGCGTTTCCTCCTGGGAGCAGGAGTCTTCATCCCTGTACCCCTGGGAGGCTGGGGAGCGTCGCTTCTGCACAGCCTCCTTCCCAGGGGTTTTGGAGTTCACAGTGGGGAGCGATGGGGAAGCAGGGAGGAGGCTGAGCATCCCCCCAACCCGGAGTGTGCTGATACTTTGCAGTCTTGATGGAAGCACCCGGGCTCAGCTCTGCTCTTGTTTTCTCAGATTCGGCTGTGTTTACTCCCAACACGAGTGACCGCCGTGGCCCTATTACAGGAGCGGCTGACAGCTCGGCTGACAAGTGTGCTCGCGGCAGGAATGTGAATGCGGCTCCCGGCCTCGCCGCGATGCCTTGGCGGCAGCTTTACCAGCAGTGGCACAGGCATGATCATAGAATCATAGAAGGATTTGGGTTGGAAGGGACCTTAAAGCCCATCTAGCTCCAACCCCCTGCCACGGGCATGGACACTTCCCAATAGACTGGGCTGTCCAAGGCCTCATCCATCCTGGCCTCGAACATTTCCAGGGAGGAAACATCCATGACTTCTCTAGGCAACTTCAGCCAGTGCCTCAACCACCCTCAGAAGAATTTCTTTCTAATGTCTAAGCTAAATCTTCCCATTTAAAGCCATTCCCCTTCATACTATCACTACAGACCCTTGGAAAAAATGTCCATACCCAGCTTTTCCGGCAGCCCTTTTCAGTACTGGAAGCTCCTCTAAGGTCTCCCCAGAGCCTTCTCTTCTCCAGGCTGAACAAGCCCAACTCTGTCAGCCTGTCCTCATAGTACAGCTGCTCCAGCCCTCAGATCATCTCTGTGGCCTCCTCTGGACCTGTTCCAACAGTTCCATGTCCTTCTCATGTTGGTGATTCCAGAACTGGACATAGGACTCCACATGGGGTCTCACAAGAGAAGAGTAGAGGGGGAGAATCCCCTCCCTCACCCTGCTGGCCATGCTTCTTTGGATGCATCGCAGAACAGAGTTGGCCTTCTGGGCTGCAAGCAGGATGAGGCCACGCTGCCAAGATCCCTAAGGAAGGAGCCACTCTTGGTTTCCCATGGGATCCCATATGGGATGAGGTGCTTTAAGCTATGGGTGCAGCAAAACTAGTCCTTTCTGGTCTAAACCCCGGTGCTGAGCATCTGCCAGACCCTTCCAGAAACCTAACAAGAAGGACAGGGATCCACCAGGATTATTTGGTTCTCGGGAAAGAGCTGAGCTGTCAGCACAGGAAAGTTTCAAGACCAGGTGGAGGATGCTGTGCTGCAAAAGTGGTGCAGGATGGAGGAGGAGGAGGAGCATAGACGTGCTGATCTGAGCTGGAAACTTTGCTGAAGGAAAAGGGACAGGGATCTGCTGGTTTCAGGACTTATGTCCTCAAGTCTCAGAGGATCGACAGGAGCAGCCCAACCACTGCCTGCCTCAGACCCTGCACTTGATATTTGAGGAAGAAGACTTGAAATGCACCTGGCTGAAACCCACATGGACCAGTGGTAAAGTGGACAAAGTATGGCTTTGTGATGCTGCACAGAAAAACAAGGAAGACTTCCAATTTCTGGTAGCTCTTCCCCACCAGGGTGGAGGTGGCTGTTAGTCTGCAGGGTCTGGTTGAAGCACCGATGGTTTCGATGCATGCAGGGCAGCACTGGGAGCGATGCTGAAGCCACGAATCTGGTGCTGGTCCCAGCTCAGTGCCCAGCCCAGTGAGTCCAGCTGCTCTGCCCATGCTGGATAAAGATGGTTTAATTAATCACAGATCATTTCTGCAATGTCCCCCCATTAACCTCCTTAGCAGACTAAATAATAACTCATTAAAGGCATTTGAAGCCTGCAGGAACAGGACAGTTTACCAGCAAACCCACTGCTCTTTGGCTCTAAACCGGGTTAATCTGTTATCTCTCCTCGCTGGACCAACAAGTCCCTCATTACACATTAAACATCTGCTCCAGGGGCCATGGCCAGCCCGGAGCTGGTCCTTCTCCTTGCTTAACACTAAGGCCACCAAAATCAGGGGACAGCACAGAGGGGAGAAGAATAAAAGCAGGTCAGCAGACTGAGAGCGTCAGGAGTGTGAAGAGTTACAGGCAGGAGTGTGTGCGAGCAAGCATTGGTGAGAACCCTGCCAGCTCAGCAGAAAGATGTTTGTTGTTCTAACCCTCTTGGACTTGGTGAACGTCCACCAAATCCCAGCCACCACCCCAAGAAGACCCTGCAAAACTCCTGACTTGTCGTATAGATAGGCAGGAGGCATTGGGATGGCTGGTTGGGGAGCACCTCAGAGGTCTCTGCACGCAGGATGGGGTTCCCTGGGTGGGAAGCTTGGGCACTACCAGACCTTTCCCCCTCCTGGAGGCACCTTTGCTGGAGGAGCAGCTCATTTACCTTTGGCCTCGTGGCAGGAGGCTGCTGCTTGTTTGTGAGCAAGGAGCTTGCTGGGCACTCAGTGTCCTTGCCAAAAGGCCTGTGCTCAGCATTTCTGCCCACTGGATGGGAAAATAAAGGTCTCTCCCTCTGCTCAGAAACCTTTAATAAAGGGCAGAGGGACCTGGTTTCAGCCTCTTGCCTCGCTGAGCCGGGGCAGTGCAGGTCAGCGACTGAGATTTGGGAGATCGTTGGGTGCGCGCCGGTTTTAATTTGGGAGGCTTTGGGGGGGATTTAGGAGGCTCAGCCTCACTGTCGTCCCAGAGACCTGGTCACACATGTGAAAACAAAACCCCAGCAGTGACTTTGACTCCTTTCATAACCTAGTTCCCCACATTTCACCATGGGCACAAAGGGCACAGTGTTTCCCTCAGCATGGGGAGACTACGGGGAGGGTTCCTTGGGGACCTGGAGCACTCACTTGGGCACTGTTATCCCAGAGCATCGCACACACGCTTCCCTTCCTGCCCTAAATTGCTATTGAGGCCATCTCAGAGGCTTTCTGTAGCACTTTAATAAGGATCTCACAAGGGGAGGCATCTGCACTGCTCGCACTCCAGCCTTGTCTCTCTCTCTTTACCAGGGCTCAGTGGGACCTCACACCTTCCCCAACATCCACTCATTACAGACATCATCCAACTGGGAAGGGCCCAGCACTGGAGGCATGATCATAGAATGGTTTGGGTTGGAAGGCAGCTCAAAGCCCATCCAATTCCAACCACCCTGCCATGGGCAGGGACACCTCCCACCAGATCAGGATGCTCAAAGCCCCCATCCAACGGCAGCCACAACTTCTCTGGGCAACCTGTGCCAGGGCCTCACCAGCCTCATTGTGAAGAAATTCTTCCTAATGTCTAAGCTAAATCTTTCTCCTTCCAATTTAAAGCCATTCCCTCTTGCCCTATCACTCCAGGCCCTTGGAAACAGTCCCTCTCCAACTTTCCTGGAGCCCCTTCAGTACTGGACCACTATAAGGTGTCCCCAGAGCCTTCTCTTTTCCAGGCTGAAAAACCCCAACTCTTTCAGCCTGTCCTCAAAGCAGAGGTGCTCCAGAACTTGTATCATCTTTGTAGGCCTCCTCTGGATCTGTTCCAACAGCCCCACTTCTCCAGCTTGTCTGGATTCCTCTGGGATCATCACACTGCATTGCACTCCCAGCAGTGTGTGAACTGCTTTTCTTGTCCATACATGAACTCAGAGCAAGAGGGGAGCAAGGAAGCACAGGCTGTCCCATGTGAGTCCTTGCAGCCACACACAACTAGAGATGGGAAGGAAAATACAAAGAGAAAAAATGGGGGGAAAAGGGGTTAAATGCCCTGTGTGGCATTCCACTGCAATAAACATAGAACCATAGACTCATTTGGTTGGAAAAGACCTGTGAGATCGAGTCCAACCACACCTGCCCACCAATAAACCAGATCCCCGAGCACCTCATCTACCATCTTTTAAATACCTCCAGGGATGGGGACACAGCCACCTCCCTGGGCAGCCTCTGCCAGTGCCCGAGAACCACTTTGATGAAGAGATTTTTCTTGATGTCTAATCTGAACCTGCCCTGGTGCAACTTGAGGCCTTTTCGTCTTGTTCTGTCACCTGTCACTTGAGAGAAGAGACCAACACCCACCTTGCCACAACCTCCTTTCGGGCAGTTGTAGACAGTGATAAGGTTTCTCCTCAGTTTTCCTTTTCTCCAGGCTAAACCCAGGTCCCTCGGCCACCTCTCATAAGGCTTGCTCTTCAGATCCTTCCCCAGCTTTGTTGCCCTTCTCTAACATTGTGGGAAGGCAGGCTGGAAAGGGGGAGCAGATCTGCTTGAAGGGACTCCCCATTCTAGGCAGGATTTTCAGCTTGACAAGCCCTGCTTTATCCCCATCAGGGGAGAACAGAGCTTGCAGCTCCTGTCTTGGATGGATGAGGAGACAGCTCCTTTTGGGGCGACTCCCTTCAGCTGCAGGATTCATCCTTAGCCCATGGGAGAGCACCACTCAAAGATTGGGGCTCCCTTAGGGCTGGGTGTTTCAGCCACATCAGAAACACTTTCCCAGGTAAGCTGTGAGCTCCCATACCTGAAATCAGGAGAGCTCAAAACTTTCTTTATTTATATATCCCCTTTTCTCCTAATTTGGCTTCTGTTTTGGTCTCATGGCTCCAGGACTTAAAATCATAGAATGGTATGAGTTGGAAGGGACATTAAAGATCATCCAGTTTGAACCCTTCTGCCATGGGCAGGGACACCTCCTACTGGATCAGGTTATTCAAAGTCCCATCCAACCTGGTCTTTAACACCTCCAGGCTGAACAACCCTAACTCTCTCAGCCTGTCCTCACAGCAGAATTGCTCCAGTATTCAGATCATTTTTGTTAACCGCGGAGCCTTAGTTAAAAATGTAATTATCAGTTCTCATAGGGACCTGTGATGAGAAGATGCAGAGGCAGGAGGAAAGCCTGAGCTTGCATCGTGCTCCATTCCAGATGCTGTCTCACCTTCTGGACTCTCTGCTGCGGCTGGTGTCTGTTATCTGGTCTCCGTACGCCCTCAGCTGGTCACATAAAATGCTAGGGAAGCCGAGAAATGTATTTCGTATCATTTTTCCACTGCATCTCATGTCACCTATGGGTGCACCGAGGTTGGTTGGACTCACAGGACATCCCCCAGGGTGGGCGATGCTGATACCCACCAGATACCAGCACTGAGTGGATGCTGGTACCCAGGGGATGCTGGTACCTGAAGGATGTCAGTACCCATAAGATGCCAGAACCCAGGAGATACTGTTACCCAGGGATCTGGTACCCGGAAGATGCTGCTACCCATGGGATGCCGGTACCTGGGGGATACTGGCACCAGGGGATGCTGGTAGTTGGAGAATGTTAGTACCCAGAAGATGCCAGTACCCAGGGGATACTGGTACCTGGGTATGCCGATACACAGAAGATGCCTGTACCCGGGGAATACTGGTACCTGGGGGAGATGCCAGTACCTCGGGATGCCAGTACCCAGGGGATGCCCTGAAAGCATCATGACATCCCTCCCTGGCCAGAGCTCATCCTGGAGCAGGAGTCAAGCTCAGCGCATCCTTGGGGATTACATAGCAATGCCAAACATCTAAACACACATGCTGTGAGTCCAAGGAGATGAAACTCCTAAAAATTAAAACATTCAGGAAACAGCTTGGAGCAAAAAGTATGCAGTGGCCATGTTGAAGACAAACTTACTCCATCAAACATTGAGCTCGTGGTTGCTTCACCAGGAAAATTCAGCAGCCTGAGCCCCAGTGCATCACTGTAGCTGTAGGGTTGGCTCCCGGTTCAGGCTTGGTGGCAACAGCAGGTTTGTTCTTGGAGCAGATGTGAAGTTTCCTGGTTGAAGGGTCAGAGACTTTTGCTCCCGCTGCTCATGGGCTGAACTGGGGGAGAGAGAAAAGGGAATGAAAAGCAACCCAAGTTCCAGCATAAGACATGGACCTGTTGGAGCTGGTTCAGAGGAGGCCACAATGATTGTCCAAGGGCTGGAGTACCTCTGCTATGGAAAGAAGCTGAGTTTGAGTTGTTCAGCCTGGAGAAGTCTCTGGGGAGACCTTATTACAGCCTTTCAATACACAAAGGACCTTATAAGGAAGATGGAGAGACTTTTCACCAGGGTCTTTAGTGACAGAACAAAGGGCAATGGTTTTAAACTGAAACCAAGTAAGTTTAGATTGCACTTAAGGAAGAATCTTACAATAAGGGTGGTGGGACACTAGCACAGGCTGTCCAGAGAACTCATGGCTGCCCCATCCCTAGAGATGTTTGAGGCCAGGTTGGATGAGGCTTTGAGCAACCTGATGCAGTTGGAGGTGTCCCTGCCCATGGCAGGGGATTGGAACTGGATGGGCTTTGAGGGTCCTTCCCAATCCAGACCACTCTATGAACCAAATCCAGTGGGACATAAGCACCTTGCTTATTTTATGTCAGCATTCCCTGCCCATGTCTACTCTCTCGGGGGGTTGGAGAATATCTGATTTCCAGTGGCACCTCTGTGATACCACAATCCCCAGCACAGATGGTCCAAGAAGACACACAGTTGCTCATCACCCCCAGACACTGCAGAGTGGTGAGATACCAACCAAGGTCAAAAACAAACCCTGCTTTTAATGTGTCAACCAAAAGAGTTCACCTGCCTCTCCCACACAGCCAGGACCAAGTGGTCTACATGCCCACAGCAGCCCTGTCCTTCATTACCACTCCAGCTCCTCCTGCACTTTGGGTCTCCTGGAGCCTTTCTGGGGGACTAAGCTACCTTTAGCCCAGCCCCTTACAGCCCCTGGTCTGAGAACCTGTAGGGCAGGACTTGGGACCCCCAGCGTTGAGCACTGGGGCTGTTTTTTTGCAGAAAGCCAGATCCCCAAAGATGATTTGTACCCAAGAGGGGATGGGACACAAGGTGAGGAGATGGGTGACTTTTAGCAGCAGCAGCTCGGTCCAGGTTTCACATTCTATACCATGAGACGTCAACCCACAGAAAAACAATCCCATCACCAGTGCAGTGAGCAGCAGAGGGGGTTTTGCTAATAATGAGTTTCACAGGCATAGAGGGAAGATGAAACCAAGCAGCAGATTAGCTGGAGAGAGGAGGGTTTTTTTTGAGTTTGGTGGGATTAAGTTAACGTAGAGTTAATGAAACAGCTCAGAGATGGAAGAACAGGACTTCAGGAGGGCACACATGGTGCCTTGTGGATGAAAACAGTGCTTAACCCAGGATGTCTCCTCCCATTCTCCCTAAAATTTATCCACTTTTAAGGATACAGAAGACCAAGAACAGACATGGAGCTTTTAATGATTGTAGATCCAGGCGGACAAAATTTGGAAAACAGGGTTGAGACAGAGGACTGCAGGGAGGTCACCATCACTGAGCACAGAGGGACACTGGGCATTTCCAAGACACACAGGGGATGCCACTGCACTTCAAAACAGCATCAACACACACCGCAGATCAGCTGCTTTCAAGAAAAACAAGTCTGTGAGTGCCCATGCCTCCTGGAATCTGGTGAGAAAATGAGGATAAACTCCCATAAATGATCAAAAGAAGAACCCAGGAGGGGCTGAAGCCCCACATTTGGCCTTGGTCCCAGAGCCTGCAAACAGGAATATGGCAGGAGCTGGTGGCCCCAGCCAGGCACCCAAGTATCCACACCTCCTCCATGGCCCTCTCCTGGTGATGAACTGCCTCTGCGCAGGAAACATGGGAACAGGCTTAGCTCCACACCTTAACACTCAGAACTTGCAGAGAGACGATCCCGGAACTGCAGAAAATTCTGGACAAGCCATTGGTGAGACAGGGGACAGAGAATCAGGGTTCTGGGGTGACAACCACCTCCTCTGGCTGTGGGAATGGCTTTGGTGACTTGCTTAGGTGCTGAGAACACAGCTCCTGTGGGGCAAAGGGGATGGACACAGGGATCCTCAGATCTAATCCTACTGTTGGCTTCTTTGAGACCTTCTGGGGTGGCTTTCTGACCTGGCTTCATGTGCCCCTGTACCTCCCTTATTTGCACACACACTCCTGCACAGGAGAGCTTTAAGCCTCCATGCCCATTTCCATGGAAAAGCCACCTTTGGCTCCTTCATCTCCAGCAGCTCAGAAATCCCTGCTCCTTGTGGTGGGCACCCAGGAGGGTTCAGAGGATACAGTACAGCAAAGCAGTAACTTTCCCAGCCCTGTTGGGGCACTAAGAGCATTGACAAGGCACCCAGAGGTCTTCTTTTGAAAGCTGTAGAGCACCCAGGACTCAAACAAGGTCACCAAACAAGCTGGATGAACCCAAGACACAGCTCAGCAGGGCAAAGCAAAGCAGCAAGGCAAAAGTGGAGGTGACAGTAACTCAGATGTCATAGAAATCCACGTGGGTGCCGGAGACGAAGGCGTCTTCCTCCAGGAGATTCACCAGCTTCTGGGCTGACACGGTGCAGTCTATCAGCTGGCCACTCTCCTGTAGGCTTTGGAAATACTGACGCATCTCAGGGTCTCCGGTCTTAGTCCGGGCCAAGAGCTGCATGTCCGTGTCCAGAGGACCTGGGGAAAGAGCAACAAAAAAGAAAACATGTAAGGAAAAAGCAAAATCTGGAGCTCATTTTCATGGAATCATAGAATCACCTGGTTGGAAAAGACCTTTGAGATCCTCAAGTCCAACTGTACCTGTCTACTACTAAACCAGATCCCCGAGAAACTCGTCTACCCATCTTCTGAACACTTCCAGGGATGGTGACTCCACCACCTCCCAGCTGCCCAGGGACACGGACCCGCACAGCCAAAACAAACAGCTTCCAGTCTCCAGCCTGAGGTGCAATGTCCTCACAGACCACAATGAGCTCTCCTGCATGTTCTTCTTTGGAAGCCAAGCCAGTAAAAGTCCTTCACCTGACCACCCTTTCAGTGAAAAAAGGTTTGCTGATGTCTAATTTGAACCTCCCCTGGCACAATTTGTTATACATTTTCCCTCTGCACCTGGCTTGTCTGCAATAATCTTTTATCCAGAAAGCCAGGAGAAAATTAATAGCAACTAATGAGCTCCCCTCCTCACCTGGGGCATAGTTGAGCACACGGACATCAGGCTCCTCGAGAGCCAGCACCTGGAACATCATGTCCCGGGCAGCCTTCCCGCTGCAGTACAGTGTCCAGTTCTTGAAGGGCTTCAGGGCACAGAGTGAGGAGATGTTCACCACTGTCCTGCTCGAGCCCGGCCGCTTCCCGAAGGCCTGCAGGGCGCTGGAGGTGAGGCAAAGCGCCGAGGTGACATTGAAGGCAAAGTAGCTGTTGATCTCAACTGGGTCAGTGAGATCGAGGAAGGATTTGGAGATATCTCCCAGGGAGCCTAGGAAAGAAGGACAATGAGTTAAGAGAAGTTAAATATGTGTTCACAGCACAGCAGATCCCTTTTGCCCCTACATTTCCACGTGCAACGCTATTACAGACAAACGCAAGCAGCTCTGCTGGCCCAGCCTCTCGCAGGGTCTCACAGCAGAGCGAGGAGCCCAGCCCAGCACAATTAGGTTGGGTATTAGGAAGAGGTTCTTCACCCAGAGGGTGGTGGAGCACTGGAACAGCTCCCCAGGGAAGCAGTCATGGCACCAAGCCTGATAATATTGCAGAAGCATTTGGATGTCCTCAGACCTACAGTGTCAATTTTAGTGTTGTCCTATGCAGGAACAGGAGTTGGACTTGATGATCCTTGTGGGTCCCTTCAACTCAGGTTATTCTGTGATTTTACGATCTGCTCATGCCGAATCAACAGTGGAGACATGGGACACCTGCTGGGCCAGTTCTCTGCCAAAATAAACAGCTCACAACCTCCAGCCTGAGGTGCAACGTCCTCACGGGCTACCATGTGCTCTCCTGCATGTTCTTCTTTGGGTACTAAGTCCATAAAAGACTCAGCTCCTTTAGCACCCATTAGTACTGGACCACATGGACTTATTTATAGTGATAAGAGGTGAACAAGGGCACCAAAGTCAACAACCATTAAACACTGCAAGCAAAGCACCCAAAAGGCAGTGCTAGGTTTCCTGGAGGATTGTACACAGGAAGCAGAGTGGTAGGAGAGTGCAGAAGGGTGGCCAGCTGGTCCGATGCCGTGAGTAACAGGGAAAACCTTGTGAGGAGCAAAGCCCTGCAGTCCCAGTCGCAAACCATCCCTGCTCTGCTCCCCAAATTCATAGAATCATAGAATTGTTTGGTTTGAAAAGACCTTTGAGGTCATTGAGTCCAACCATACCTGTCCACTGCTAAACCAGAACTCTGAGCACCTCATCCACCTGTCTTTTTAACACCTCCAGGGAAGGCAACTCCACCACCTACGTGGGCATTAGTTTAATGATGGAATCATAGAATGGTTTGGGTTGGAAGGGATTTTAAAGCCCATTCAGTTCCAACCCCCTGCCATGGGTAGGGACACCTCCCACTGGATCAGGTTGCTCAAAACCCCATCCAGCCTGACCCTGAACACCTCCAGGGAGGGGGCAGCCATGACTTCCCTGGGCAACCTGTGCCAGTGCCTCCCCACCCTCATCAAGAAGAATTTCTTCCTTATGTCTAACCTAACTCTTCCCCCTTCCAATTTAAAGCCATTCCCCATCGTCCTATTACTTCAGGCCCTTGGACAAAGTCCCTCCCCAGCTTTCCTGTAACTCCCTTCAGTACTGAAGTCCGCTATGAGGTCCCCCCAAAGCCTTCTCCTCTCCTGGCTGAACAAGCCCAACTCTCTCAGCCTCTCCTCATACAGGAGGTGCTTCAAGCCCTCTGATCATTTTCGTGGCCTCCTCTGGACCTGTTCCAACAGTTCCATTTTCTTCTTAATGAACTAATGAGGTCTAGACAGGGTGAAATCCTGCTGTTCCTTCAGTTATTCACTCGGTGTGGTTCTTCACCAGCACCCAAAGCACCAATCAAGCCGGTGTAGGACCAAGGCGGGGGGGTGGGATGCTTTCCTACCAGCGTTGTTGATGATGAGCAAGCGGCCAGCCGGGAAGGTGGGCAGCAGCTCCCGCAGGGCAGCAACCGCCTTCTGCAGACCCTGCGATACAAGAAGTAGTTACTATTACAAAAAGTGGAATATTTTGATTTAAGTTGAAGAAGAGTTAAGTTTCATCTAAATAACTGTGTTTTTTTGAAAGTTAGACAGAATGTCCCTCTGAGAGCCCTTTTTTTTTTTTCAAATAGTGCTTTTCCAGACACCTTTCAGAGAGAAATGACCATGTCTCGTGTTACGTATGTGCTGAGCAGTTGTGTCTCTTCTATGACCAACCTCTGTTTGCACTCGTTCCCTGTCTTAAATACAAAAGTAAGACAGAGTTGGCTCCAAAGCTCCAATCAGCAGAGCTTTGGCTGTTGTCAAGTCCATAAGAACATTAAAATTAGTCCTTGGACACTAATAAAACATGCATATTTCTGGGAAGATTTATAGATATGCATGTAAGTGGGACATGTATTCTGTTCCCAGCTCTTTTTACGTTACACAAGATTGATGGAATCATCCCTTCATACAGCCAGTGCTGAAATCATGGAACAGTTTGAGTTGGAAGGGACCTTAAAGCCCATCCAGCTCCAACCCAAAATATTGATTTGACGGAAAACATTACAAAACATTGAATTCAAATATTTAAAAGATCGAATTAAAATAATTTGATTGAAAAAAAAGATATTGAAAAAATGCATTTTGACTGAAAAATAAGATACAAAAAAATTGATTTGAAAAATATTGATAAGATTGAAAAATATTGACCTAAAATATTGATGTTGATTGGAAATATTCATATTGATTGGAAATATTGACTGAAAAGATTGATATTGATTAAAAAGATTTGTTGAATATATTTAATATTGATTGCATAATAGTGATATTAATAATGATGTTGATTGAATAATATTGGTATTGATTAATATTAATATTGACATTGATTGAATAAAATTGATACTAATATTGACATTGATTGAATAATATTGATATTAATATTGACATTGTTTGAATAATATTGACATTGATTGAATAATATTGATATTGATATTGACATTGATAGAATAATATTGATATTGACATTGATAGAATAATATTGGTATTGACATTGATAGAATAATATTGGTATTAATATTGATAGAATAATATTGGTATTAATATTGATAGAATAATAGTGATATTAATGTTGATATTGATTTAATAATATTGATATTGACTTAATAATATTGATATTGATTTAATAATATTGATATTGACTTAATAATATTGATATTGATTTAATAATATTGATATTGATTTAATAATATTGATATTGACTGAATAATATTGATATTGATTTAATAATATTGATATTGACTGAATAATATTGATATTGACTGAATAATATTGATATTGTTTTAATAATATTGATATTGACTGAATAATATTGATATTGTTTTAATAATATTGATATTGACTGAATAATATTGATATTGACTGAATAATATTGATATTGATTTAATAATATTGATATTGACTGAATAATATTGATATTGATTTAATAATATTGATATTGATTTAATAATATTGATATTGACTTAATAATATTGATATTGATTTAATAATATTGATATTGATTTAATAATATTGATTTAATAATATTGATATTGACAATAATATTGATATTGATTTAATAATATTGATTGAAAAAAAGGGGTTTCTTGGAAACGCTCCCGCACGTGGCCAGCGCCGAGGTCCCGGCTGCTGCTCTCTAACCCCAACCGAGCCGATCCCGGGCACTCGGGTGTCACCTGCTCGCAGCCCAGATCGGCCGCCACGCACTCCACCCGCAGCGCGGAGCCGCAGCCCCGCAGCTCGGCCGCCAGCTCTGCCAGCGGCGCCGGGTCCCGCGCGAGCAGCAGCAGCAGCGCGGAGCCCCGGCCGAGCCGCGGCGCCAGCAGCCGCGCCAGGGCCCGCCCGAGCCCGCGGGAGGCGCCGCTCAGCACGCAGGCGGCCGCGCCCCAGCGCCCCTCGGCCGCCTCCATCCGGGCCCCGGCCGCGGTGCAGAATCCGACCCCGGCGCCGCGTCACGTGACCGGCGCCATTCATAACCCGCCCCCACGTGACCCGATCCATTCATTACCCGCCCCTCCGGCCCCTTTGGGAACCGCCGCGCGCCGCCGCCAGCGCTGATTGGGCGGGGCCGCAGCCTCGGGGCGGGGCGGGGCGGGCTGGGGCTGGGATTGAGATTGAGATTGAGATTGAGATTGAGATTGAGATTGAGATTGAGATTGAGATTGAGATTGAGATTGAGACTGAGACTGAGACTGAGACTGAGATTGAGACTGAGACTGAGATTGAGACTGAGACTGAGATTGAGATTGAGATTGAGATTGGTTTGGGATTGGAACTGGGACTGGGGCTGGGACTGGGATTGGGATTCGGGATGGAAATGGGACTTGGAGTAGGATTTGGACTGGGGCTCGGACAGTGCTGGAACTGGGGTTGGGGCTGGGGACAAGACGGGGACAGGAGCCAGGACTGGGACTGAGATTGGGGCTGGGACAGGAGCTGGGACTGGGAGTGGGGTTGGGGCTGAGGTCTTTAGAGCTCACAAAACGCAGCTGCGCTTGGGCTTTTCTCCAATGCATTTATTTTTCTGATGCATTTTTCAAGACATTTTGTTTAGTACATTTTTTTCTCCATCCATATTTTCCTATTACAGATGTGGATCCCCTCCCTGCTGCCACCTCTGCAGCCTCCTCTTGGACAGCACATTGACAAAGCCTTTACAATCTTTAGTCTCGTGATTCTCCTCCTCTGCTCTTCTGAGAACTCACCCTGGAGCCCTGCTTTCAGTTCTGGAGTCCTCAATACAGGAAAGACATGGATTTGTTGATGTGAGTCCAGAGGGGTCACAAAGATGATCCAAGGGCTGGAGCACCTCCCATACAAGAACAGGTGGAGAGAGTTGGGGTGGTTTAGCCTGGAAAGAAAAGGCTCTGTGGAAACTTTAGAGCAGCCTTCCAGTACTGAAAGGGGCTCCAGGAAAGCTGGGAGGGGCTCTTGATCAGGAATTGCAGGGATAGGATGAGGGGGATGATTTGAAACTGAAAGAGGGGAGATTGAGATAAAATCTTAGTTTTCCGGTGAGGGTGATGAAGTCCTGGCACAGGTTGCCCAGAGAAATTGTGACTGCCCCATCCCTGGAGGTGTTCAAGACCAGGTTGGATGGGGCTTTGAGCAACCTGATCCAGTGGGAAGTGTCCCTGCCCATGGCAGGGGGTTGGAACTGGATGGGCTTTAAGGTCCCTTCCAACCCAAACCAAACCGTTCTATGATTCTATGAGGACAGTTGGCCCCATGGTGCAGAGCAGGTGACACGGTGGAATTTCACTTATTAAGCAGTCACAGGCTGGGCTGAATCCTCCACCATTCTCATAAAACATTAA
Organism: Tapera naevia; assembly: GCA_033556795.1. Lineage (NCBI taxonomy): Eukaryota > Metazoa > Chordata > Aves > Cuculiformes > Neomorphidae > Tapera > Tapera naevia. Next base: position 1,058,348 of record JAUMJJ010000238.1, on the reverse strand, counting down.
AAATTCATGATGTGGCAAAAAACCAAGAGCAATATTTGTTTTCCTAAAGCAAATCTTACACATCGAGTAAAATTAAGTTCATCAGCAAAAAAATAAGACAGCAAACGTGTATTTTTTTGCAAGTTGCTTCCTGATGGCAGAATTTGCTTTAGTGGCTGCCAGTTCCCCCCTTCCCAATTTGGCAGCTCTGATCTCCTGCATCCATCAAGCTTCTTGTCCCAGTTCCCAGCGTGACATTGCACCTTTTCCTGCATAGCTGTGCTGAGCACAGAACTGGGCCAGCTTGAAATGGACGTCATTTTTGGGGCTATCCATCCAGCAGAACATTTAGAATCATGGAATGGTTTAGGTTGGAAAGGACCTTAAACCCCATCCAGTTCCAACCTCCCCTGCCATGGGCAAGGACCCCTCCTACTGGATCAGGTTGCTCAAAGCCCCATCCAACCTGGTCTTGAACACCTCCGGGGATGGGGCAGCCATGACTTCTCTGGGCAACCTGTGCCAGGGCCTCCCCACCCTCACCGGAAAACTTTTCTTCCCAGGATCTCATCTCAGCCTCCCTTCTTTCAGTTTAAAACCGTTCCCCATTGTCGTGCCCCTGCACTACCTGATGGTGCAACCCATGAGAGCTATGGAATATCCCCATCAGATGAGCTCTCTTTTCATTCCCTGGGTTGCTTTCACGTTGTTCATTTTGAGGATTTGTTGAAAGTCATCGAATCCTAGAATGCTTTGGGTTGGAAGGGACCTCTACAGGTCATCAAGTCTAACCACCCTGCAGTAAGGAGAGACATCTTTAATGAGATTAGGTTGCTCAGAGCCCTATCCAGGCTGACCTTGAATGCTTCCAGGGATGGGGCCTCCACTACCTCCCTTGGGCAACCTGTGTCAGTGTTTCACCACCCTCATTGTAAACAATTTGTTCCTCGTATCCAGTTTAAATTTCCCCTCCCTTAGTTTAAAACCATCACTCCTTTTCCTGTCACTGTAGGCCTTGCTAAAAGGACTGGCCCCATCTTTCCTGTAGCCCTTTCAGTACTGGAAGGCTGCTCTAAGGTGTCCCCACAGCCTTCTCTTCTCCAGGCTTAACAAGCTCCACTCTCTCAGTCGGTCCTTGACTGGGAGGTGCCTCAGCCCTCGGATCATCTTTGTGGCCTCCTCTGGACTCGCTGTAAGAGATCCATGTCCTTTCTGTGCTGAAAATTCCTGAACTAAACACAGGACTTAAGGTGGGTTCTTACCAGGAGCATGGGGGCAGAATCCCCTTCCTCTCCCTGCTGGCCATGGTGCTTTGGATGCAGGATATGTTTGACCTTCTGGGCTGCATGCACACATTGTTGGCTGATGTCCAGCTTCTCATCCCCAGCACCCCAAGTCCTTCCCTACAGGGCTGCTCTTAATCACATCGTCCCCCAACCTGTACTGAATTACTCCAACCCAGGAGTAGGTCCTTGCACTTGGCCTTGTCACTTTACACTGCAAATGGCATCTCTTGACCTTGGCTGGGTGGTTTCTGGAGTGACGCACTGTGCACCGGAAACAAGGGAAGAAGAAAACAAGAAGGAAACTAGATGATTCTGGGCTGTCAGCAAAACCTGATTCATGACCATATTTGCTGGGACTCTATCCAAGATGCATTCCTCTATTGCCTGATGGGCACAGTGCATGGTGGACACCCTCTGTAAGCGGCTTGGTGAGGGTAAGCATGATGTCAGGAGCTCTGCTTGCATGGTTATAGTGGTTAAACTTCATTCCCTGGTGTTTCTGTGTTCTTACAGCAGGTGCTCTCTGGCTCCCATGACAGCAGCTTCCTTCTGCTGGATTTTAACTCAACACAATCTTGCTGATTGAAGCAGTTTCCCTTTTTCTTGGAGAACATTCAGTCCTGAGTGTCACTCAGCAATTTCAGGGACTGCTGCAGTCTCGTCTTTTATGTCTTCAGAGCTGAGAAGGTGCCAGCCCTCTTTTTATCCTTTCTCCATGTGCCCTGAAGTGCTGCAGCCAGAGCACCTCTAGAAGAAAACGAGATGGTTTGCAGTCAGGATAGGGAACAGCATCTGGAGATCTGGACTAAGGGCCAATCTTGTAAAGGATGTAGATGCTGTCCTGGTGTTTTTGTTTTTTTTTTTCATTCTTTTTCCTTTGTACTTTTTCTTCCCCATCTGTTTTTTTTCCTGGCTGTCTTTTTATCTTTATGGGGTTTTTTTGGCAACTCGGTTGTTCCTCTCCTCATCCACCATCCAAAGTGATCTGTAGGACTGCAGGGATAGCTTACAAAGAGGAAGTCTCCCAATGGAAGAAGGCCTCCAGAAATAGCAACTCTACTAAGAGCAAGGGATAACTGCAAAACTTACATTAATATTGAAAAAGGCCATGAGAAGAACAATTTCAGTGCAGTCACTAGAAACCATTGCATTTTGGCTGAACTACTCAAAGTTCTCTGAGGAGAAGATGTTGTAGAACATCACTGTTGCTGTTGGCTGGGGATTTGAGTATTGCATCAAGAATTACAGTATAAAAGCATCTAAAGGGTGTAATAAGGAAGAGTGGGAAGGGCTCTGTGTTGCAGAAGTGTCGTCAGTGGGTTTTCAGGAGTAATGTAAGGTGGATTGGGAAGGTGGTAGAGCTGGGAAAGCCCTGGAAAGTGACCTGTGGTACAGCTGTGACTAAACTGCAAGGAGGACTTCCCTAGTTATTACAGTATCACAGTATCACAGTATCACAAGGTTGGAAAGGACCTCTGAGATCATCAAGTCCAACCTATAACCTAACACTAACATCAACCATCATCTAAACCATGGCACTCAGTGCCTCATCCAGTCTCCCCTTAAACACCTCCAGGGTCGGTGACTCCACCACCTCCCTGGGCAGCCCATTCCAATGGCCAATCACCCTTTCAGTGAAGATCTTTTTCCTCATATCAAGCCTAAACTTTCCCTGATGAAGCTTGAGTCCATGCCCTCTAGTTCTGCCACTGGTCACCTGAGAGAAGAGACCAATCCCAGCCCTACCACAACCTCCTTTTAGGTAGTTGTAGAGAGCAATGAGGTCTCCCCTGAGCCTCCTCTTCTCTAGACTAAACAGCCCCAACTCCCTCAGTCGCTCCTCATAGGGCTTGTGCTCCAGCCCCTTCACCATCTTCGTTGCCCTCCTCTGAACACATTCCAGTATCCTAACATCCTTCCCAAACTGGGGGGCCCAGAACTGTACACAGTATTCAAGGTGAGGCCTGACCAGTGCTGAGTACAGGGGGACGATAACTTCTCTGGTCCTGCTCACTACATTATTCCTGATGCAGGCCAGGATGCCATTGGCCTTCTTGGCCACCTGGGCACACTGCTGGCTCATGTTGAGCTTCCTGTCCACCAGCACTCCCAGGTCCTTTTATGATAGGCTTTGTCTGAGCAGCCTTGAGTGAATGCAGGAAAAGCCACGTGCAACTGGTGGAGATGGTCCAGGGAGAATTATTCCCCTGAGGAATATGAGCATCATCTCATTTTGCGTAAACACAAAGGTGTTGGAGGAGGAACCAGCTGACACAGACCCTCCTAGGGCAGCAGGAGCTACTCAGTCAGGGTCTCAGCCGGCATGCCAGGACCCAGCTCTGGCACCAGGAGGGTTTGAACTCTTTCCAGGATGTTGGTCCAGAAGATGAATAGAGATGTACCAAAGTCGGCAAAAGCAATGGTCATTCTCTTAGAAGATACTCTGCTTCCCTGCCACCCCATGCACTGAAAGGATGATCAGACCTCAGCACTATCCTAGTCCCCTTAGAGATGTGCTCCTGCTGCACAGCTCTGTTGCTGAGGTGGTTGGACCCCGTGGCACTCCCCTGTGCCAGGACAACACAGGGCAGGCACCTCTTCTCCTTCCCAAGGGAGGAGGCAGATCACAGAATGGTTTTGGTTGGAAGGGACCTTAAAAGATCATCCTGTTCCAACTCCTGCTATGGGCAGGGACACCTCCCACTGGATAAGGGTGCTCAAAGCCTCATCTAACCTGACCTTGAACACTTCCAGGGATGGGGCAGCCACAGCTTCTCTGGGCAACCTTTGCCAGGGCCTCACTACCCTCACAGGAAAACCTTTCCTCCTAAGATATCATCTTAATTTTCCCTCTTACAGCTTAAAATAATTTCCCCTTATTCTATCCCTGGACTCCCTGATAAAGAGCCCCTCCCCAGCTTTCCTGGATCCCCTTCAGGTAATGGAAGGCTGCTCTAAGGTCTCCACAGAGCCTTCTCTTCTCCAGGCTGAACAACCCCAACTCTCTCAGCCTCATCTCTCTGCTGAAGCAGGATCCAGAAGAGCGAGCATCATGAAATCACGAGGACAACAAAACCTCTGGCTTTTCACCCATCAGCCTTAGGGATTCTCTTGCAGTTCAGGCTGTAGTTGAGAGAACCAGCACTAGGTGTCAGCGACATTTAAAGACTGGAGTGAGCTGCGGGCAAGCCTTGAGCGTGGAGAAACCCGAGAAGACAGTGAGGGGAAGCTGGGGGCTTCGCTCCTGGGCAGTGTGGTGTAGGGACAGGGGGAATCTCTGGTACAAGCCGGCAGAGAAATGCTAGGGGAGTAAAATCCTCTTGGCAGTGCTGGTTTAAAATATCATGGAATCATGGAATGGTTTGGTTTGGAAGGGACCTCAAAGCCCATCCAGTTCCAACCCCTCTGCCATGGGCAGGGACAGCTCTTACTAGACCAGGCTGCTCAAAGCCTCAACCAAGTTGGCCTTGAACACTTCCAGAGAGAGGGTATCCACAACTTCCCCGGGCAACCTCTGCCAGTGTCTCACCACCCTATATCTACTGGTGTGTTATCAGAATTGCCCAAATTATCTATAACTTGAGATAGTACCTATTTGATTTATCTGGAGAAGCCACCCAAGCTGCTTTGTTGTTGTGGCACAGACCCTGATGGTACTGGGCTATTGTGTATGAGTGTTTGCAATGCTCTCAGCAGCTTCTGATGGGTGTAACAGGGCTTATACAAATCCAAGTGAAGGCAGGAGGGTTTCCATGGGGGGAAATTCACTCTGCACCCTGCAGGGGTGGTGGGAACCCTGTGGAATTTGTACTCCAGAGCAGTGGCTGCCATAAAACATGCGCATTGGAGAGGAAGCGCTAAGTTCCTTCTGCCAAGGACTGTTAACAATAGCTTTCAGGAAGAGCCCTGGTGTTACCACCCAAGCAGGGCAGGACTTGAAGTCATACAAGGTGGCCCTGGCTGTAATCATCATTGCCATGGCTGCAGGATGGGATGACTATGGTTTGACTCCTGAGCTCTGCTTGTTTTTAGCAATTCAAAGGCCACTCCAGCAGTGGGATCTCATCATGTTTGGCAGCTAATTGTGTGACCTCCTAAGGATGAGATGCGGATGCCAGGAAATCTCTTGCTCCATACAGCAGGGCTGCTCTCTGCCTGGGTTTCATGGCAGTGAGGATAATGAGTGGCACAGCAGGAACCTCGCTCCTGCAGCTATCCATGATGAGGAGTGTGCAGAGAGGAATTCTCCCCTTGTTGCAGGCTATGAGGTTGGGTCTTCCTCCTACTCAGAAATGCTGATCCCTTCTGCAGGAGCCACACAGCCCCAAGCTGTGGCAGAGAGCAGAACTCAATGCTTCCAACGGTGCTAACACTTCTCAACTGACGTGGAATGGGAATACATCACGCACCGCTGTAGCCTAAGGGTGAATGTGTTTCTCCTTCTGCTACCAAACAAAGACAGGGAGACCAGCCCTTTCCTTCACTGCGCTGCTCCCTGCCAGCTTGGTTCTGCTGAACAGTCCAGAGCTAAGAGCAGCTCTGAACCTCAGACGGTTTGAAGACCTCACCACTTTGGTCTTCAGATCCTGTCTTGATGAAGTTATGTCATGCCATGTGGGTTTTGGCAGGACACCAGAAATCCTGGTACAGCTTGCCAGAAGATCTTCCCCCAGCACTGACACCACAGATCCATGTTCCTGTATTTATTTAAACCAGAAACTCAGATTTGAAAAACCCTCCACAAAGGTTGAAAGATGGAACTCTGTGGCTGAAGTCCATCTCGCTGCTGTTTCAGTCTGTCTGAGCCATTAATTTCGTGTATTGAGAAAAAAAGGTAGAATAAAATCCATGAGAAAACACGAGTCATGATTAGAAGCACCAAGTTTACATCCCAAGCAGGGATTTAGGAACAGTGTAATAATATCAGAGAGGCTTAAGTATTTATTTCAGTTCTGGAATGTAAAGCAGAACAGGATTTTAGGCACAGAGATTGGAAAATGGGAATTTATCCACCATAAATACGTTGTGGAAGACTGGATTATTTTGCAATTACTGGTAGGTGGAGATGAATCCACCTGGGAGCAGTAAGTGTTGCAGAGCCAGGTCTAGGTGAGTGCACCTGCCCACGAGCAGCTCAATCATGCTGTGATCACAGAATCATGGAATGGTTTGGTTTGGAAGGGACCTTAAAGCCCATCCAGTTCAAAATCCCCTGCCTAAGTTGCTCAAATCCCCATCCAACCTGGACTTCAACACCTCCAGTGATGGGGCAGCCACAACGTCCCTGGGCAACTTTTTCCAGTATCTCCCCATCCACCTTTTGAAGAATTTCTTCCTAATGTTTAATCCAAATCTTCTCCCTTCCCATTTAAAGCCATTCCCCCTCATCCTGTCACTCCAGACCCTTGGAAAAAGTCCCTCCCCAGCTTTTCTGGAGCCCCTTTCAGTACTGGGAGGAGTCTTCCCAGAGCCTTCCCTTCCCCAGGCTGTACAACCCCAACTCTCTCAGCCCGTCCTCATAGCAGAGGTGCTCCAGCCCTCAGATCATCTTTGTTGCCTCCTCTGGACCTGTTCCAACAATTTCATATCCTTCTTATGTTGGGGATTGCAGAACTGGACACAGGTCTCCAGGTGGGGTCTCATGAGAGCAAAGTAGGGCGGAGAATCCCCTCCCTCACCCTGCTGGTCCCACTGCTTTTGACGTAGTCCAGGACACAGCTGGCCTTCTGGGCTGTGAGTGCACATTGCCGGCTCAAGCTGAGCCTCTCATCAACCAGCACCCCAAGTCCTTCTCCTCAGGGCTGCTCTCAGTCATCCCCCAGCCTGTATTGAAACCACAGATTGCCCCAACCCAAGTGTAGGACCTTGCACTTGGCCTTGTTGAACATCATGAGGTTCACACAGGCCCACTTCTCCTGCTTGTCCAGCTTCCTCTGGATGACATCCCGTCCTGCTGGTGTGACAGCTGCCCCACTCAGCTTGGTGTCAGCTGCACACTTGCTGAGGGTGCACTGGATTTTTCTGTCTGTACCATCAATGAAATATTAAACACTGTGCCCAGCCTCTGGCAAGCCCAGCTCGCTGCTGCTGTGGGTGGCATCAAAGTGTGTGGGATGGTGGCAATCAGTGCAGAGGGAGCTATGACCCTTCTCAGAAGCTGCTGACAGGAATTCTCGCACCCTCCATGCAACCAGGAGCAGTCAGCCCAGCTCCCCGTGGCTCCTCGTTTCCTCTGCCTCTCCAACCCTCTTCTCTTTGCACCATAAAAGGGCAGCCATGCCCTGACTTCTCCCTGGAAAGGACACAACGGCATTTCATGTGCACACGGGGCTGCTTCCAGTTGGTATCGCGTGGCAAAAATGCAGAAGGCAGCTGAGGGAGGCACCTCTCTGGGCAGCAGAAATTTATTTGCTCCTCTGGGTTTGGAGCAGATGGTGCTAAAGGTCATGAAATAAAGAAACTGGGCTGGTACACACCCAGAGCAAACAGGACTGGCTGATTTGGGTGCTTAGTCAGCACCCACACCATTCCTATTGCTTTAGCAACACCTTGTGACTTTCCTTGTCCAAATTTGGTAGAAGAAAGTGAATGACCAGGGTGACCAGCCTGGCTGGGAGAGACGTTATGGCCAAAAGGGCTTGGTGAAGGCAGAAGAAGGAGGTGGGGAGCAGGTGGAGGGTGGGGATGAAAGAGGAGAAAGTGGGGGCAACTACAAGGGCTCCAGGACTCCAGTCCACGCTCCAGAGAAAGGGACCTGCCAAAAGACGCTGGTTGAGGTGTGGAGGACGAGGATCCCAGGTCCCTCCTGCAGGCTTGTCTTCCAGGTCAACGACATCTGGCCTTGTTTGTTCCTTTCTTTCTACTTTTAATTCATGGATTTGTTTGTTAGCAACTCTCATTTGGCTGTGAAATGTTTTCCTTAATGACATGGGTGAGACCAAAGAGAGGAGTAGCTTGGCATGGTGCCCACCTGTCATTTGAATAGAGGTGCAGTCAGAAGAATGTGGAGGCAACGGTAAGGGAAGGAGCCAGCAGTGAGAGGGGGAAGTGTGAAAGAAAGCAGAATTACTGGTAGGGTACAACTACCTGAAAGCTGCCCTGTGAAAAAGGACCTGGAGGTGCTGGTTGACAGTGGCTGAACATGAGTCAACAGTGGTGGTCAAGAAGCCAACAGAATCCTGGCTTGCATCAGAAATAGTGTGGCCAGCAGGAGCAGGGAAGGGATTATCCTCCTGGACTCCAACACTGGTGAGGCCACACCTTGAATTCTGGGTTCACTTCAAGAAAGACATTGAGAGGCTGGAGCACATCTGGAGAAGGGGAACAGGGTTGGGCAAGGGTCAAAGAACAAGTCTTACGAGGAGCGGCTGAAGGACCAGGGTTTTTTTAACTTGGAGAAGAGGAGGCTGAGGGGAGACCTCCTCACTGTCTACAACTGCCTGAAAGGAGGTTGTAGCAAGTAGGGTGGAACTGGATGGACTTTAAGGTCCCTTCCATCCAAAACCATTCTATGATTTTATGATTTTGTAATGACTTCATTTCAGCAGGGATGGAGCAGTTGCAGACAGCTGAGCCAGCAGCCCCATGTGCATGAGCCTGAGTAAAAGCAGTTAAAGGTTTCTCACCCATCAAATTGAATTTTTAGGAAGTTTTGGAACTCTAGGGAAGTTCTGGACAGCTGGAAAACACTAATGAGATGAAAGTAATTAAAAGGGAGAGATTTTAAAGCTCCATCAGGCTGTTGTCAGCCCCATAAAACACAATTATATAAAACTTCATTAGGAGGAAATTAAGGGAACATAAAAGAGTTAACGTTGGCCAGTGAGGTTTTAAGGGAAACAGAATCTGCCAGGCAAACTCGATATCATTTTTCAATGAGGTTATGAGCTGGTAGCAGACATCTTTGATGTATTTCTGTTGGTACAGCACAATGATTTGATTAATTAATTAGAACAATACAAATTCATCATGCTGATGTCAGTGACCAGTAAGAATAAATAAACTCCTTGTGGACCTGCTTTCAAAGGGTACAAATTTGGTGTGGCAGCAGATAATCAGGACAAGTCCCAGGCTGCTTGGGCTGCCAGACGCAAGCAATGAATATTCATGTGAAGGTGACCCAATGCCATGTGTCCAGGGACAAAGGATGCAGCTTTTCTTACAGAATGGAAAATTTTATCCCAGACAGCAGTGACTTGGAAAGAATTGAAGGTGACAGTGGGTAAGCAGCTGGACATCAGCCTCGGTGTGACCCTGTGGCCAACAGGGCCAGCTAACACGACCCATGATGTTACCAACACAACGTGGAGGAACAGCAGATGGATTATAGAATCATATAATCATGGAATAATTAAGGTTGGAAAAGACCTCTAAGATCATCAAGTCCAACTGCCAGCCCAACACCACTGTGCCTACTAATGCATGTCCCAAAGCGCCACATCTACTCATTTTTTCAACCCCTCCAGAGGGATGGAGACTCCACCACTTCCCTGTTCAGCCTCTTCTAGTGCTTCACCACTTTTTAAGTAAAGAAATATTTCATGATGTCGAATCTAAACCTCCCCTGGCAGAACTTGAGGCCATTTGCTCTCATCCTATTGCTTGTTACTTGGGAGAAGGTCCAAGTGGACCAAGCAGGGTCCTCATAACAGAGAGAGTTAAACTCTGTTTCCAAGAGCTTTATTGGTGACAACACCATTACCTAAACCCAGCACTCAGGATGGAACCTGGCACTGGTGTCATTCTCATTATGGATTGTAGCAAACCACTCCCCGTTGGAGTGTTGGTGTTCAATTCTGTTTGTAAAGCTCGGTGAAGACAAGGCTGTAGTTATCGCCAACTTCAGGAATATTGGCTCAGTCCCCAACAGCACAAGACACTACTAATTTGAATGAAAACTGTAATCTTCTCAGCCAGTAACAGCAATGGATGGTGGCATCTCTGGATTTTACACCAGAGCTGGGTACCTATCACACATTATATATTTCCTGTAGCCAGAGGTAGCTCATCTCAATAGTCTGAAGTCCAAAGCGCCTTGAACCACACAGAATTACAGAACGACCTGAGTTGGAAGAGACACACAAGGATCATTGAGTCCAATTCCTGTCCCTGCACAGGACAACCCCAACATTCACACCATGTGTCTGAGAGTGAGGGTGTTGGCCAAATGCTTCTGGAATATTGTCAGGCTTGGTGCTGTGACTGTTTCCCTGGGAGCTGTTCCAGTGCTCCGCCACCCTTTGGGTGAAGAACCTTGTCTTAATATTCAACCTAAACCTCCTCTGGCACATCTTCCTGCCATTCCCTCGGCTCCTTGTATCATTGGTGCCCAGAGAGAAGAGATCAGTGCCTGCTCCTCCTCCTCCTCCCCTTGTGAGGAAGTAGCAAACTGCGAGGAGGTACCCCCTCAGTCTCCTCTTCTCCAGGCTGAACAGACCAAGTGACTTCATATGATTTCTCCTCTAGACCCTTCACCAACTTTGTGGCCTCCTCTGGACACTCTCCAGTAGCTTATAGCCACAAATGTTCTGCTCCTTGCAGCAGCCATCATGGTGTTTTGCCATGGGGGAATTGCACCTCTAAGCAGCGGTGGTGGAAGCAGCAACCTTCTGCCACAGATGTTTCACTCGCTTTGCAGAGCAGCCAGTGGAGGTGGCACAAAATGCACAGTGCTTCCACCTAGTTCAGCTCCCAGCCCAGCTCTGGGGGAAGGCAGTGCTGGGCTGCAGGTCTCGGAAACCACCCTGCTATTTTTATCCACCTTCCTTACACCATTGACATCCTTCTTTGCTTCTTGATCCTCAGAAGCCTACCAGATCTCCATGGTGAATACCGTCAGAGGACAGATTTCCTCACTGGTGTTTACATATCTGAAGCAACATCCATCTGGTCTTGGACGACACTGTGGTTGGCATCCGTAGGCATGATGCACAAGAGCTGGTGAACTCCCAGCAGGGAGGGCAGGGATAGGATGAAGAGAAACGATTTTAAGCTGAAAGAGGGGAGATTGAGATCAGATGTAAGGAAGAATTGTTTTTCTGTGAGGGTGGGGAGGCCTTGGCACAGGTTGCCCAGAGAAGTCATGGCTATCCCATCCCTGAAGGTGTTCAAGGCCAGGCTGGATGAGGCTTTGAGCAACCTGATCCAGTGAGAGGTGTCCCTGCCCACGGCAAGGGAGTTGAAACTGGATGGGCTATGAGGTAGCTTCCATTCAAGCCTTTCTGTGATTCTATGAACTTCATGTGAACTAAAAAAAGTTTTGCCAGGCTCTTCTTGCCTGTCCTGCGTTGTTTCAGTCATGGTGGCTCACAGTTTGGGAAGTTCTTTTATGCTCCTCTCATTTAATGAAGTGATGATGCAGGGATATTCAGGCCAGCAGTGTTGAACCTGAGCAAGCAGCGCTGAGGGAAGCCAGAGGCACACTCATACGATTAGCGTAGTTTAATTATCTCTCAGAAGATGGAACAACAAAGGAAATGCAGAAGACCTTGGTTGTAGGTGTGAGATACCATGCTGCTGGCAGACAGTGGTATCTCCACGTGAGGACGGTGGCTCTACTGCACCTGATAACGTGTGGCTGGGAACAAGACCCTTCCAGCACCGTTTTCACAACACAAAATAATAACGATAAGAACCAGCAGCTATGAAGGAGGGAGCTCTGCTGGGAGCCGCAGTGTTAAACCTTGAAGAGACCTTGGCATCCAAGGATGTTTCTTGAGGCCAGCAGTGTTTTTCGAAGGAAGCTCTGCCGTGTCCTTGAGTGGAGATGCCTCTTGGGTTGTATAGCTTGGCGGGGGGAGGGCATCCTCCAGCTCAGCAGCTGGTGGGACATTTTAGGATCAAGCCGAAAGGCGGTTTGGTGGCAACAGGATCTTTCTGTGGGACCACAGTCTGCCATCTCTTTGGCGTGGGGTGATATTTGTGGGACTGAGGGACAGGGTGGAACAGGAGGAGCAGAGGTTCATCCCTCGTGGGGCAGAGGGAAAGTCTCCACCCGGGTCAATGACACAGGTTCAACCCTGCTGGGACCTCCCCTCATGGGGGGTGGTGAGTCACTGCCATGGTGGCTGTGTCCCCTCATAGTCGATGCCATGGCCATGGGACGGTGTCCCCTCGGGAAGGAGGAAACTGTGTCCACTCATGGTGGTTGCCATGGCCACAGGGCTGTGTGCCCTCATGGTGGGTGCCACGGCCGTGGTGGCTGTGTCCCCTCAAGGCGGGTACCACTAACACAAGGCTGTGTTCCGTCATGGAGGGTGTCACTGCCGTGGTGCTGCATCCCCTCAGGGAGGAGGATGCTGTGTCCCCTCATGGTCGGTGCCGCTAACACAGGGCTGTGTCCCCTCACCGTGGGTGTGACTGCCATGAGACTGCGTTTGCTCAACAAGGAGGACACTGTGCTCCCTCGTGGTGGGTGCCATCGCCACGGGGCTCTGTTCCCTCGGGGTGGGGTGGGTGTAGATGCTGGGTCTCTGCCATGGGGCTGTGTCGCCTCACGGTGGCTGCCATGGCCCTGGCGCTGTGTCCCCTCAGGGAGGAGGATGCCGTCTCCCCTCCCTGCCCCTGTGTCCCTGTCCCCGCCCGCCGTGTCCGGTCCCCGCGGCGCCGGCGCACTCCCTACTCCCCCCACGCCCCCCCCCGCACTACATTTCCCGGCATCCCGGGAGGAGCCGAGCGGGGCTGCCCGGGGCAGGTGGAGGCGGTGTCTCCCATCCCATCCCACCCCATCCCATTGGAGAAGATGGCGGAGCTGGAGAGCCTGGAGACGGCGGCGGAGCACGAGCGGATCCTGCGGGAGATCGAGAGCACCGACACGGCCTGCATCGGCCCCACGCTCAGGTGCGGGGAACTCGGGAGAAACCAGGAAATACTAATTATTATCATTAATAAGAGCAGTTTATTGCGATGCGCCCGCTGCCCTTGGTCCCCCCTGCCCGGGGGATGCGGTACCGGTACCCTCAACCCCCCCGCGTCCCTCCCTGCGTCCCAGTGAAAAGGGAGAGGAAAGCATCTCCCTTCCCTCCTGGATGTGTCAAAGTTGTCCTTGTAAACCGCCCCTTTTTGTCGCTTTGCTCTCTTTTGCAAGCCCAGGGTGGAATTGTGATGTCTCGGGGATGGTTCCCATCCTGTCTGTGTTTGCAAACGTCTCTGTTTGCTTTTTAATGGATCCTTTGTTCTGCTGGTAAGCTTGTCATCCCACTGGATCATCTTGCAGCACCTCATCCTGGTGATTCTTGCAGCACTTCATCCCAGTGGATCATCTTTCAGCATCCCATCCTAGTGGATCATCTTTCAGCATCCCATCCCAGTGGATCTTTTTGCAGCATCCCAGCCCAGTGGGTCTTCTTGCAGCGTCCCATCCCAGTGGATCTTCTTGCAGCGTCCCATCCCAGTGGATCTTCTTGCAGCGTCCCATCCCAGTGGATCTTCTTGCAGCGTCCCATCCCAGTGGATCTTTTTGCAGCGTCCCAGCCCAGTGGGTCTTCTTGCAGCGTCCCAGCCCAGTGGGTCTTCTTGCAGCGTCCCATCCCGGTGGATCTTCTTGCAGCGTCCCATCCCGGTGGATCTTCTTGCAGCGTCCCATCCCGGTGGGTCTTCTTGCAGCGTCCCATCCCGGTGGGTCTTCTTGCAGCGTCCCATCCCGGTGGGTCTTCTTGCAGCGTCCCATCCCGGTGGGTCTTCTTGCAGCGTCCCATCCCGGTGGGTCTTCTTGCAGCGTCCCATCCCGGTGGGTCTTCTTGCAGCGTCTCACCCCGGTGGGTCTTCTTGCAGCGTCTCACCCCGGTGGGTCTTCTTGCAGCGTCTCACCCCGGTGGGTCTTCTTGCAGCGTCTCACCCCGGTGGATCTTCTTGCAGCGTCTCACCCCGGTGGGTCTTCTTGCAGCGTCTCATCCCGGTGGATCTTTTTGCAGCGTCCCATCCCGGTGGATCTTTTTGCAGCGTCCCATCCCGGTGGGTCTTCTTGCAGCGTCCCATCCCGGTGGGTCTTCTTGCAGCGTCCCATCCCGGTGGGTCTTCTTGCAGCGTCTCATCCCGGTGGATCTTTTTGCAGCGTCCCATCCCGGTGGGTCTTCTTGCAGCGTCCCATCCCGGTGGGTCTTCTTGCAGCGTCCCATCCCGGTGGGTCTTCTTGCAGCGTCCCATCCCGGCGGGTCTTCTTGCAGCGTCCCATCCCGGCGGGTCTTCTTGCAGCGTCCCATCCCGGCGGGTCTTCTTGCAGCGTCCCATCCCGGCGGGTCTTCTTGCAGCGTCCCATCCCGGCGGATCTTCTTGCAGTATTCCCATCCCGGCGGATCTTCTTGCAGTATTCCTATCCTGGTGGATCTTCTTGTAGTATTCCTATCCTGGTGGATCTTACACTGTCTCATCCCAGTGGATCTTGCAGCATCCTTCACCTTGGGAGAACCCGCTGCTTCCACTGCTTGAACCACCGCGCTCTGCTCCTGCTGCCTCAGGAGTGCAGCGTGATACAGGATCCAGCTGGCAGCCCAGGAGTGCTGCCCCTGTGCTTTTCCTTCTGTTGATCCTTTCCCTGCATCTGGGTCTGGTGTTTCAGCCTTTGCGAGTTTTCTATGTGATGCTGGTTGGGATTTTGTGACATTCCAGAGAAGGGGTACGAAGGTGGTGAAGGGTCTGGAGAGCAAGCCTTGTGAGAGGGTGCTGGGGTTGTTTAGCCTGGAAAAAAGGAGACTGAGGGGAGACCTCATCACTGTCTACAACAGCCTGAAAGGAGGTTGTAGGGAGGTGGGTGTTGGTCTCTTCTCCCAGGTGACAGGATGATAGGAAATGGCCTCAAGTTGCACCAGGGCAGGTTAGATTAGACATCAGGAAAAATTTTTTCAGCAAAAGGGTTGTCAGGCCCTGGCAGAGGCTGCTCAGGGAGATGGTGGAGTCACCATCCTTGGAGGGATTTGAAAGATGGGTAGATAAGGTGCTAAGGGATATGATGTAATTGTAGACAGGTATGGTTGGACTCAGTCTCAAAGGTCTTTTCCAACCAAACAGTTCTGATTATCAATGCCAGCAGAAGCCAATCTGGAAGATTAACCAAAACCTTTTTGTGTAACAAAACCCTTTTCCTGAGAGATCACCTCATTTTTTTTTTAAATGTGATATATTGGATAAATTATGCACATCTAATTCCTGTCCTTGCTAGCCTGACCAGATCCTGTCAGCATTGCTGTCCTAGTGGATGCTGTGTGTGGGTTTAGCAGAGGGAAATACCTTATCCCTCCTCTTCAAAGTAAAGTAGAAGTTCACCAAAGAACTTCATATCAAACCAGAAATGCGTTCCTGGCAGAGCTGAGCACCCATGTCCACGTTATCCTCTGGAAGGTTGGTGGTACAAGCAAGTAGAAGGTATTTATAGCTCATTCCAGTGAATCTGATCGGGCTGAGAGGAGAGAGATGTTTGATACCAGAAATACTCGGCTGCAAAACCTGAATAGTTACGTTATCACAAACTTAAAACTGGATGCAGAGCTTTGTGTGGTGAAGGCTTCAGGGCGTCCTCTCACAGGGCAGCACAGTTGGTTTTGAATTCCTCTTTCAGCTGCTCAGCATCAACCCAGGTGCTGTTGAACTGGAAATCATGCTGCCAGGTGGGAGCATTTGGGTGTAAATGGGCTTGGAACCTCCTGTCCTACCCCCACAATAACAGCCCTTCTTTTCAATATATACCTTTTATTTTAAATGACTCAGGTCATTTAAATCCTTTAAAAATAAAAGGATTTAAGCTGATTGATTTGCAGTGATGCTGCAGTGCAGGCAGGAGCAGAGTGGGAAAAGCTTTTCTTTGTGCAGCGGGAGGGCACGGGATTTATCTTTAAAGGTAAAATTGTATGGTTGTGGATGCCCCCTTCCCTGGAGGTTTTTAAGGCCAGGTTGGATGGAGTCTTAAGCAGCTTGCTCTAGTGGGAGGTGTCCCTGCCCACGGCAGGGGGGGTTGGAACTGGAAGGGCTTTAAGGTCTCTTCCAGCAGCTGAGAAGGGGACTCGCTCTTCTGCAGAAAGAGTTCCTCTGCAGAAGTGATAAGATCATGACTGCAAAGTACATGAATCTTATTCTAGAAAGCTGAACGATTGGTTCAGATCCTGATACTATGTGGCATCTTCTTGGGTTTTTAAAGTAAACAAAGATACTGTGCAGAGTGTGGAAATCCCACCCTTAGACTCATATGTGTTAAGTTTCAGTATTTTTTTATCGTCCAAGGGCTGGAACACCTCCCATGCACAGACAGGCTGAGAGAGCTGGGCTTGTTCAGCCTGGAGAAGAGAAGGCTCTGGGGAGACCTTATAGTGGCTTTTCAGTACCTGAAGGGGCTCCAGGAAAGCTGGAGAGGGGCTCTTTATCACAGAGTGCAGGGATAGGAGAAGTGGGAATGGTTTTAAGCTGAAAGATTGGAAATTTGGATGAGATCTTAGGAAGAAGTGTTTTCCTGTGAGGGTGGTGAGGCCTAAAGAAGTTGTGGCTGCCCCTTCCCTGGCAGTTTTCAAAGGCATGATGGATGGGGCTTTGTGCATCCTGGTCCAGTGCAAGGTGTCCCTGCCCATGGCAAGGGTTTGGAACTGGCTGAGGTTTAAGGTCACTTCCAGCCCACACCATTCTATGGTTCTGCAGTTGGGGATGCTGAGAATGAGAATTATTAGCAAAACTGAAAAAACTGGTTTGAATGTCTGGGAACTGCCAGAATGAACAGTGTGGGTGGTTGTTTTTTTTTTTTTTTCTATTTCATAGAACCAAGTGCATTTGATCTTGTTTCTTAATATTTAAGTTAGGTGATGAGTTGGGCTTAATGCTGTCTTTGCATACCCACAGAAGGAGTATTAGTAAGCATCTGGGGCAAAGAAAGGTTTGTGCTTTGCCAGTGCTAACTTTTGGAGTGCAGCTGTACTTCATCAGGAGTTTAATGATATTAGCAATACCTGCTGCAAGGATTTTTAGAGTTGAAGCTAGACCAGCTCAGAGTAAACATGATGTGATGGAGAGTCCGGAAAAGAAGATGATGGAAACTTTTTAAGAAAAGGTGACTCATTTCTTGTAGGCATCATGGAAGAAATGTGTCTTCAGGAGCCAGGCTGGCTTCCCTTCTAGGACAGCACTTCAGAAATAGGCTGGTTCCTGCTGCCAGTGAGGGTTTGTTTGCAGAACTAAGCTTTGATCGTTTTCTACCTCTGCGGAGTGAGATATTCCAAATGCAGTTGCTCAGCGTTGTCCTGACATAGTGCTCAAGGCTGAGTTGCTATTATTGGAGGGGATGGAGGGTTAAGATATTAAATTTAAGGTCCAACTAATTCATCTGTCTGGGTGGGTTTGTGTCCCACCCATCAGGGAGAACGTTTTCCGTTGGAAAAATGGCAAGTGGAGTAATTCTCGCCTTGGGGCAAGGGAAGGATGAGATGCCTCTTGAAGTCTTTTCCAGCCCTGTTTTTCCGCTCTGTTCTGGCTGTGATTTTGGGAGTCAGTGGCTTGGGCTGGGATTCCATTGTGCTGGGTGCTGGGCAGATGTGGAACAAAGACTGCTCTTCCTCAACGAGAGGGATTTTGTTCTAAATCAGAAAAGGGAGATGAGGACGTGTGAGGAAGCATTGAGACAGCCTTGGTCTGTGTAATGAACTGTGCTGGTCTCATCTCTTGCTGCGCTGGTGGCTCAGGTGCCATCATAAAATCATAGAATGGTTTGGGTTGGAAGCAACCTCAAAGCCCATCCAGTTCCAACCCCCCCTGCCGTGGGCAGGGACACCTCCCACCGGACCAGGCTGCTCAAAGCCCCACCCAACCTGGCCTTGAACACCTCCAGGGATGGGGCAGCCATGACTTCTAGGAAACCTGTGCCAGTGCCTCCACACCCTCATTGTGAATAATTTCTTCCTAAGGTCTAACCTAAATCTCCCCCCTTTCAATTTAAAACCATTCCCTGTTGTCCTATCACTCCAGGCCCTTGGAAAAAGTCCCTCTTCAGGTATTGGAAGGCTGCTATGAGGTGCCCCTGTGGGACCATCAAAGTCTCTTTTATACCTGGCAGTGAATGTCATGTTTGAAAGAGCTAGTTCAGTGAGTCATTGTGGGGTTCCCCCTGAGTCTGTGATGCTTCTGGAATCCGAGTAATTCACTTCAGGATGTCTTTCCTGCTATTCAACCTCTACTAATTATATCCATTGCTCCAAATTCCACTTCCTCTTGCTGTTCTAATTCTTCTTCCCCCCCATCTTACACTTCTTGATTTTGCAGAGTGTTTTTGGACCCCCTCTCTATATTGAGACTTCTAAGAATCACTTAATTCTGCAGGATCAGATAACCTGCCAGGGGAAAGGAAAATCCTTGCTTAAAAACACCTCTTGTCTTGGTTGTGATACCCAAGTGCTCTAATTTTTATTACACTCAGTTGAACAATGAGGTTTGTTGCTCCTCAGTGAACTTTTCGCCTGCTTCAGCTTTGGTTTTTCAAGTGATGGGAAGCTAGTGATGGTCCATAACATTCAGGCTGTGGTTGTTGTGGTGAATGCATTCCTCTGTGGTTCATCATCAAAGCCACTCTTTGAGATAAGGGCGATCCCTCACTCTGCAAGCTCCTACGGTGTTTGCTGGGCGTTTGCCCTCAAATATCTCACTTTTGATACCTGGAGATTTCTTTGTTGTGTGGATGTTGTACTTTCTCTTGTGATTCATTTATTTTCTCCCTTTGAATTCTCCCCCTCTCTCTCGGTATAAAACATATTGTGCTGGACTGTAAGTGATTGACTCAAACTGGTGTAAAGTAAAGGCAGGAGAAACAGTGAGGTTGTCTCACGTGACATCCCATAAATGTGGGCTGTAAAGTTCACCCACTTGTCCCTGTGCTCAGTGCTTCAGCTGAGGCAGAGTCCGTGCGATGATCTGAATTGCTCATTAGTTCAACCCAGGGCTTGTTTTCAGCCTGTGGATGTTTTGCTGTCCTTTAACACCTGGTGCCTTCTCATGGGTAAAATGCAGACTTGTAATTTCAAGTCACTTCTTAATCTTCTTTGCGGTCACACAGCATGAGCTCTGCCAATCTGTCAGTCGAGAAAACCCTTTTCCTGCTCGTGAGCTGCATTTGCAGCTTTTTGAGATTGGTGGAGGATTTTTAAGCAGCATTTCATGAATTACAAAAGCTCTGTTGGGCAATGTGGACGTGGTTACGGTGTTCCTGCCATTCCCTCACAACTTCAGATGCAGGTAAAGTCATATCTGTGGTGGTCTCCTGCTTCTATGCTGAGAGATCAGAGAAGCTCTGTTTTCCACAGTGTTGCAATAGTAATTGTTACTTCATACAGAGCTGTTTTCTTACAGAATCATGGAATAATTTGGGTTAGAAGGGAGCCCAAAGCCCATCCACTTCCAACCCCCTTGCTATGGGCAGGGCCATGTCCCACTGGAACAGGTTGCTCAAAGCCCCATCCGACCTGGCCTTCAACATTTCCAGGGATGGGGCATCCACCACTTCTCTGGGCAACCTGTGCCAGTGCCTCACCACCCTCAGCATGAAGAATTTCTTCCTAATGTTTCATCTAAATCCTTCCTCTTCCAATTTAAAGCGATTCCCCCTCGTCTTGTCACTCCATGCCCTTGGAAAAAGTCCCTCCCCAGCTTTCCTGGAGCCCCTTCTGGTACTGCAAGGCTGCTATGAGGTCTTCCCAGAGCCTTCTCTTCTCCAGGCTGAACAACCCCAACTCTCTCAGCTTGTCCGCATAGCAGAGGTGCTCCAGCCCTTGTATCATCTTTGTAGGCCTCCTCTGGACCCATTCCAACAGTTTAATGTCGTTCTTATGTTGGGGATTCCAGAACTGGACGCAGAACTCCAGGTGGGCTCTCATGAGAGTGAAGCAGAGGGGGAGAATCCCCTCTCTTGCCCTACTGGCCACACTGCTTTTGATTCAGTCCGGGACACGGTTGACCACGTATATAATTACGTGTGTGAGAGTGATTACTTTGCTTAAACCAAAAGTGAAATTAAGTTTGCCTGATAGGGTAGCATTTCCACTAAGCAGCTCTTGACTGCGATTAAAGTCAGGCTGTAATTAGGCTCTATTTCCTAAATCCTTTATCACCTCTTCCATGACTGTGTCTGGGTCAGCTCTGGCTGACCTGGAACCACCTGGTCAACCCCGTAGTGTGCAGTGTTTGTCCCCTGCCTGGAACCTGCTCCTGTGCTCAGGTTCATCCTAAACAATGGAGTCGGAAAGCCTCTACTATGTTTTGGTTGTTTTAGGATTCTGGGTCTCCTGGCTTGACAAAAAGGCGCTGGGACTAATCCAGCCTGGCTTTGAACACCTCCTGGGCTTGTTTTGTGGTTTCCCAGAGTCTCAACTTGCACAAGCAGCTTGATGGCAGGGCATGGATATCTGACATCCATGAACTTGAACATGTCCTCCTTCATGAGCTGCTTGCCCTCTTACCTGGTTGGAGGCTGTTTTACATGGTTGAGGAGCATAACTGGTTTACAGTGGGTTGGATGAGCACAGAAACCACAACGCAGTAAGGAGCTTTGAGTCTTCTGGGTTGGGTGCTAAGAATGAAGGCTGGCCAAGTTGTTTGAGAGGCTGCAGTGGGTGAGATGAGGATAATGTTCTGCACCACAGATGTTGAGTGAGGGGTGATGACAGGCATTTGGCTTAACAGCTTCCCTATTTGTGTCTTGGAGTAGAGGAGTGAGGGTGGTGGAGTATCCTCATTGCTCTTGGGACCACCTTTACTGGTGGTGGATGGGTGCAATTGCTGCAATCCCTCCTTCAGCTGAGCCTGCCTTGAGGGAGGAGAGTGGAAGAAGACCCTGGGTCTGCTCTGGGATGGTGTAGACCTTCTCTTACCTGTGCTGAGGCTGGGTCAGAAGTACCTCCTCGAGGTCCCAGGCACAGCAAGGACTGAAGAGCATCTGAAAATCGCACGTGGTACCTATGAAACTCCCTGAGGCTGAATACTGTGAGAACCGGGGGTGCTGGTCAACAGTGGCTGAACATGAACCAGCAGTGGCCCAGGTGGTCTAGAACCAACGGCATGCTGGCTTGGATCAGGAATTGTGTGACCAGCAGGAGTAGGGAAGGGATTGTCCCTCTGTACTTGGTGATGGTGAGGCTACACCTCAAATCCTGGGTTCAGTTTTGGACCCCTCACTACAAGAAGGATATCGAGGAGCTGAAGCACATCTGGGGAAGTGGCTGGAGAACCAGCCTTATGAGGAACGGCTGAGTTAACTGAGCTTGTTTAGCCTGGAGGAGGCTGAGGGGAGACTCCATTGTTCTTGCAACTCCCTAAAAAGGAGGTTGTGGTGAGGTGACTGCTGGTCTTTTCTCCAAATGACAAGCGATAGGACTAGAGGAAGTGACCTCAAGTTGCACCAGGGGAGGTTTAGAGTGGATATTAGGAACAAGTGGTGAAGCATTGGAAGATGCTGCCCAGGGCACTGATGGAGTCTCCATCCCTGAATGTGTTCAAAAACCATGTGGCTGTGGCTCTTCGGGACATGGTTTAGTGGACATGGTGTTGGGCTGACAGTTGGACTGGATAGTCTTAGAGGTCTTTTCCAACCTTGATAATTCTATGAACTTGTGTGAAACAGAGGCAAAACTGTACCAAGTTGTTGTCCTGACTTTGCACTCTTCAACTGTGCTGAGTTCTGTGCTGCACCTCGGCTCTAGTTGTCTCTTCCAGGTCCCATCCCTTTGTGTACAGTAATTCATGGAATGCCAACTTCCAGCAAAGCAATGCCATGAGGAAACAGTGCAGATCGCCTGGACACTGAGGGTTGCCCACAGAGCTTGCTCAGGAAGTTGCTTGTACCAACTGTAAATTGTCTGCTAATAAAAGCCTTGCAGGAGCTTTTAAAACATCTTTCAGCCCATTCTCCTGCCACCCAGAATGGGAACTGCCTTCTCCTGAAAATAGTCCTTGCCCTCTGCTCATATGTGTGTAATTAAGCTTCTTTTAAAAGACAATTCATTACAGTAGTGCTGGAATTACGTTAGCGATCCCTTCTGGTCAGGCTAATGTGTTTTGTGTTGCGAAGACAGAAGTGTCAGCATCTTCTGAACTTTCTTTCAGAAACAGTGTGACCAGTAGGACCAGGGAAGCGATTGTCCCCCTGCACTGGGCATTGGCATGGCCACACCTTGAATTCAGTTCAGTTTTGGGCCTCTCACTACAAGAAGGACATTGAGGGGCTGGAGTACATCCAGAAAAGCGGAACGGAGCTGGGGAAGGGATTGTCAAACAAGTCTGAGAAGTGGCTGTGGGACCTGGGGTTGTTTAGTCTGGAGAAGAGGAGGCTGAGGGAGAGCTTATCGCTATCCAGAACCTGCCTGAAAGGAGGTTATAGTGAGGTGGATGTTGGTCCCTTCTCACGAGTGACAGGTGATAGGACGAGAGGGAATGACCTCAAGTTGCACCAGGGCAGGTTCAGATTAGACATCAGGAAAAATTTCTTCACTGAAACGGTTGTCAAGCCCTGGCAGAGGCTGCCCAGGGAGGTGGTGGAGTCACCATCCCTGGATGTCTTTAAAAGATGGGTGGATGAGGTGCTTGGGGATCTGGTTTAATAGTGGACAGGTATGGTTGGTCCTAATGATCTCAAAGGACTTTTCCATGATTCTATGAACTGCTTGTGTGGAATAGTCTGGTACAGGCATTAATGGTCCATCGGGAGACAGGTTGCTCTGGAGGGCGTGTGGAGCATCAGCAATCTCTTGAGGTACCCTTTTGGGTTTTTGAGGTATCATTTTGGGTTTTATAGATCCCTTCTTGTTTGCAGTGCTAAGGTTCTGCAGGCAACTTTTGGATGGTGAATCCTTGTAATTCACATAACCCTTCTTATTTCAGTCTTTGCCCTGGTGCTATGTGAAGGGAACAGCTTGCTGGAATGTTCTGCTCGATTATTTATAGCCTGTATTTTCCTGGGTTTTCTCGCACAAGTGCATTCCTTTCCGGAATTTAATGAGTCACTGTTAAAGGACAGATTATCAAATGCTGGCTCCCATTCTGTGGGATCATGGAGTGGTTTGGGTTGGAAGGGACCTTAAAGCTCATACAATTCCAACCCATTGCCATGGGCAGGGGCACCTCTCACTGGATCAGGTTGCTCAAAGCCCCATCGAATCTGTCCTTGAACACTTCCAGAGATGAGCCAGCCACAACTTCTCTGGGCAACCTGGGCCAATGTCTCCCCATCGTCATCGTGAAGAACTTCTTCCTAATGTGTAATTTAATCTTCTAACTTAAAGCCATTTCCCCTTGTCCTGTTACTTCAGACCGTTGTAAAAAGCCTCTCCCCAGCTTTCTTGTAGCCCCATCAGGTACTGGAAGGCTGCTCTAAGGTCTTCCCAGAGCATTCTATTCTGCAGGCTGACAAGTCTCTCAGTGGTCATGTGTTTGGGCTCTCAGTAACTCACTGGATTTATTTTTCTATTTACCCTCAAGCACCTCCTCCGCAATGATAGCTGTGGTTTGAGATAGTGAGCTGGAAGGGGATGTTTCCCTTGAATCTGCAGGGAAAGGCTGCTCCACTGCTTTGTCATGGTGCTTTCTGGGTTTGTCATGATGTATCACTTTGCAGGGTTCCATCGAGCTGGCAGCTGAGCTCATCAACGTAAAAACGGTGTGGTAAGTGTTGGCACGTGTCCAGAGGAAGCCATGAAGATGGTCGAGGGCTGGAGCACCTCTGCTGTGAGGACAGGCTGAGGAAGTTGTGTTGTTCAGCCTGGATAAGAGAAAGCTCTGGGGAGACCTTAGAGCAGCCTTGCAGTACTGAAAGGGGCTCCAGGAAAGCTGGGGAGAGACTTTTTACGAGGGCATGGATTTACAGGACGAGAGGAAATAGTTTTAAATTGGAAGGGGGAAGATTTAGACTAGACATTAAGAAGAAATTCTTCACAATGAGGGTGGTGAGACACTGGCACAAGTTGCCCAGGGAAGCTGTGGCTGCCCCTCCCTGAAGGTGTTCAAGGCCAAGTTGGATGGGGCCTTGAGCAACCTGATCCAGTGGGAGGTGTCCCTGCCCATGGCAGGGGTTTGGAACTGAATGGGCTTTGAGATCCCTTGTAACCCAAACCATTCTATGACTCTGATCTTCAGAGCTCTCTGCTGAGATCCTCTACAGGCAGGAACTCAAGGTAGCAGCCTGGGGTCTCAGCTGGTTGCCCCTCTGCAGGCAGAGCCTTGTGGTGTTTCAGTCTGCCTGGACTGTCCTTGCTCTCCTGCTCTTTCTGACTCTGCTTTTGCTGGTTTGAAGGGGTTTTCTCTTTCTCGTCATAAATATGAGTGGCTGCTCGGTCCATGGCTGGAGAAGCCTCCTAACACCAGCTGTCGGAGTCCTCTTCCCGAAGGAGACTAAACACAACCTTTGAGACAAAACCAAAACAACTGGGATTGCTTAGTCTAGAGAAGACAAGGCAGCACACTGTTCATTTTCAGATGCAGAGTAAGCGGTTGAGAAGGAAAGCTCTTCTTTCATGCCTGCTCACGGGCTGGGATTTGGACTCCAAATGTAGCAGCGGGGATTTGGGATGGTTGCGAGGAAGAGCTTCTAACTGGTAGGTAGGAAAATCATGACAATGTTCATACTGGTCTCAACAAAAGCTTTTCTTCACTGTCCCCTCTCTGAGGGTGATGTGGAATGGGTGCTGATCAAATCATGTCAATCACGTCCCAGGGAGGGGGTGGAGTCACCATCTGTGGAGGGATTTAAAAGATGAGTAGATGAGTTGCTCAGGGATCTGGTTTAGCAGGGGATGGGTATGGTTGGATTCGATCTCAGTCTGTCTTTTCCAACCAAACAATTTTGTAGTTCTTATGAAATGGGGCACAGAGCAAATGCAGATACAGGCTTCTGGGGTCTGATAGCCTGCGCTTGGGGGCTTTTGGCACCATTTGTACTGGCATTTCTCTGTTTAAGCGTTTTCCCTGGATCTTGTCTCCATGATTGTCCTGTCAACATTTCAGTCTGCTCTGCTCTCACACTGGTGAGTTCTGCAGTTTAATTGTGTATTGCTTTAGGGTTTAAAATTGGATTTTCTTTGCTAGGATGAGGTCAAGGCTGTCACAAAGGATTAGGAGAAATAATAACTCGGCTGTGTTGCTTTTTGCCTCCCAAGCTGAAGGTTCTTAATTCAATCTATTCTCCTGGTGAAGCTGATTTGAATTGCTCATTACCTGTGTTGCTTTTCTTAGTGTCTTTTCTCATGCGACTGTCACCTTTTTATGATGAAGCTGGGAAGATCAGAGCTGCATGTAGGAATCAAGATGCAGATTCATGTCTTGTGTTAAGTGGCACAGTGATGTTTTCAGCTTGGCTTTCTCTGCTTTTTTTCTTGCAGTCTCTGTGTTCTGAGCCATGAAAAAGTCTTCAGCTTTGCCCAGTCATGTTTAGCTTGCAGGAGTCTTCTTTAGTAGCTTTTGCAGTGTGTGAAGTTTGGATTGTGTTTCCCATCCTCCACTTCTCTCGTGGTAACCCCTGTGTTACAATTGGTTGTCTTTGGTCCAGTGTTCGTGGCCTGGAAGGTTTCTGTAACGCACCTTTCATGTTCTTGAGCAAACACAACTGTTCATTGTATGGACTGTATCTTCTGTTAGCTTGTCAGTAAGCAAGAGAACTTTTGAGGCAGAAACTCCTCAGTGTCATCTAGAGCACACCACAAACCATATCTCCAGTCTTTCTACTATAGGAGAGTTTATAGAATCATGGAATAGTTTGGGTTGGAAAGGGACCTTAAAGCCCATCCAGTTCCAACCCCCTTGCCATGGGCAGGGACACCTCCCACTGCATCAGGTTGCTCAAAGCCCCATCCAACCTGACCTTGAACACCACCAGGGATGGGGCAGTGATGACCTCTCTGGGCAACCTGTGCTGATGTCTCACCACCCTCATAGGAAAACATTTCTAAGATCTAATCTCAATCTCCCCTCTTTCAGCTTAAAACTGTTCCCTCTTTTCCTGTCATCGCAATCCCTGATCAAGAGCCTCTCCCCAGCTTTTTGGAGCCCTTTTCAGTACTTGAAGGCTGCTCTAAGTTCTCCTTGAGCCTTCTCTTCTCCAGGCTGAACAACCCCAACTGTCTTAGCTGGTCCTCATGTGGGAGGTACTTCAGCCCTTGGATCATCTTCATAGCCTCCTCTGGACTTGCTCGAGGAGATCCATGTTCTTCCTGTGCTGAGGACTGTAGAACTGAATGCAGGACTCCAGATGAGGTCTCACCAGAGTAGAGGGGGTAAGAATCCCCTTTCTCACCCTCTGGCCATGCTTCTTCTGATGCAATCCAGGACATGGTTGGTGTCTGGGCTGTGAGTGCACATTGGTGCCTCATATCGAGCTTCTCCAGCAGTCAAAGTTCTTCTGTTCAGGGTTGCTCTCATTCCTTTCCTTCTGAAAGACTCCCACTACCTTCCCTGCTCTGTTTGAAGAAGCTGCTGTTTTATCATATGTTAACCAGTTACCTTTTCACATATCACTTTTGCACAGGTTATTTTGCACATGCCCTTCCCTTACTGGATTTTGTGCTCTTTGCCAGAGTTGGAAAACTTTTTTTCTGTTCCTTGGATGTCTCCTCCACTGCTGTTTAACTGTGGTGGGTGGAGGGGTGTGTGTGAGTGTTTAAAGCTTTTTTTCAGTCATTTGTGCACTTGAAGGCAGCAGCATCCTATGTCTTTTAAGCATTTCATTGCCACCCACCAGTGTTTAATACTTGTAGCTGTTCCTTTTTAATTTCCGTGTTGGGTTGGGAAGAAATGGAGCAGTGTGCTGCTTTTTCTTCAGTGAAGTGTGACAGCAACGTTTTTCTTCCCATTCCCACAAAGGTGCTTGGATCCACGTGTTTTGCCCCAGCTCTTGCAGAGCGCTCATCGTTAGTTCTGAATGCTTTGAAGTGTTGGAGCAGAAGTTCGTTCTTCCGGAGGTTGTCCTGAATCTTTGCTAACATAACCCTTTGGCAAACTTGAACCTTTAATCATGGTATGACTCCCTCGTTTGCCTGCAGAGCGCCT
Source organism: Tapera naevia (assembly GCA_033556795.1). NCBI lineage: Eukaryota > Metazoa > Chordata > Aves > Cuculiformes > Neomorphidae > Tapera > Tapera naevia. Next base: position 1,031,097 of record JAUMJJ010000238.1, on the reverse strand, counting down.
TGTTTGAAGGGTTTGGGAAGCAGGGTAGACATCTGTCCGTGGTGGTTTTGGGAAGGCTGGTCTTGTGGGGACTGCAGTGAAGGAGGTGACTTTGGGAAATCCCTTCCCAGTGAATCAGCAGAGTGCTTGACGTCGCTTCCATTGGTCAATCTGGTCATTAGCTGAGGTCCAAGAGTGTTAACTGTACTGGCTGTGATGTCCTTTCAGTAGCAGGTGGTGTCATGTGCTGTGGTCTCTGTCCCTTGTAAGTTTAATGTGGCAGTTTTAGGGGTTGGTCTATCTTGAGCTCCCAGCTGAAGATTAACTGACTCCACTTGTGCAGATTTACTGCCACCGTGTGTGTGACACTCATGGTGTCTCCAGTAATGTTGTGTCTGAACTTCTGGGGAGAGTTTGTCCTGCTTTTGCTGGATTTGAGGAGCCACCAGAACAGCTCATCCCAAGCACATGCTGCCACCAGAGTGGTTCCTGCAGCCTGGGTTTGGCTGCTGCCCTTTGTCTGTCTTTGTGAGTGCAGTAGTCTGAGGACAGGCCAAGAGAGTTGGGGTTGTTCAGCCTGGAGGCTCAGGGAGACCTCAACAATCTTCCAGTATGGAAGAGGACCACGGGAAAGGTGGGGAGAGGCTCTTCATCAGGGAGTGCAGGAATAGGACAGGGAAAGTGGTTTTAAGGTGAAAGAGGGGAGATTGAGATGAGATCTTAGGAAGAAATGTTTTCCTGTGAGAGTGGTGAAGCCCTGGCACAGGTTGCCCAGAGAAGTGGTGGCTGCCCCATCTTTGGAGGTATTCAAGTCCACACTGGATGGGGCTTTGAGCAACCTGATGCAGTGGGAGGTGTCCCAGCCCGTGGCAGGGGGGGTTGGATCTGGATGGGCTTGGAGGTATCTTCCCACCCAAACCCTTTTACGGTCCTGTATCTGCAAAGGTGATAATTTGCTTCCTGAAATCCCTGTGGCACCTTAGGCTCTTGTTAAACAACGTGTTATCTGACCTGGTTTCTAATTTGCTTCCGACCTGAACATCCAGTGGATTGTGAATGTGCCCGGTGTCAATGGAGCGGCAGGAGCAAGTGAAGAAAGGACACTGTGCACACGTGGAGAGGCTTTTAGGGGTGCTCTGGCTGAAGTGGCTGAAGTCCTCAAGTCAGAGCAGGGCTGTCCCGGAGCTTATTTCACTTTGTGCTGCCTGTTCAGGGTGTTGTGATGTGTCCTACAGAATATAGAGAGTGGTTCTGTGAGCATTTGTATCCTTGCATGCCCTGGCCAGGTGAGGAGGAAGCCCAGGGATCTGCCCTTGGGTGTATAAATAGGTGGGGATTTAGCTCACTGTCTGTGTAATGAGCTGTGGCTTAGACTCATTGTCAGCTGCTGTCCTAGTGAAAGAGGATGGTGAGACACTGGCACAGGTTGCCCAGAGAAGTCACGGATGCCCCAGTCCTGGAGGTGTTCAGGGCCAGGTTGGATGGGGCTTTGAGCAACCTGACCCAGTGGGATATGCACCTGCCTAAGGCAGGGGCTTGGATCTGGATGGGCTTTGAAGTTCCTTCCAAGCCAAACCATTCCATGATTCTATGGAAGGGTTTCTTGTCCTCTTGAAAATCCAGAACCAACACACAGGTGACCAAAGCCTCTCGGGCTCAGCTTCTTCACGGTCATTTTGGAGATGTTGTACTTCACATTTCGTGCCAAGAGGGTGAGGGTGCAGGTAGAGCTGTAATAACCTTGTCCCTCCTCTGCACCCGTTTCTCTGGGCCAGTCAGCTGATAACAGTATCATAAGGTTGGAAAGGACCTCTGAGATCATCAAGTCCAACCTATAACCAAATACTAACACCAACCCATCATCTAAACCATGGCACTCAGTGCCTCATCCAGTCTCCCCTTAAACACCTCCAGGGTCAGCAACTCCACCACCTCCCTGGGCAGCCCATTCCAATGACCAATCACCCTTTCACTGAAGAACTTTTTCCTAACATCAAGCCTAAACTTTCCCTGATGAAGCTTGAGTCCATGCCCTCTGGTTCTGTCACTGGTCACCCGAGAGAAGAGACCAACCCCTGCCCGACCACAACCTCCTTTTAGGTAGTTGTCGAGAGCAATGAGGTCTCCCCTGAGCCTTCTCTTCTTCAGACTAAACAGTCCCAACTCCCTCAGTCACTCCTCATAGGGCTCATGCTCCTGCCCCTTCACCATCTTCGTTGCCCTCCTCTGAACACATTCCAGTATCCTGACATCTTTCCCAAACTGGGGGGCCCAGAACTGGACACAATATTCAAGATGAGGCCTGACCAGTGCCGAGTACAGGGGGACGATAACTTCTCTGGTCCTGCTCGCTACACTATTCCTGATGCAGGCCAGGATGCCATTGGCCTTCTTGGCCACCTGGGCACACTGCTGGCTCGTGTTCAGCTTCCTGTCCACCAGCACTCCCAGGTCCTTTTCTGCCTGACTACTCTCCAGCCACTCTGTCCCCAGTCTAGAGCTCTGCATGGGATTGTTGTGTCCAAAATGAAGTACCTGACATTTGGACTTATTAAACATCATCCCATTAGAATCAGCCCAGCTCTCCAATCTGTCCAGGTCCCTCTGTAGGGCCATCCTACCCTCTAACAGATCAACCCTTCCTCCCAGCTTGGCATCATCTGATTCATGAGTCCCAGAGGAGTTTTTCTTCCATCTCGGCACTGAAATAATTCCTTGCCCTCCTTTTTGTGACAAGTGTAATGTGTGGCCAGCAAGACCAGGGAGGTGATTGTGCCCTGTGCTTGGCTTGGCATTGCTGAGGCAGCACCTTGAATCCTGGGTTCAGTTTCGGGCCCCTAACTAAAAGAGGGACAGTGAGGGGCTGGAGCACATCCAGAGAAGGGAGGGAAGTTGGTGATAGGGCTGGAGAACAAGACTTATGAGAGGTGGCTGAGGACCTGGGGTTGTTTACCCTGGAGAAAAGGAGGCTGAAGGGAGACCTTATCACTGTCTACAACTGCCTGAAAGGAGGCTGTAGCAAGGTGAGTGTTGGTCTCTTCTCCCAAGTGACAGGTGATAGGGTGAGAGGAAATGGCCTCAAGTTGCACCAGGGCAGGTTCAGATTAGACATAGGAAACATTTCTTCAGGGAATTGGTTCTCAGGCCCTGGCAGAGGCTGCCCAGGGAGGTGGTGGAGTCACCATCCCTGAAGGTATTTAAAAGACAGGTAGATGAGGTGCTCACGGATCTTGTTTAGTAATGGACAGGTGCAGTTGGACTTGATGATCCCAAAGGTTTTTTCCGACCAAACAATTCTATTCTAAGTCCAGCTCTGAATGTTTCTCCCAAGCTGCTGTCTGGCTACACTTCCACTGTGCTGTACCTTCTGCAGATGTTGGGGCTGAGGTCACCAACACAACAGAGTGGGGTGCGTGGGTGTGACTGGCACTTTGCTGTGCGCTTGCTGTGAGTTTCAGGCTCACAAGAGCAAACAAACATAATCTCCTCCTTAAAATCTGTCAGTGATGAGAAGAGATTTACCAGATCTTCCATAAAAGTTTCACTGACAAGCCAAGTATGTTGTTTCCCTCCCCCCCTCAAAGGCCATCCAAGAGGAACAGAAAGGGAAACAATGAGTATGAGAAGCATTTTTTTTTTCTCTCTCAGCTGGGTAATGAAGAGCTACAAAATAAGTTTTGAGTTTGGAAATGGGGAGGCAGCTTTTGGTGGAGTTTTTGGTGATGGGCGTGGCTGTAGACTTTGCTGTCAGGCTGATGTCTTGAAGCTCAGGTAGATGTGAATTTGCTTATGAGTAGATGTAATCCCCTGGGAGATGTGACTCCTTAACAGAATGTTTTCTGAACGTAGCCCCTCACAGGTTGGCTTTTGCATTCGTTCTGGGTGGATGACTGTTAGGAGCTGGAGAGAGTGGATGGCTGAACCACCTCGTGAATCCATTTCCTTTTTTAATTTGGAGGGAATTGGACACCAAAAGATTATAATTAATTTTGTTACCGAAATGATGACTTTCTTGAAAGGCTGTTAAGTAGAATCACGGAATTGCTAAGGTTGGAAAAGACCTCTTATCTCATGCACTCCAACCATCAGCACAACACCACTGTGTCTACTAAACCATGTCCCAAAGCGTGATGACTACATGTTTTTTGAAGACTCCACCACTTCCCTGGGCAGCCTCTGCCAGTTCTTCAACACTCTTTCAGTAAAGAAATTTCTCCTAATATTGAATCTAACCTCCCCTGGTGTAATTTGAGGCCATTTCCTCTTGTCCTGTCACTTGGGAGAAGACACCAGCACCCACCTCACTACAACCTCTTTTCAGGGTGCTGCAGAGAGCAATGAGGTCTCCCCTCAGCCTCCTCTTCTCCAGACTAAACAGCCCCAGGTCCTTCAACTGCTCCTCATAACCCCCAGCTTTGTTCCCCTTCTCTGTATATGCTCCAGCCCCTCAATGTCCTTGTAGTGAGAGGCCAAAACAGAACCCAGGATTTGAGGTGTGGTCTCACCAGTGCTGGGTACAGGGGGAAGATCAAAGCCTCTTGGAACTGGATGGGCTTTGAGATCCCTTCCAGCTCAAGCCACTCCATGATTCCTTCTTGTCTGCCTTTTCCTGCTTGCCAGCAAGGTTTCGTAGTGAAATTATCTTAAGAACAAGATTTTGAATTTTTCCATTGTCAGAAAAAAACCCTAACCACCAAGCAACAACTCTGTGCTATGTTGATCCTGCTTGTTTGCCTCTTGGTTCGGAAGCAGCTCCTAAAAAAGAACAAGCCTTGTTGGTGTTGTGCCATGGGTTGTGGCGTGCCAGACAGGCTTTCGTGCACTTTATTATGGAGAGAATTCCAAAATAGGTGCTGGAAGGGAACTCGATAGATGACACATCCAGGGATTGCAGTAAAATCTGTCAGGGGCGTTTGTGTTTTTTTTCTAAAAGCTTCAATTCCTGTTGAGTTTGAACAGAGAGTTAACTCTTTTGTTACCCTTTTATAGATCTGTTGGCCCTTTATTTGTCTGCACTTAATCTGCATTTGTCATTTGGATTGATTTTACTTTTTAAACTAAATATAGAAACATCTGAGGTTAAAAACAAAGCACTCATCTCTGGGAAGTGCAGTCTGATCTAATACCTCTAATTCTCCCAATTAATTTCTCCAATTAATTCTCCCAATTAATTAATTTCTCCCAAGAAATCCATGCAAAATAACCTCAAAATCAACTTTGTTATATTCCTTAAAATCATGGAATCGTTAAGGTTGGAAAAGACCTCTAAGCTCCTCCAGTCCAACTGTGAGCCCAACACCACCATGCCTACTAAATCATATTACAAAATACCATGGCTGCATGTTTTTTGAGCACCTCCAGGGGTAGAGATCCCACCGCTTCCCTGGGCAGCCTCTTCCCATGCTTCACCTGTCTTTCAGTGAAGAATTTTTCCCTGATATCCAATCTAAACTTCCTCTGGTGCAACTTCGAGCCACTGAGACAGCAGCTTTTGGAGGGAGGAGCAACATGTTTCTAATGATGTGATCCAAAGCCCTGGGGGATGCCCTGCAGCTGGGATGCAGGGAGCAGCTTTGCTTAGATCCTCAGGCTCATTTCTTTACCCTGTCCTCTCAAAGAGGTTCAAGTGCCTTGTCCAAGACAGGATTTCAGCTGTGCAGGGTAAAAGCATAATCACATTTCTTATTTCTTGAATGCTTTTAGTGCTGATGCTCAGGTTGGAGTCAGATGTAGACTTGTCTAAAGCACAAAATTCAAGATGCTCAGTTGAAGTCAGAGTTTAACTAATCCAAGTGATGCTAACGAGGCAATGCTTTAATTTTCATTGGAAACTGCAATGGCAACAAAGGACAATTGAGTCAGAAGGGCAAAATATCAGGGACGTGGGTGTGTGAGTACCTGTTACGCCGCCTGACTGTACTATCTGGGATGTTTATAGCCCCAGAAGTGCTGGTAATCATCTCCATGTGCTTCCAAGTGCTCAGTGTGGGGGCCATGAAGGAGGCCATGAAGATGATCCAAGGGCCAGAGCACCTCTGCTATGAGGACAGACTGAGAGAGTTGGAGTTGTTCAGCCTAAAGGAGAGGAGGCTCTGGTGAGACTTCTTAGTGGCCTTCTAGTACTGAAAGGGGCTACAGAAAAGATGGGAGTTACTTTTTCCAAGGGCCTGCAGTGATAGGATGAGGGAGAATGGCTTTAGATTGGAAGGGGTGAAGATTTAGATTAGATGTTAGGAAGAAATTCTTCATGCTGAGGGTGATGAGGCACTGGCACAGGTTGCCCAGAGAAGTGGTGATGGCCCCCTCCCTGGAAGTGTTCGAGGCCAGGTCTGGTGGGAGGTGTCCCTGCCTGTGGGAGGGGGGTTGGAACTCGATGGTCTTCATGATCCTTTCTAACCCAAACCATTCCATGGTTCTGCGTGATCTATGTGACTCTTAGTAGTGCTTTAACAGGTCGTCTGTGACTCTCTGGGAGACCATCCCTTTCCACAGGGCTTGCAAGCACTGCTCCATTGAATAAATGGATGGATGCAATGTTGTTTGCTGAGGTTCAGCAAGGCCAGGTGAGCTGGAGGACAAGCTGTATGAGAGGCGTCGGAGGGACCTGGGGTTGTTTACTCTGGAGAAGAGGAGGCTGAAGGGAGACTTTATCACTGTCTACAGCTGCCTGAAAGGAGACTGTAGTGAGGTGGATGTTGATCTCTTCTCCCAAGTGACAGGTGATGGGGTGAGAGGAAATGGCCTCAAGTTACACCAGGGCAGGTTCAGATTAGACATCAGGAAGAATTTCTTCAGGGAAATGGTTCTCAGGCCCTGGCAGAGGCTGCCCAGGGAGGTAGTAGAGTCCCCATCCCTGGAGGTGTTTAAAAGATGGTTAGATGAGGTGCTGAGGGATCTGTTGTGGAGAGGAGTGGCTGGACTCGATCTCAAAGATCTTTTCTAACCAAGTGATTCTGTGATTCTCTGTGTCTGTGTGAGTTGTATCTTCTCCTTTAGCTGGTATGGCTGTTGTGGGCTGGATGCTTGGGTTTTCCAGCTGAAACACGTTACTAAGTGTCAATACTTTAGCCTTTTTTACTGTTTGCTCAGAAAAGGTAAAATAAAGGAGCAATTTGTTTATTTTTGCTGTGCGGTTGGCCAGGAGTTTTGGAAGAAGCTGCATCCCCTAGGTGGGGTGGGATAATACAAACAGATGAATTCCCATCCAGAAGCGTAAAGATGCCATGAAACAAAACAGTGCCTTAACGTTGGCAGCGATGCAGGATAATAACGTGCCAGTTTTAAGGTAATTGCTTTTTGGAATGGTTTCTCTGAAAGCTTTTATTTCAAGTTTTAATATGCAGATTTGTCTGCTCGCCTGCCGTCTGGCAGGAAGGAGAGAGGAGGTGGGTTTGGAAGCTTGCAGGCAGGTCTAAGTGTTTGTTCTGGCACAGCTGATAATTACTGGTCTGTTAATTTTTGTGATGATCAGGAGGTGTCTTTTCATAGAATCATTGAGGTTGGAAAAGAGCTCTAAGCATCTCCAGTCCAGCCGTGCGTACATAACCATGTGCTGAAATGCAATGGCTATGCATTTTTTGGACCCCTCAAGGGATGGAGACTCTACCACTGCCCTGGACAGCTTCTTCTAATGCTTCACCACTCTTTCAGGAAAGAAATTGTTTCTATACCCAATCTAAACCTCCCCTGGTGCAACTTGAGGCCATTTCCTTTCATCCTATCACTTCTTCCTTGGGAGAAAAGACCAACACACCCACCTTGCTACAATCTCCTTTCTAAGGACCTGCAGAGAGTGATGAGGTCTTCCCTTAGTGTCCTCTTCTCCTGGCTAAACAACCCCAGGTCTGTCAGCTGCTCTGAGAACCCCTGTGCTCCAGCCCGTTCCCCAGCTCCATTCCACTTCTCTGGACATGCTCCAGTACCTCAGTGTCATCCTTGCAGTGAGGGGCCCAAAACTGAACCCAGGATTTGAGGTGCGACCTCCCTGGTACTGAGTACAGGGCAACGGTCAAAGTGTCTTGAGCAGGGGAACCCAAAGACCTCTTCCCACCTAGTGACAGACCTTGTTACACAACAGTTGGTAGTTGTGTAAAACAGCCAAGGACCCTCAAAGATAAAGCAGCTCCACTGGGAAGGTGTCTCATGGATGTCACCGTTATGTCATTGGAACTCTGTTTACAGTGAGTTCTCCTGGCTTGTGGTGGGACTTTACTCCTTTCCAGCCCTTCTCGGTGGTCCATGGATGAGGGACACACAAAGGCTATTTCAGATTCTGAAATAATTGCCTTGCTGGAATCGCTTGGTTTGACCCCACTGAACAAGTCTGAGCCCGGTAGTGGAATGAGCTCATCAATGTGAGGCCAAACAGGTTGCTCTTATTTGTTATTTTGGTTTATTTTAAAGATCAGGAGGCATTCCAAGCGGTTCCCTATCCCTAGTGAGTTGTTTCCTCTTCCGTCCAGAGACTTTGGACGCAGGGAAGCCGTTCAATTTTGGCATTATGACTCATGACCTCTCTCTGATATTGAGTCGCGTTTTATACAGCTGCATTGTTCAACCTCTTCTGCAAGCCCTTCACGTGGATGCTTCTCCTCCCTCTTCCCCCTCCTTTTTCTTGTTTGATACCAGTTTCATTTTTATTGTCTTGAGACCACGGCAGCAATGATTTATTAGGTTAATCTACAATCTTGCCTCCTTATTTCTCCTGTTATTTGTTTAATGTGATCAGGCACCAAGTTTTGCACCTACTCCAAGTTTTGTGGTTTCCTCCAGTTCTGTATGAACCTCCCATTTCCACGCACACATGGATAGATGTGTATATAGGCACATTTTACGCTTGATCTGCAGGTGCCAAGGCGGCTGAGCCTACTCTTTGCTCTGGAGGCATCCTTTTCCCACATGAAATCTTGATAGACTGCGTGGTTCTCCAAAGTCCTCCCCATCCTTGTTTTCTGGAAGGCTGTTTTTTACTTGGACAGACTTTCCGCTGCTCTTTAATGAGCTCTTGGTGTGCTTTTTTTTTTTTTAGGCTCCTTAATGGGAACTGTATTTTTAGAGCAGCTTATGCTTGAGGCAGTGACAGACACGTAGAGATGATTCCAGAGTCGGGAGCTTCACCATCTGAATTGGCTAAAAAAGCCATTCCCAAGGGATGGGTGGAGGAGCACGCGTGTGTAAGTGGTCAGCTCTGTGCATCTGCTCTGCTGCACTCTGTCTCTGTCCACCTGTGTGCTTGGAAACTACATGAGGAGAGATTAATATGGGCAGTCGGATGTTTCCTCAACTGTGAGGTTTTTGTCCCAGCAGCTAGGATGGAGATGGTAGGCTGGGAAAGAGGAAGGATGATCTGGGGACCTGATTCGGCTTTGGAGGTGGACAAAACGGGTTGCCAAGAGAAGCTGTGGATGCCCCATCCCTGTAGGTGTTCAAGGCCAAGTTGGATGAGGCTTTGAGCAAACTGATCCAAAGCACCTCTGCTATGACGACAGACTGAGAGAGTTGGGGTGTTCAGCCTGGAGAAGAGAAGGCTCTAGAGAAGAAGTCATGGATGCCTCCTCCCTGGAAGTGTTCAAGGCCAGATTGGATGGGGCTTTTGAGCAACCTGATACAGTGAGAGATGTCCCTGCCCATGGCAGGGGGGGGTGGAACTGGATGGGCTTCAAGGACCCTTCCAACCCAAACCATTTCATGATTCTGTCATTTTAGAGCTTCATATATTAGTGCTGCAAGGCACCCGTTTCCAAAGGCTTCCCACCTGGAGCGTGCGAGCCGGGGCGGGTGAGAGGGACAAGTCCCTCTACAAACCAACAAGGTGGGACTCATAAATAGTTGATTGTCCTGATGTAATCAGGAGCCCTATTTTTACACATCCTGTGCTATGTGTGGATTTTTGAGTTGAACCAGCGTACGGCGTTGTTTTTCCCTTGCCCACTTCCCAAACAGGAAAAGTCAGGGCTTTATTTTTTCCTCTCAAGGAAGACATCCAATGTACTGCTGGACGCCACTCATACTTTGACAAGCCAAAGGTGTAAATATGAGAACTGGGGTTTGACTCTTTAATCTTCATGTAGGATTGGGCTTAAAGAAATCTCTCCTGCTGGACGTAGTCTTGAAACTCACCTGATGGTGGTTGCTCTCTGCCACCAGTGTTGAGTTAGAGGTAAAGTGGCTTTGTGATCTGATCTTCCTGGGGAAAACACTTTGGGATAAGAGGGTTCAGCTGCTGTGTAGGGTGATAACGTACGCCTGGCAGACCTCGTCTTGTTGGGGCACTGCTGAGCTATCACAAGGGAAACTGCTCCTGCCCAGAACTGTCATGAACCAAATACATGGAAGGTGTGTTTGGAGGGGACGTAGCTGGAGAGAAGATCCAGCAGCCCTCACCTTCTGTTTTTCTTGACTGAAACTGCGACAGAGTTGAAATCTGATTTAAATCCCACCAAGGAAATGTTTTGTGGGCACCCTGTTTGGGCTGGATTAGGTGTTCCTTAAGTGTCATAACTTCAGAATGAGTCCATCTGCTTTGGGAACTGCTGAACTGCTCTATAATTATAATATATGAAGGAGATGAGATGGCTGTGATAGCCCCTCCTGGTCTAGAAACGCCTGGGTTGCATGATAACAACATCTCCATGGCCCCAGAGCTGAGGGACAGATTTAAGAGCTGAGTGTAGCCTGAGGTCCATTGTCTTTGACTTATTTCTGGGGGCAAAGCACCCTGCAAACCAGCAGAACTTTGGGCACAATTTTTTTGTGTTCTACTTATGGGGTTTTTTTTATCTTGATTTTCCCTTTGGGGTCCCCGAGGTCCCTTTGAAACGAATTGGCTCCAGACCTGAGACATTACATGTTGCCTTTTTAAAATTCCTTCTGTGCTATCAGTTGGACACAGCATCCTCTGCTTCCTGTCCTGAATAGCCATGGAGTTGCTTTGTTTTTGCCTTGGCAGTTGCTGTGTTTTGAGTAGCACATGGAGGTGAAGGCTCTCTAGGAACCCTCGAGAGGTGCTCTCCATTGTTTGGGGCTGTGAGCGTTCCTCTGTGAAAAGCACATGGGTTTTTAGTGCTGTTCTGTGAATGTTGTCCATCTGGACTTCAATAAAGTCTTTTCTCTGGTGACCAGTGACAGGACCTGAGGGAATGGCAGGAAGATGTACTGGGGAGGATTAGGTTGGACATTAGGACAAGGCTGTTCACTCAAGAGGGTGGTGGAGCACTGGAACAGCTCTGCAGGGAAGCAGTCACTGCACCAAACCTGACAATATTCCAGAAGCATTTGGACAACACCCTCAGGCTCACGGTGTGAGCATTGGGGTTGTCCTGTGCAGAAGGAGCTGAACTTGGTCTTTGTGGGTCCCTTCCATCTTGGGTTATTCTGAGATTGTGTAAAACCTTTGACACTGTCTCCCACAGCATTTCCTGGACAAATTGGCTGGCTGGGTGCACTCTTTACTGGGTATAAAAACTGGCTGGATGGCCGAGCCCAGAAAGTTGTGGTGAATGGAGTTAAATCCAGGTGGAGGCTGGTCACGAGTGGTGTCCCCAGGGCTCAGTTTTGGGGTCAGTCTTGTTTAATACCTTTTATCCATGATCTGGTTGAGGGGATCAAGTGCTCCTTCAGTCAGTTTGCAGATGACACTAAGTTGGGCAGGTGTGTTGATCTGCTGGAGGGCAGGAAGGATCTGCAGAGGGACCTGGACAGCCTGGATCGATGAGCCCAGGTGAATTGTATGAGATTCAACCAGATTCAGTGCCAAGTCCTGCACCTGGGACACAACAACCCCATGCAACGTTACAGGTTTGGAGAAGAATGGCTGGAGAACTGCCTGGAGGAGGAGGAGGACCTGGGGGTGTTGGTTGACAGTGGGTGAACATGAGCCAGCAGTGGCCCAGGTGGCCAAGAAAGCCAATGGCATCCTGGCTTGGATCAGGAGTGGTATGGCCAGCAGCAGTAGGGAAGGGATCATCCAAACCATACTGTGATTCTATGAATTGAACCCAGAGTTTCATTAATGACTTCAGTGATGTTGTGTGCAGGGGGACATGAGCACTGTTATAACTTGCCTGTGCGTGATGTGCAATGTTTTCTGTCTCTAAATGTGTCCATGCACTGGGTGGTCTCAAGGCTATTCCTTCCTAAATGGTTTCTGAGTAAAAGCGACCTGTGTTCCTGATTCTTAGATCATAGAATCACAGAATTGCTTGGTTAGAAAAGACTTCGGCACCATGTCCAACCATGCCTGTCCTCTACTAAACCAGATCCCTGAGCACTTCACCTACCCGTCTTTTAAACACCTCCAGGGATGGTGACTCCACCACCTCCCTGGGCAGCCTCTGCCAGGGCCTGAGAACCAATTCCCTGAAGAAATGTTTCCTATGTCTAATCTGAACCTGCCCTGGTGCAACTTGAGGCCATTTCCTCTCACCCTATCACCTGTCACTTGGGAGAAGAGACCAACACTCACCTTGCTACAGCCTCCTTTCAGGCAGTTGTAGACAGTGATAAGGTCTCCCTTCAGCCTCCTTTTCTCCAGGGTAAACAACCCCAGGTCCTCAGCCACCTCTCATAAGTCTTGTTCTCCAGCCCTATCACCAACTTCCCTCCCTTCTCTGGATGTGCTCCAGCCCCTCACTGTCCCTCTTTTAGTTAGGGGCCCGAAACTGAACCCAGGATTCAAGGTGCTGCCTCAGCAATGCCAAGCCAAGCACAGGGCACAATCACCTCCCTGGTCTTGCTGGCCACACATTACACTTGTCGCAAAAAGGAGGGCAAGGAATTATTTCAGTGCCGAGATGGAAGAAAAACTCCTCTGGGACTCATGAATCAGATGATGCCAAGCTGGGAGGAAGGGTTGATCTGTTAGAGGGTAGGATGGCCCTACGGAGGGACCTGGACAGATTGGAGAGATGGGCTGATTCTAATGGGATGATGTTTAATAAGTCCAAATGTCGGGTACTTCATTTTGGACACAACAATCCCATGCAGAGCTCTAGACTGGGGACAGAGTGGCTGGAGAGTAGTCAGGCAGAAAAGGACCTGGGAGTGCTGGTGGACAGGAAGCTGAACACGAGCCAGCAGTGTGCCCAGGTGGCCAAGAAGGCCAATGGCATCCTGGCCTGCATCAGGAATAGTGTAGCGAGCAGGACCAGAGAAGTTATCGTCCCCCTGTACTCGGCACTGGTCAGACCTCATCTTGAATATTGTGTCCAGTTCTGGGCCCCCCAGTTTGGGAAAGATGTCAGGATACTGGAATGTGTTCAGAGGAGGGCAACGAAGATGGTGAAGGGGCTGGAGCATGAGCCCTATGAGGAGCGACTGAGGGAGTTGGGACTGTTTAGTCTGAAGAAGTGAAGGCTCAGGGGAGACCTCATTGCTCTCGACAACTACCTAAAAGGAGGTTGTGGTCGGGCAGGGGTTGGTCTCTTCTCTCAGGTGACCAGTGACAGAACCAGAGGGCATGGACTCAAGCTTTGTCAGGGAAAGTTTAGGCTTGATGTTAGGAAAAAGTTCTTCAGTGAAAGGGTGATTGGTCATTGCAATGCGCTGCCCAGGGAGGTGGTGGAGTCACCGACCCTGGAGGTGTTTAAGGGGAGACTGAATGAGGCACTGAGTGCCATGGTTTAGATGATGGGTTGGTGTTGGTATTTGGTTATAGGTTGGACTTGATAATCTCAGAGGTCCTTTCCAACCTTATGATACTGTTATCAGCTGACTGGCCCAGAGAAACGGGTGCAGAGGAGGGACAAGGTTGTTACAGCTCTACCTGCACCCTCACCCTCTTGAAGAGACCAACAGCCACCTTGTTACAACCTCCTTTCAGGGAGTTATAGACAGTCATAAGATCTCCCCTCAGCCTCTTCAAGGCTGAACAACCCCAGGTCCCTCAGCTGGCTCTCATAACTCCCGTTCTCCAGCCCCTTTCCCAGCTCTGCTCCCCTTCTCTGGATGCGCTCCAGCCCCTCAGTGTCCTTATAGTAGTAAGAGGCCCAAAACTGAACCCAGGATTTGAGGTGCGGCCTCACCAGTGCCGTGTCCAGATGGACAATCACTTCCTTGGCCCTGCTGGCCACAGTGTTTCTGATAAGATGAGCCCGCACTGCTCAAGCAGAGCCGTCATCCAGTCATGTACCAGCAGTCTCTGTTGCGGTAAAGCTGATCTGTCCGTATGGGTTTTATTTGTGTTCACCCAAGATGGTTTAATGGTCCCAGCTGATGTATGGCTGTGGAAATAAATGGCTGTGGCCATCTTCATCCCACATAGAGAACAAGCTTGCTGTGTGTTTTTGGTTTAACTTTCATCATGGGCTTTTAATTAAGATTTCATACAACCATAATGTAGATGACTGTCTGGTCTCATAATATCGCATATGAATTAGAGGTGAAATCTGTTGGTGTGTGAGATCAGTGCTTCTGAGTATGTCCTGCTAACCAACTCTCTATTACTCCTTTCTTGGGTGGCTGGTCCCAGTGGAAACATATCCAAGACCTTCTCTGAAACACAATATGGTTTAAAAACACACAAGCCTGCTTTTTTTTTTTTTTTCCAAAGTACTTTCCCTTTTGTGGCCAGTTCAGCCCAGTGATTCTTCAAAATTAGGAGGTGCTCTGGGGGAAGCCTTCATAAATGTTGGTATGGCTCCCACAGGTTCTTGGTACAGGTGTTCCACCAAGTGGTGGTGGTGAAATTTTTGTCCATTAACAGGGGTACAAAAGAATCATAGAATGATTTTGTCTGGAAGGGACCTTAAAGATGATCCATTGCAAACCCCCCTACCATGGGCAGGGACACCATCCACTTGATCAGGTTACTCAGAGCCCCATCCAACCTGGCCTTGAATACTTTCAGGGATGGGGCATCCACAACTTCCCTGGGCAACCTGTGCAGTGTTTCACCACCCTCATTGTGAAGAATTTCTTCCTAATGCCCAATCTAAGTTTTCCCCCTTACAGTTTAAAGCCATTCTCCCTCATCCTATCACTGCAGGCCCTTGGAAAGTCCCTCCCCAGGTTTCCTGTAGCCCCTTCAGGCACTGAAATGCTGCTCTAAGGTCCCCCCAAAGCCTTCTCTTCTCCAGACTGAACAGCCCCAACTCTCTCAGCCTGTCCTCATAGCAGAGGTGCTCCAGCCCTCGGATAATCTTTGTGGCCTCCTCTGGACCTGTTTCAGCAGTTCCATATCCTTCTTATGTTGGGGATTCCAGAACTGGAGACAGGGCTCCAGGTTGGGTTCTCATGAAAGCGGAAGAAAAGCAGGAATTCATTAGGCTCCCCACAGGGCAGCAGATAACGGGATGATAGTCCAGGCTGATTGTGTCAGGGGAGTTTTCCTAAAGGTTTTGCAGCAGATGAGTGCTCAGTTCTGGCTCCAGGTGAGGAGAGAGCTCTCCTGCAGCTGGGCAAGTTGTGTTGCAGGAGTGGATGTGGTCCTGCATCTCCTGCATCATCCCAAGGCTGCTTTTGTATGCTGAATGAAGTAGCTTTGGGTAATTGTGGTTCAGTCTTGATTAACTCTGGGTAGTTTTAATTGGATTCTGGATTTACCTTGTCACCCCTTGGCTTGGCTAGAGCTGCTTGAGCTTGGCTTTGGCTTGGTTTTCCCAGACACTAAATCTGCGGTCATCACCCCAGTTCTGGAGTTGGTTCAGTGCTTCTCTGTCCCTCTCCCCCTACCCTGCCTTGAACCACAGAACCATAGAATCGTGAAGGCTCGAAAAGATCTCCAAGGTCATCTAGTCCAACCGTCACCCCAACACCACCGTGCCTACTAAAACAAGTCCTTGTTCTCTGGCCCTCCAGTATCCTGGTCTTGTGTGCAGCTGAGGATGTGCTGGAGTAGGAGGGATTGAGCCAGAAGGCAGAGTGTGTCTTATGTGGGTGGTGGCTTCCAACTTTGTGCTTGTGACTAATGAGAGGAGTCTTCTGAGATCACATCCGAAGAACAGTGGTCAGCACAGTCAGGTAGCATTGACTTTCAAACCAGCCACCTTCAGGCTCTGATGGTGAAGGTCTGGTGCTCATCGTCCTTTCTGGTGCTGAGGTCTTTTCAGCAGCTGGTGCTGCTGGATTTGCATTGTGTTCACCTTTGGAGGTGTTGCTGCTTTAGATAGTGCAGGACCTAACCTGGAAAGACCATGAACAAGGCTCTGCTTGTACCCTCTAGATGTGTGTGTGTGCAAGTGGTGTGATCTTTTTTGCTGCAGGTTGGATGAAGGAATATTATGGTCTAGGAGACCGTTACTTTCTTGTGTTCTTATGCAAAACCTTGGCTGTAAGTGCTTTCCTTTAGCGTTCAGACCTTATCTTCCCTGATTCCTGTGAATCCAGCTTGGATGTATAAGTTAAGATTTTCTTTAGTGCCATCAAGTGGCAGAAGTCGGGATCGGTGCTTGGTTTAGAGGATTCCTGGGAGGAGCAGAGGTTGCTATCAGGAAACAAGCTACTTCACTCAAGGGTGCTGTGAGATTACTTAGGCTTTGTAAGAGAAGAGGAGAACGTGGGCATGTCAGGAATAATTATACCTCTTGGAACAGTGAAGTTATCAAGGGGCTGATGGATTGCTTTTGTTTTCACTCTCATAGAATTATAGAATCATAGAATGGTTTGGATTAGAGGGAGCCTCAAAACTCATCCAGTTCCAACCAGCCTGCCATGGGCAAGGACACCTCCTACGGGATCATGTTGCTCAAAGCCTCATCCAACCTCATGAACACCTCCCAGGATGGGGCACTTCCCTGGGCAACCCCTACCAGTGCCTCACCACCCAGCTTTTTCTGCTGGGCAGCTTTCCAGCCGCTCTTCCCTGAGCCTGGAGTGCTGCATGGGGTTATTGTGACCGAAGTGTGGGACCTGGCATTGAGCCTTGTTGAACCCCATTTCTTGGATGGACCCAGCCTGTCCAGGTCTATCTGCAGAGCCTTCCTGCCCTGCAGCATATCAGCACTCCTGCCCAATTTGGTGTCCTCTCCAAGCTGACTGAGGGAGCACTCAATACCCTCATCCAGGTCATGGATAAAGGTATTAAACAGAACTGGCCCCAATGTTGAGCCCTGGGAACATCAGTTGTGACCGGCCGCCAACTGGATTTAACTCTGTTCACCACAACTTTCTGGGCTTGGCCATGCAGCCAGTTTTCTATCCAGCAAAGAGTGCACCCATCCATGTGATGGGCCGCCAGCTTCTCTAGGAGAAGACTGGAAGACAGTGTCAAAGGCTTTAATGAAATTGAGGTAGACAACATCCATAGCCTTTCCCTCATCCTCTAAGTGGGTCATCTGGTCATGGAAAGAGATCAGGTTGGTCAGGCATGACCTGCCTTTCCTAAACCCTGATCACCTGGTTGTTCTGTAAGTGCTGCATGATGACACTCAAGGTAATCTGCTCCATAACCTTCCCTGGCACTGAGGTCAGGCTGACAGGCCTTTAGTTCCCTGAATCCTACTTCCGGCCCTTCTTGTAGATGGATGTCATGTTGGCAATCCTCCAGCTGTCCTGGACTTCCCCATTTAGAAGGGGCTACTGATAAATGGTGCAGAGAGGCTGAGTGAGCACTGCCACTGTTTCCTTGAGTACTCTCAGGGGAAACCCATCCAGCCCCATAGGCTTGTGTGTGTCAAGGTGGAGTAGCATTTCCTCTTGGATTAGGAGGATCCATCCTGCTCCCAAGCCCTGTCTTCCAGCTCAGTGGGCTGGGTATCCTCAGGACAACTGCTTTGACTATTAAAGACTGAGGAGAAGAAGGCATTAAGCACCTCAGCCTTTGCTTTATCCTTTGTCCCGTGCTTCTCCCCTCATCCAGTAAAGGCTGGAAATCCTCCTTAGCCTCCTTTTGCTGCCGTTCTATTTACACAAACACTTTTTATTGTCCTTTGTGGCATTAAGGACAGTACTTTCAGCATCACCTCCCTCCCCCAAGCCATGAAGTTGTCCAGCACATCTTTCAAATGCCTTCACAGCTTGTTCTGTGGGTATTTAGTGCGTCTGAGATGTGTGCCACATTCCAAGAGGTTTCATCCAGCCCGGGATCTGCATGTCCCCAACATAAGAAGGATATGGAGCTGTTGGAACAGGTCCAGAGGAGGCCATGAAGATGATCTGAGGGCTGGAGCACCTTTACTATGAGAACAGGCTGAGAGAGTAGGGCTTGTTCAGTCTGGAGAAGAGAAGACTCCAGGGAGACCTCACAGCAGCCTTCCAGTACCTGAAGGGGCTCCAGGAAAGCTGGGGAGGGACTTTTTTCAAGGGCCTTTAGTGATAGGATGAAAGGGAATGGCTTTAAATTGGAAGGGGGAAGATTTAGATTAGACATTGGGAAGTAATTCTTCATGCTGAGGGTGGTGAGGCACTGGCACAGGTTGCCCAGGGAAGTTGTGGATGCTCTGTCCCTGGAGGTGTTCAAGGCCAGGTTGGATGGGGCATTGAGCAGCCTGGTCTGGTGGGAGGTGTCCCTGCCCGTGGCGGGGGTGTTGGAACTGAGTGGGCTTTAAGGTTCCTTCCAGCCCAAAGCATTCCATGATTCTATGATCTTGTATTCCCTCCAGCTCCTTGCTTAGGGGATGGCCTTTCCACGTAGCATCCTCTTGGTGGCCCTTGATGTGGCAGAGCTGCCTAGATCTGCCCACGTCCCCTCATAATAACTTCCTGAAGAAAACTGTAAGACTTTCAAATGAGGAAAAAAAAAAAACAAGAAAAAGCCAAGTTTAATGAGGATAAAAACTGGGATAATTAACTCCTTTAAGTAAATTCAGACAATTAAGAAAGAAATCAATCAAGTTGGGTGAATTAGAGTGCACAAGCACTGACTTGCAGAGTCCAGAAGGCAGCAGTTAAGCTGGATCAGGACCTTTTATTTCTGTTTGGTGTGGCAGCAAATGCTGCCTAGTCCCAAGTTCCCCTGGGTTCCTGGGAAGCCTTCTCCATCTCCCTTGGTGTCTGGCAGCTCCTTGCTGCACGTATCATAGAAGTTTTGCACATGTTGCTGCTGTTGGAGCTTTCTCGCATCCTGATTGCTCAGTCACTAATAAAATAATTTCTCACTTATTTACAATATTGTCAGACAAGTTTGAGATCTACTGTTGGGTCATGGACACTACTATAAACCATGGGATGAGCAGATACCTGGCTACTAGAGTAGCTGTGCTGTCTTGCATGTAAATTTTGTCCTTGTCCTAATTTTTCCTGTCCTATTGTGGTGTTAATTGTAGTAATTAGAGCAATGAAGAGCTGCATGCTTAAATAAGGTGGTGGAAAGCAGCAGCACTGGTTGATTTTAAGCTGAAAGGGGGGAGATTTTGATGAGATATTATGAAGAAATGTTTTCCTGTGAGGGTGGGGAGGCCCTGGCACAGGTTGTCCAGAGAAGCTGTGGCTGCCTCGTCCCTGAAGGTGTTCAAGGCCAGGTTGGATGGGGCTCTGAGCAACCTGATGCAGTGGGAGGTGTCCCTGCCAGTGGCAGAGGGATTGGAACTGGGTGGGCTTAAAGTTCCTTCCCACCCAAACCAATCTATGATTCTAAGATTTTTCTTTCCAAAACTCTTGGTTAAAGTTCTAAAATTGTCTTCGAACATAATGGGCTGCTTCGTTGTCAGTTAAGAAAAAGTCCTACCTTAAGTTCACTGAAATGAAATGAATTATAATGTGTCATCATTTGGCATGGGGAAATATTGACTTGTTTTGAGCGGAGGAGGAGGAAGGTGTCCATGTGACCCAACTCTGTGATGACAATTGCCATCAGATGGTGATGGGTGGGATGAACCCACTCAGCTCCTGAGCAATGACTGCAGTTGGGAGCACTCTAGGGAGTTTCTCCGCTGCTGAAAACAATTGTTGGCAACTGGTTCCTGCAAATGAGGGAAGAAGAAAGGATGGAACCCTTTGCACAGCTTGGGCACAGCTGGTTTTGTGCAGTTCCAGGGCTGTGTGGCCTGGTGGGTGTCTGGTGTCTCTTTTCTAGCACAGTTCAGTCTTGATGAGGGCACTTGACCCTTTACCTGCACTGATGGCAGCTGAGAATGGGCGTCTTCCAATGAGTAAAGGCTCCTGGACATCTCATTGCTTGTTGTAGAAGTGCCATTTATAGGAAATCAGCCCTGTGTGTTGTGGTGGTCTTGGCCCTGTTCTAAAGTGGCTTTCCTTGTTGGAAACTGTTTAATTTGAGGAGGTGGAAATGAAACGAGAGAGATGAGATTACGAGGGAGGTGGAACTTTTTATAGGAGACATTGGAGATGAGATGGCAGAAGCAGTCTGCGATGAACTGCTTATGCTTGCTGTCCTCTCCTGTTGAGGGACTTGGACAGCTCCAGTGTGAGGTTCTTGCCACGGCCCCTGGATGCAGCAGCTTGTCTTGCTCCAACGTGATGCTCTGTTTCCACGTGCTCCATGTTGGTATGGGTTCTGCCTTGCTTTGGAGACTGGAACTGACTGCTGAATATCTGTACTTCAGAGGTGGGAGGGAGGGGAACTGCCTTGGCTCATGGTCTGAGATTTGACCTGCTGTGGTGATAAAGCTTCCTTGGCGTCATCTGCTGGAAGCTGATTGGTTTGGGGCCATCACAAGCACAAGTACAGACTGGGAGTAGAATGGATTGGCAGCAGCCCTGAGGAGAAGGACTTGAGGTGCTGGTGGATGAGGAGCTCAACATGAGCTGGTAATGTGTACTTGCAGCCCAGAAAGCCAACTTGTGTCCTAGGCTGCATCCTAAGCAGTGGGGCCAGCAGGGCGAGTGAGGGAATTCTACTCCTCTGCTCTGATGAAACCCGCCTGGAGTCCAGTGTCCAGTTCTGGAGTCCTCAGCACAGGAAGGACATGGATGTGTTGGAGCGAGTACAGAAGAGGCCATAGAGATGACTCAAAGGCAGGAACACGTTCCATGTGAGGACAGGCTGAGAGAGTTGGGGTTGTTGAGCCTGGAGAAGGCCCTAGGGAGACCTCACAGTGGCCTTCCAGTACCTGAAGGGGCTACAGGAAAGCTGGGGAGGGACTCATGGTCAGGGAGTGCAGGAATAGGATGAGGGAAACGGTTTTGAGGTGGAAGAGGGGAGACTGAGATGAGATCTTAGGAAGAAATGTTTTCCTATAAGGGTGGTGAGGCACTGGCACAGGTTACCTGGAGACATCGTGGCTGCTCCATCCCTGGAGGTGTTCAAGGCCAGGTTGGATGGGACTTTGAGCAACCTGATCTAGTGGAAGGTGTCCCTGCCCATGGCAGGGGAGTTGGAACTGGGTGGGCTTTAAGGCCACTTCCAACCCGAACCATTCCATGATTCTGTTCCCACACTGCTTTTGGTAACTCTGCTCTCACTGATTCCGTGTCTGCTTTCAACTCTTATGAAATCTGCTGCAGCTGCAGTCTGGATCGTGCAGCAGCGTGAAATACTTGACTTTGGCCTCCTGGCGTGCAAAGTTCAGCGCGAGGTCTTCCAGATGATGAAGCTGGTCTTGCTTTAGATGCCTTCGTGCTGAGAAGCGCGTGATGCATCGTTTGACAGTTGCTGAGGTCTTGAGAAAGTTGAACCGCAATGCAGTTCAGCCGTTGTGACACAGGGTGGCAGTGCCTCGTAAAGGTCGGGTGGCCACAAAACTGGGATAAGCTCAGCTTTCAGTTTGCTGTTGTCAGGGCCCTTTGGTGGCTCTGAATTACCTTGCTTTGTGTGTCTGTTTCTTCCAAAGCCTCTGTGCTCAGTAAGGCATCAAGCTGGCAGTTATGGAAGAGCTGGTGGGAAAGCCTGGATGTTACCAGTCACCCTCTAGGCTTAGGAACCTCTATATCTTCTGATAAAGGTTAAAGCACCCCTTCTCCAGGGCACATAGAATCATGGAATGATTTAGGTTGGAAGGGACCTCAAAGCCCATCCATTTCCAATTCCCATGCCATGGCGAGGGACATCTTTCACTAAACCTGGCTGCTCAAAGCCCCATCCAACCTGGCCTTGAACACTTCCAGGGATGGGGCATCCACAGCTTCTCTGGGCAGTCTGTGCCAATGCCTCACCACCCTCATCGGGAATAATTTCTAAGTATCTCTAAATATCATATCTGATGCACATCTGCTCCGTGACTCCAAGTGTGTCCTCTGCCTCTTGTAGAGGATCAGACGTGCTGGGACACCACTGGACGTGCAGTGGAAAGGAGATTAGAACTTTCATGGTGGCTTTACGTCCACGTCCTCCAGTTCTCATGGGTTTGTGTCTACCCCCCTGAATAGGATGTATGGTACAGTCATTCCAAAACCTCTTGCAAAGTAAGTGTGACTCGGGTGCATTGCTGGATTCCTTCCCTTTTTAATCTGTGTTGTTTACAGCTGTGATTCATCTCTGTCTTAATGTCAACCAGCTTGGATGAGCTGAGATTTATCTCGCTTGGTTCTAGCGAGCATTCCTGTCCTACACATGGTGTGAATCAACTGTCCTTCCAACTTGAAAGAGCTTGAGAGGAGGGTCTGCTGACGCATCGCTTTTGTTCTAGGGGGAATTGTTTCCATTGTGCTCCCAAGAAGAGGAGGGAAGTTGAAAGCTCTGCTCATGGCCAGTTCTCTTCATTCTTGCCTGGTTGGGGGCATTCGTGTTGTTGTTGCTGTTCTGGTTCCCCTGCCTTTGCGTTCCTCCTTACGTTTCCTGGCTCTTCTGGAGGCTGAACGCTAATTTGTTCAAGCTCTCCCTCTTAACGTCTTTTATCATGTGAATTGTACTCTTTAATAGAGACATTATAACCAAGCTGTTCCATTATATTTTCAATTAGGGTAATTACTCTTCGTTTCCTTCAGAACGTTCTCTGACACGGAATAGCTGTGTTCTGCCTGGAGATGGCTGTGGCCTCATGGTGGCTCTATTTTTCCAATAATATATAGTCTGAAAGTGCTTTTATGGAATCACAGAATGGTTTGGGTTAGAAGGGACCTCAAGCCCATCCAGTTCCAATGCCTCTGCAATGGGCAGGAATACCTCCCACTGAATCAGCTTAAAGCTCCATCCAACCTGACCTTGAACACCTCTGGAGGAGTTTACCATAGTGGACATCTACAGTTAGAAAGAGTTAATCAATTATGACACAGTAGTTCAGAAGTGAGCAGCAGTTTGGGGACAAGATTGAGCTTTGTTGGCAAGAAGGGATTTACTCATCCAAAATTCACCATTAGAATCTCAAACCTCAACCCTGGATCAGTTGGGATGGCAGAGGCTGAAGGGAGGATGACCTTCTCTTCGTGGAGGTCTGTTGGTCAGTTTGGTTGGAGTCCAGCAGGCTTCTCCTGTTGAGTAGGTCCAGCAAATTCCTGTCTATATTGAGCTCCCAAGCCCTAACGGATACGCTCAGAGCTTCTGCATCTGGGTTCTTCTCTTAGAGCTGGCTCTGACCTGGTGTTTTGCTTTAAAGTCCTTTCACTTCTCTCCTTGACTGAAACACAATCTGTTAACTACATTTCTGACACAGATTTTTTGAAGCTTGAAATTCATTGCTACTTTGAGACTCATGCATTGCTTATAAGTCTGATCTTGGCTGCAGGGGTCCTGGGAATGTGATGGAGAAATGAAACTGGAGAACTGCAGGAGTGAGGTAACAGAGGCAGTAAATGTGTTCATCCATTCCAAGTTTTAGCTCATAGGGAAGCCCTTTCAGGTATGTTCAAGTCAAGTTGATCTCTTGAGCACGTCTGCTACAGAACCTCTCTGTTTTGTGGCGCGTGTAACTGTGGGTTCATGACCTGAGTCTTCTCAACTGACCAGAGGGCCTTCTTGTTGTTAAACCAGGCTAACCCACATGAGGAGCAACTCGACCACAAAGACAGACGTACCTGGTGGCACTTGGGATGCTGTGGTGCATCTTGTCTGGCCTCCAGCTGGAGGAACTGTTGGAACAGGTCCAGAGGGGGCTACAAATATGATACAAGGGCTAGAGCACCTCTGCTATGAGGACAGGCTGAGAGACCCAAATCCAAGACCACTTCCCTGTGCAGCCTTTTCCAGTACTTCACCACTCTCTTAATGAAGACACTGCTGTTGACCAACACTCCCAGATCCTTCTCTGCCATGCAGCAAAGCTGCTGCTTTGGTGTTACAGTGCATGCGTGAGCAGCACGTGAGCCCATGTGCTGTACTTGCTCGTGTTGCCATCCTTGTTGTCTTCCAAAGGCAGCGGTAGCCACGCTTTGAATGTGGAAGTGATCAGTCACGCTGCTGTCACTTTGAATGCTCTTGGCGTGGTTTTCTAATGCAGGGCTTCCAATACCGTGCGTGTCTCGAGGACTCTCTGTGCCTCCGTTGGATGTTGTGACAACATTGCTTCACAGGAAAGAGGAGGGGCCAGGACTTAAAGCCAAGAATGCACCAAAAAAAGGAAAATCAACCCGTTTAAACAATGCAGAAGGCAACAAAATGAACTTTATTAGTAGGAAGAAGCTTTTATGGGACAGTAACACAGCAAGTATGGACATTAAACTTTTTCTAGGGTAATCTAATCTGCTTTTATAGATGTAGCAGCTCAAACAGTGATTCTGTTAAGGTTATAAAAATCGTATTCTGGTATCAGGAATCTGGTGGTCCACAGGAGAGCTGGGAAGGGGCTGTTGATCAGGGAGTGCAGAGATAGGATGAGGTGGAATGATTTTAAGCTGAAAGAGGGGAGATTGAGATGAGATCTTAGGAGGAAATGTTTTCCTGTGAGAGTGGTGAGGTCCTGGCATGGGTTGCCCAGAGAAGTCACAGACGCCCCATCCCTGGAGGTGTTGAAGGCTAGGTTGGATGATGATGAGCAATGTGATCCAGTGGGAGGCTTTGTAGGGTGGTTTGGAACTGGATGGGCTTTAAGGTCCTTTCCAACCCAAACCATTCCATGGTTCTATGCGTGGACACTTTGGGACTGTGCCTTTCTCCTTTGTTGTTAACTGTTCGTTTTCTCCTTTTTCTTGGGCTGCTGATAGGATAAATGGCACAGCAAGAGGAGAGTGATGTCCAGCACAAAGTGCTTGCTCCAAAACTCTGTCATGCTTTTGGGTGAGGATGGTCTTGATCTCTCAGGGCTTTGGGAGTGAGACATGGTCAAGATGCGATCTTTCATGTTCTCTGTGAAAAAGATGGGAGTGATGTGTGTGGCTCATACATTGGTGTCAGCTTTTACTTTGAATGGTGAGGGAGTATTAAAAGCTCTTTAAGAAGGGAATAGTTTACCATCAAAATATTGGTGCCTTGTATCTGGTTTTAGGAAGTGCTTCTTCCCCCTCTTTCCTCTCTCCTGCAATCTGTGGAATCATGGAATGGTTTGAGTTGGAAGGGACATCAAAGCCCATTCAGTTCCAGAAGGCTGTGACTCCTTTCACTTTATTGTTTCCAACAGATTTTGGAAGTACAGCTTGCATTATATTTTCTAATTTTTGGAAGTGCAGCTTACATTATATTTTCTAATTTGCTAATAAATAGAATCATCGAATGGTTTGGGTTGGAAGGGACCTTAAAGCTCATTGAGTTCCAGTCCCCCTGCCATAGGCAGGGACAAAACCGCTGAAGAAAACCAGGCCCAGCACAAATGCGTGTGGTGAAAACTCCTCTGGTCGAGGCCAGTCATTGACACGTGACATGGATTTTTTGGTGGCTTTTGAGTAGTGTGTGCCTGTGGTTTATGGTGATTTTCTGTGCAGTGTTCCTGCTGGAGTGCTTGGGAGAATTCCTGCCGGGCTGTGGCAGGACCTCGCTGAAATCAAGGTGTTCATAAAATTATAGAATTATTAAGGTTGGAAAAGATCTCTAAGATCATCCAGCCCAACACCCTTACAGGGATGGTGACTCCACCACTTCCCTGGGCAGCTTCTTTCAATGGTTCATCACTCTTCCAGTGGTGTTTCCAGCTATAAAACCAGGGTTGTCCTACAAATGATAAAATACAGTGGTGCACTTCAGAAACCACTTTGTTTTCTACTCCAGGACCTGTGATAGTGGGGTATTGCTGATATTTTGTTGAATTTTACGGTAATGGGAGTGACTTTTGTTGTAGAGTGAAAATACGATGGTGGGGTAAACATGCATGGAAGTCAGGTGTGTCTGTCAGAAAGTACATGAGGGAATGCTTTCCTGAATTATAATAATGAAAAAAAATTCATAGAGCCATGGAATGGTTTGGGTTGGAAGGGATCTCAAAGCCCAGACAGTTCCAACCCTCCTGTGATGGGCAGGGACACTTTCCACTGAATCAGGGTGCTAAATAATACCAGTAAATCAGGATATTCCAGTATTTATCAGGTCCTGGTGGTATTTCATAGAATCATATAATATCCTGGTTGGAAAAGGCTTTTGAGATCATAAAGTCCAACCGTACCTGTCCACTACTAAACCAAATCCCTGAGCACCTCATATACTTGTCTTTTAAATCCCTCCAGGGATGGTGAGTCCACCACCTCCCTGTCAGTAAGCAGATAAACTTTGCGAAGCACGAGGCTTGGAACTGTGAACTTGGACAGGCAGATATTAAACAAGCAAACTTTCTGTGACCTCTTTTCGGTGGAGCTCTTACTCCACTCCAAAAATTATGATTTTTTTTATTTTTTGCATAGCTCAGTAGTTAATTTGTTTATTACAAAAGTTCGAATGAGATTAAACAAACTGCGAATGCTTTTATGTAGCTTACTGAGAAGAAAATGTTTCGGAGGGATTCAAACCACTACAGAAGTTTAAAAGGGGGAAAAAATAAAATGAAATTGAAGTCCACAACACTCAGGAATTTGTTCCACTTATTAATTAAAAACAAAAGCTAGCC
This sequence comes from Tapera naevia, assembly GCA_033556795.1. NCBI lineage: Eukaryota > Metazoa > Chordata > Aves > Cuculiformes > Neomorphidae > Tapera > Tapera naevia. The sequence goes on along the minus strand of JAUMJJ010000238.1, from coordinate 1,004,383 downwards.
TCTCTGGTCCTCTGTCCCCAGAATGTCCTCCGTGCATTGTTCCAGATCTCTTTCATTTCGTCCCCAGAGGTTTCCCCCCTCTGTACTTTCAGCTGAATTTATTTAGGTTCCTTCTGGGTCTCCATCCTGCAGGCAATGCTCATTGGGAATGAAGTTGCGGGGTCAGCCTTGCGGCTTGGCATTTTCCAAGGCAGCTTGAAGGCTTCTTGTTTTAACTGCTTGAGCACGAGATGTGGGAAGGCCCTGCACAGTGAGGTGCAAGGTATCTTCTAGCATTTAAGGTGAAAGAAGGGGAGATTGATATGAGATCTTAGGAAGAGATGTTTTCTTGTGAGGGTGGGGTGGCCCTGGCAAAGGTTGCCCAGAGAAGTGGTGGCTGCCCTATCCCTGAAGGTGTTCAAGGCCGGGTTGAATGGGGCTTTTAGCAGCCTGATTAAGTGAGAGGTGTGCATGTCCATGGCAGGGGAGTTAGAACTGGGTCATCTTTAAGGTCCGTTCCAACACAAACCCTTCTATGATTCAATGTTTCTATGACATTTATTGGAATTTATGTGGTTTAAAGGAAAAATGCATACTGTAAAGCCACACCACGGTTTGGGATCCCTGTCTTTACACAAATAGGTGGTAAAAACTGGGTGGAGCCTTTCGATGCAGTCGCCTACTCTCTCTATCAGATTGTCCAAAGAAGTCATGGTTGCCCTATCCCTGGAGGTGTCCAAGGCCAGGCTGGATGGGGCTTTGAACAGGCCCGTCTGGTGGGAGGGGAATTGGAACCAGGTGAGCTTTGAGATACCTTCCAAACCTAACCATTCCACAATTTTATGTTTATATTTGTGCAATAACTGAAAGCCCCTCTGGTGTTCTTACAGTGTGTGTGTGGTGTCTAGTGTAGGACCTACAGCCTGAGAACAGCCAGATGAAGGTGTTGAGTGCACAGCTGTTTTTGTTGATGCTTTATGACCTCAGGTTGTCCTGCCTCCCACCATATTTCAAAATTTGTAGCTGAGCTTGCTGTATCTTTTGATCTTCTCTTGGGCTTTCTCAGACCCCTTTTTCTTCCCCAGTTTTTGCTCTTGTGGATCTTATAGAATCATAAAATCGCCTGGTTAGAAAATACCTTTGAGATCACTGAGTCTAACTGTACCTGTCCACCTCTTAACCAGAACCCTGAGCACCTCATCCACCCATCTTTTAAAGCCCTCCAGGGATGGAGACTGCATCACCTCCCTGGGCAGCCTCTGCCAGGGCCTGAGAACCCTTTTGGTGAAGAAGTTTTACCTGATGTCTAATCTGAACCTCCCCTGGTGCAACTTGAAGCCGTTTCCTCTTGTCCTATTGCCTGTCACTTGGGAGAAGAGACTCAACACCCACCTCACTACAGCCTTCTTTCAGGCAGTTGTAGACAGTGATGAGGTCTCTCAGCCTCCTCTAGGCTTAAAACAACCTGGGACAATGAAGTGATCAAAGATTGCAGTGATTCCAGTGCAGTTTGGGGGTTGAGTATGGGCAGAGTTGAGTTGGACTCTGGGATGTTGGAGGTGGATGAAGATTCATCATCAACATGTTGTGCTTCAGAGTGAGCTGCTGATCGCTTTCCGGAGCTTGGGAAATCAAAAAAGTCCCCGAGCATCCAACTGAGCCACAAGTCTGTGCCTGCGGCATCCCCATTGTTCACAGCTTGGCCACAGGTTTTGTTGCCCCTATTTTGGGCAACAAAATACTACAAGGCTACAGGTGGGATCTCCTGGTGTATTTGCCTGTTATGGCTTTCCTGGAAAGATTTTTCCAGTTGACCTTTTGCAAAAAAAAAAAAAGAAATAAAGTAGAATTTCGTAATGAAAGCAGAAATTGTGAAGCTTAATGTGATCCAGGAACTTTTTAAAGTTGTCTTAACTGGTTTTGTTTAGTGAGTGTACTTTAAAAATGTGAAGTAGGCAAGTCTGTTGCTGAGCTTGGTCAATTGGAATATTGTAGCCTGCTCTGGAGTTATAGGACAAGTACATGTGGGGCAGACAGGAGGTTCATTGCTAAAGCCAAGTGGCAATTTCTTGTAGCACAGGAAACAAAGCCTCTAGGATCACTTTTCATAGCATTCATAGAATCATGGAATGGTTTGGGTTGGAAGGGACCTCAGAGCCCACCCAGTTCTAACCCCCTGCCATTGGCAGAGACACCTTCCACTGGATCAGGTTGCTCAAAGCATCATCCAGCCTTATGTTGAACACCTCCAGGGATGGGGCAGACACCAGTTCTCTGGGCGACCTGTGCCAGTCCCTCACCACCCTCACCGGAAAGCATTTCTTCCTTAAAATCATTCCTCCTCATCTTATCCCTGATCAAAAGCTCCTCCACAGCTTTCCTGGAGCCTGTTTCAGTACTGGTAGGCCACTATGAGGTGTAGCTTATGCAGCCGACTAAGCATCTGAGGAGACCTACGTGTCATTGCATTGTTGCTGGAGTCACCTTTTGTGAAGATGTTCAATACAGAGCAAAAAGGTGACATCCCGTGGCTTTGGAGTTGACATCCTGCAGCTTTGGAGTGTGTGGCAGGTTGGGATGGCAGTTGCTTGGCTTTTGCCCGTTTGCTTGTGTTGTAGAGGGAGGCTTGAAGCAAAGGGTGCTGGTTCTGCGGTGTGGATGGACAGGAGAGCTCAAAAGGGAAGATACACAGTTTAGTTAAATATAAGCTTAGAGCTGATGCCAAAGATGCTGGGATTTTGTTGCTGCCTGTCATCATTTTTTTTTTTTTGTTCAACACTAGATTTTGGCTAAAAAAAGCCTGTAACAGGTTTTGAGTCCTCACACCGTTATCTCTTAGGTTCACCATCTCCAAGGGAAACAGTGCCCAGAGTTTGTGAGTAATGGTGAGATCTTTTTCCCATTTACAGAAGCCTTATAGAATGTCCCGAGTTGGAAGGGACCCACAAGGACTATTGAGTCCAACTCCTATCCCTGCACAGGACAACCCCAATATTCACACAGTGTGTCTGAGAGTGAGGATATTGGCCAAATGCTTCTGAAATGTTGTTAGACCCAGCACTGCGACTGCTTCCCTGGGGAGCTGTTCCAGTGCTCCACCACCCTCTGCATGAACAACCTTGTCCTAATGTCCAACCTAACCCTCCCCTGGCACATCTTCTTGCCATTCCCTCGGGTCCTGTCATTGGTCACCAGAGAGAAGAGCTCAGTGCCTGCTCCTCCTCCTCCCCTTGTGAGGAAACAGTAAATGGCTATGAACCCCCCCACGGTGATAGTGTTTTCCTTGGAATGCAAACACGTTTATTTGTCACCCGTAATTACTGTTGGAGTGGTTTTAAAGTTATAATTTAACGAGAACATGACTTGTGCAGTTTTATCAGCTCATTGTATCTGAGTTCTCATCTTGAGTTAAGTCGGTTGGACCTTTCTGAGTTTCTTGGAATGCCCTGCAAAGAGACTGTGCAGCACTAGATGGCACTCGGGCTCTGGTTTTCCTGCTTCACCAGCAAAACCCTGCCAAGTTGAGAGGGAAAAAAACACTGGTTGTGGAATTCGTGTCTCTTTCTTTTACCTTCAGCACCAACCAGTTTCTATCTTGGAATGAAGAAGGCAATGTGGTCACCTGTGAAGGCTTCTTTTAGTGTCATATTACATTGAATTTTGAAGAGACTTGTAAAGGTTTTACCATTGAGAGTAGTTTGCTGAAATTGTCAGGGTGGGTTTTAAAGAATGGTAATTAAATAGATTTTCTCTAGCTTTATCCCTGTCTTGGTGGTTTTGGATTGCTTTGAGACATTTGTGGCTGCGGAGGTGGGCTTCTCCGTAGTGCCCTGTGAGCGTGGATCGCACCAAAGGGTCACAGTGCTTTCTGCAGGCAGATTTAATGTGTCCATTAAATCTGGTTGTGGTCCTTTCTGAAGCTGTGCTTATCATGGCCATTCCCTCGGGTCCTGTCATTGGTCACCAGAGAGAAGAGCTCAGTGCCTGCTCCTCCTCCTCCCCTTGTGAGGAAACAGTAAATGGCTATTTGTTTATTTATTAATCCCTGTATCTTGTTACAGGTCTTGTCACTCCCCATCTTTTATCTCTAATTGCTGCATGGTTAATTTATCATAATTAATTTAGCTGTGCTCTCTGACATGGTACAAGCTCAGTCTCTGTAAAGCTCACTGTGTTATTAATGTTTTAAGGCTGGAAGAGAATTCAGGCTTAGAAGTTAGTGCTGCTCCTCAAAATCATAGAATCATGGAATGATTTGGGCTGAAAGGGACCTTAAACCCTATCCAGTTCCAACCCCCTGTGGCGGGGGACGACGAGGGGGCAGGGAGGAACACCTTGCACTGGCTCTGGTTGCTCAAAGCCCCATCCAGCCTGGCCTTGAACACCTCCAGGGATGGGGCAGCCATGACTTCCCTGGGCAACCTGTGCCAGTGCCTCACCACCCTCATTGTGAAGAATTTCTTCCTAACGTCTAATCTAAATCTTCCCTCTTCCCATTTAAAGCCGTTCTCTCTTGTCCTGTTAGGCCTTTGGAAAAAGTCCCTCCCCAGCTTTCCTGGAGCTTCTTCAGGTACTGGGAGGTTACTCTTAAGGTTTCTCTGCAACTTTCTCTTCTCCAGGCTCAACAACCCCAACTCTCTCAGCCTGCTCTTGTAGCAGAGGTGCTCCACCCTTCGGATCATAAAAAATACTGGAATTTCACACAGAAGAGTCTAAGGGTGGGATTTACCCAGTCTGTGGATGGTATCTATGTTTACTTAAAATACCCAAGAAGATACCACACAATGTCTGGGCTGACCCAGTCCTTCTTGGTACAAGATTCTCCTGATTTGCAGTCGTGATCTGTCACTTCTGCCAAGTGGCTTTTTCTGTGAATGAGTGCGTCTTCTTCTGGGCTGCTTTACAGAACAGTTGGGAGTCATCATTTCCAGAGCACACATGTTGGTAACGGACAGAATAGCAGGTGTTTTAATGTGTCAATTCAGGTTTCTCCTCCCATTTGAGTGGAATTTAAGGAAAATATGAAGGGTAGGTTATTTTTTAATTTCCACCTTTCAATTTAACTCCAAAATCTTTGGTTATACTAGAGATTCTCCATTGCCTGCAGCTGGCACAGTGTGCGCTGTGTCTTGAGTTGAGATGTCCTTATTGGTTTGGGTGGTCGTTAGCTGTGTTGGCCTTTAGGCATCAGGACCAACTGTGCTGGTGAAACTGGGGATGGGACGGGGAATGGGTTTTTGGTGAATTGTAGAGGTGTTACTTTTCCATTGTAGCTTTCCCCCTTGAAACCCGAAGAACATCCAGGTTATTTTCCAAGAGGAGTGCTCAGCTTTACAGCAAATGATAGCAAATACTGAGAGGTGGCTGAGCTCAAAGGCAGAGCATGAAGGCTTTGTTTGAGGTCAATCTGCATTGGGTTGGCCGTGTTGCGGTCTCATAGGGAACATCAAGCTGGTGTTTGACAGATGGAAAAAGGAAAATAAGGGCTGAAGTAGATTTTCAAACCTGAGTTTGGTGTTTGATGTATGGAATTACAATATAGAACTATCCCTTTATCACAGGAGCTTTGTTTAAACCTCATGGTTTGGATATTTCTTGTAAGTTATGACAATGACAGATATTGGAACCTTGACCAATGTTGGCACCTTCTTTCTAGGTCTGTCTACGATGGAGAAGAACATGGTCGTTTCATGGAGAAACTTGAAGCACGAATCAGAAACCACGATCGTGAGATTGAGAAAATGTGCAACTTCCATTACCAGGGCTTTGTGGACTCCATCACGGAGCTGCTGAAAGTTAGAGGAGAAGCTCAAAAACTGAAGGTAAGAGAGAGCCACCTGGATGCGGTTCTGGGCAACTTGCTGAGATGCACAGCTTGATCTTTTTCAGTAGTGTCTTCGGGTTTGGTTGGCTTAATTAGAAGGAGAAATGTTTAGAGGTGGGGATGGATGGTTACAGCTAGGAATGGGCTTTCCAAGTCTTGTGGCCTTTAAAACTGTGCAGGAAGATGATGGAAAGGCGGAGTTTACCTGTTTATTGAAAAACTATTTTCAGTAGTATGTGGTGCTCAGGGACATGGTTTAGTGGTGGACTTGACAATGATGGGCTTATGGTTGGACACAGTGATCTTAAACGTCTTTTCCAATCTAAATGATTCTGTGTTTCTGTGTAAAAGCTGTTTGAAGGATCAGAATGTGGATGAGTGGTGAGAAAGAGTCTATGCAGCTTTCTGGGGAGAAGAAGGGCCTAGAGGTTGGAGGGGTTCCTACATGTAGGGGCCAGGTGGGCTTGCAGCTTAAGCTTGGCTGCTGTGACTTAAAATACAAGTATTCCAAATTTGGGGCATATAAAAACAAAAGACCTCTTCAGTGTCCAAGGTCAGAGAACCTTCCTTTTTTCCTACCAAAGTTAAAATGGGGTCAGGAGAGGATGCTGTGCCACCCCTTGCAGCTCCACCAAGGTGTGGATATGAAACCCAAAAGCAACCTTCCAAAATAGTCACTTAGTGAATTGAGGCTGAGTCATGTCGCACCCAGAAAGGTGTGGGCTGTCTCCAGAGACCAGCACGTCAAGTCTGGCTGGAGTCTGGCCTCTTGGGAAGGGCCTTTTCGGGAGTCAAAGAGTGTGGGAGAAAGTTGAGTGGGCATTAAAAAAGGTGAAGTTATAAATAAGGGGATAAATGGATTCAGGGCAGCTCTGAAGAGAAGGACTTGGGGTGCTGGGGGATGAGAAGCTCAACATGAGCTGGCAATGTGTGCTCACAGCCCAGACACCAACCGTGTCCTGGGCTGCATCCAAAGCAGGGCAAAGGAGGGGATTCTGCTCCTCTACTTTGCTCTTGTGAGACCTCACCTAGTTTCTTGTGTCCAGTTCTGGAATTGCCGACATAATGACATTGAACTGTTGGAATGGGCCCAGAGGAGGCCTGCAAGGATGATCAGAGGGCTGGAGAGCACAAGCTGAGAGAGTTGAGATTGTTCAGTCTGGAGAAGGCTCCAGGAAGACCACAGAACAGCATTTCAGTCCCTGAGGGGGCTCCAGGAAAGCTGGAGAGGGACTTTTTCCAAGGGCCTGTAGTGATAGGACGAAGGGGAATGGCTTTAAATTGGAAAGGGGAAGATTTAGATGAGACATTAGGAAGAAATTATTCACAATGAGGGTGGTGAGGCACTGACAGAGGTTGCCCAGGGAAGCTGTGGCTGCCCCATCCCTGGAGGTGTTCAAGGCCAGGTTGGATGGGGATCTTGAGCAGCCTAGTCTAGTGGGAGGTGTCCCTGCCCATGACAGGTGGGTTGGAACTGGGTGGGCTTTGAGGTTTCTTCCAACCCAAGCCATCTTATGATTCCAAAGAATGTTCAAAAAGCAAAATTTTCTGGAAAAGAAGAAAGTATTTTGACTTCACTATGCTGACTGCTGCATTTCATGCAATTGTTAATTCAGTTGAAACTATCTGTAGTATTTCCTAGCGCGCTTCTGGCTATACAGAACCAGGATTCCATCCCACAAACTCTCAGGAACCACCTTCATGGAGGGTTGTCCTGACATCAGCAGCACCTGTGTTCCTCCAAGGGCATTTTTCACAGCAAGGATCCATCCAGCTGTTGACTCAGGATGAAGCCATTGGAAAACCCATGAGAGAAGTCTCTCTCTTTTTTTTTTTTTTGTTTTAAGCTATTGTTTCTTGCCAAGAATTCCACATTGTTTGTGTGCAAAGGCTTGTTGCTGTTTCCCATTCTACAAACAGCGACTTTGTTGGTGGCGCACTGTGAAGTCCATCTCTACCCTCAGGATCTCTCTTGATTTCCATGACTGTGCGATCTATAAAACGGCACATGGGAAAAATACACACAGAAACTTATTTGAGAAATTCTGAGCCCTCTTTGTAAGGGTTTCTCCAGGGAATCGTCCATGGGTCCAGTGGTGAGAGTGTGTTTTGTTCCAGCTATTCATTCTCTATTTGATCTTGGTGGTCTTCTCAGTAGCGCCCGTCTTTGAACGTACGTGCGAGCAGCAATAAAATAAATGCTTTCTGTATTGCCTCTCTTGTGCCATAGAATTGCGTTTTTGGAAGTGACCTTTGAGACCATCAAATCCAACTGTACCTGTCCACTATGAAACCAGGTCCATGAGCACCTCATCTACCCCTTGTTTAAACATCTCCACGGATGATGACTCCAGCAGCTCTGTGCACCTCCACCACTTCACCACCTCTTCCAATGCCTGAGAATCCTTTCCATGAAGAAGTTTTTCCTGATGTCTAATCTGAACCTGCCCTGGTGAAATTTGAGGCCATTTCTTCTTGTCCTGTCACCTGTCACTTGGGAGAAGAGGCCCAACACTCACCTTGCTACAACCTCCTTTCAGGCTGTTGTAGACGGTGATGAGGTCTCCCCTCAGCGTCCTCTTCTCTAGGTTAAACAACCCCAGGTGCCTCAGCTGCTCCTCTTAACCCTTGTTCTCCAGCCCCTTCCCCAGCTCTGTTCCCCTTCTCTGGACGCGCTTCAGCCCCTCAGTGTCCTTCTTGTAGTGAGGGGTGCAAAACTATCAGTCCAGGCCCTTGTAAATAGTCTCTCCCCAGCTTTCATGGAGCCGCTTCACGCACTCGAAGGCTGCTATAAGGTCTCCCTGGAACTATCTCCGAAGTGAACAAGCCAAACTCTCTCAGCCTGTCCTCCAGCCCTCAGATCATCTTTGTGGCCTCCTCTGGAACTATTCCAACACTTCTGTATCCTTCTTACATTGTGAATACCAGAACTGTACACAGGACTCCAGGTTGGGTCTCACAAGAGCAGAGCAGAGGGGCAGAATCCCCTCCCTCGCCCTGCTGGTCCCACTGCTGTGGATGCAGCCCTGGGCACGGTTGGTTTCTTGGCTGTGAGCGCACATTGCTGGCTCATGTGGAGCTTCTCATCAACCAGAACCCCAAGTCCTTCTTTTCAGGGCTGCTCTGAAATATGTCATCCCCCCTCTTTTATTGAAACTGTGGATTGCTCCGACCCAGGTGCACTTGACCTTGTTGAACCTTGTGAGGTTCACACAGGACCACTTCTCCAGCTTCTTCAGATTCCTCTGGATGACATCTTGTCCTGGTATGACTCCTGGTATCTGCAAATTTGCTGAGGGTGCACTTGATCTCAGTGTCTGTATCATCAATGAAAATATTAAACAGCAGTGGTCCCAGTAGGGGCCCCTGAGCGATGGAACCAGCAGAGCCAGGTTGGGGTCACAGCGGTGCCCTTTGTGTCAATTCCCTGATTTCCTCGCCAGCGCCCTTTGCTTCTCTCTCTCATCACCCTGACGCTCTCTAAATGATAACAGCGATGTTTAAAGACCTCGAACCAGGGGCTTTGCTCTGTTCTGTATGTTCCATCTACAGACGAGTGAGCTAACGCCTTGAGCATTCCGTAAGCCCCTGGTGGGATCCCATTGGCTCCTTCCTCACATGTGCCCACCTGGAGTCTCCCCCCTTGCTGCGCGTCTGTCTTGGATTATCAAATCTCTTTGTCTGAAAATCTTCACCGTGTCTGTATAAATAATCCTTTGGGTTTCCAACGTATGGATATGGACCTCAAGAAGAAATCAAAACACAACCCCAAACCCCCTGGAAAGTCTCGGTGTGCCAGGGTGGAATATATTCCTTCTTTTTGCCTTAGCTGGGATTGCTCTGTAATTTTAATAGGAGACTACTACAGCCGTGGCATTATTTTAGGAGCAGTTTTAAATTACCCTACATGGATTCCTTTTTCCTGGTGGGATTTTCAGGATATAAGCAAATAAAATGATCTTTGGAAGAGATGCTGGGCTCCTGCTCGTAAAATCTCAATACATCATAAAGGAAATGAGCAGTTGTTGCACAGGGCAAGCGGCCAGGAGAGCTGGAGCTACTGCAGAAGGAGGGAGCGATAGGATGCAGATGCTGTAGGGAAGTGGTGTGTGGGGAAATCATGGGGTGACTCCTTGTTTTACATCATGGTGAACTTGAAACCCAACACGACCAGCGTCAAAACAAAAGGTTGTGGGGCTGGATGGCTCTGCTGGTTGAGGCAGCACCAGCCTCTCAGTGCGAGACCTCTTGTTGAAATTTGGACCAGTCTGGGAAATTGTTATTGCCCGATGTTATAGAATACTGGAATCATTAAGGTTGGAAAAGATCTCTAACCTTGTTCAGTCCAAATGTTAGCCCAGTCCCACTGTGCCTACTAAACCATCCCCAAACCCCACATGTACATGCTTTTTGAACCCCTCCAGGATGAGGACTCCACCACTTCCCTGGGCAGCCACTTCCAACAATTGAACGGCTGCTGTTGCCTGATGTCTTAGAATTACAGAATCATAAAGGTTGGAAAAGACCTCTTAGGATCATCTGGTCAATCGGTATTTCCGTAGTCAGCAGGAAACAAATTGGATCCTGAATGTTTTTTTTTAATATATTAATGCAGAACTTCCTTCTTCTCTGAACTTGTTGCCTTGTGTTGCACTCAGAAATGAAGGAGGTGGATGTTGTCTTCTGAAGCCAGCTTGAAGCTTGTACTGCTTTGCTATTACTGCTGCTCTATGTGCCATCCATGCTCTATTGGATAATTGGAGGACATTGAATGATGTTCCTTCACTGAAAAGCCCTGAAAAGAGGGACTCGTGGGTGCTCGTGGATGAGAAGCTCAACATGAGCAGCCCATAAAGTCAGTCGTGTCCTGGGCTGCCTCAAAGGAAGGCTGGCCAGCAGGGCGAGGGAGGGGATTCTGCCCCTCTGCTTCACTAGGGTGAGACCTCACCTAGAGGTCTTGCGTTCAGTTCTGGGGTCCTCAACACAGAAAGGACATGGATCTGGTGGAACAAGTCCAGAGGAGGCCACAAAGATGATCCAAGGGCTGGAGGACCTCCCTTACGAGGAGAGGTTGAGAAAGTTGGGGTTCATCCTGGAGAAGAGAAGGCTGTGGAGAAACTTAGAGCAGCCTTCCAGTACCTGAAGGGGGCTCCAGGAAAGCTGGGGAGGGGCTTTTTCCAAAGGCCTGTAGTGATAGGACGAGAGGGAATGGCTTTAAATTGGAAGGGGAAGTTTTAGATGAAACATTAGGAAGAAATTGTTCATGCTGAGGGTGGCGAGGAACTGGCACAGCTTGCCCAGGGAAGTCACGGATGACCCCTCCCTGGAGGTGTTCAAGACCAGGCTGGATGAGGCCCCGAGCAGCCTGGTCTAGTACTGAAGGGGGCTCCAGGAAAGTTGGGGGCTCTTGATCAGGGAATGCAGGGCTAGGGTGAGGGGGAATGGTTTTTAAGCTGAAAGAGGGGAGATTGAGATGAGATTTTAGGAAGAAATGTTTTCCTGTGAGGGTGGTGAGGCACTGGCACAGGTTGCCCAGAGAAGCTGTGACTGCCCCATCCCTGGAGACGCTGAAGACCAGATTGGGTGGGGCTTTGAGCACACTGACACAGTGGGAGGTGTCCCTGCCCATGGCAGGGGGGGTGGAACTGGATGGGCTTTGAGGTCCCTTCGAACCCAACCCACTCGATGATAAATTCATTAAAAACACAGCTTATTCCTGCGATCATTGAGAAGCATCAGGAAACAAAGATCTGAGTTTTTTTTGCATGCTCTGGTGCTCCTGAATGTGCTCTGAGAGCTCTGTGTCCCAGCTCGTGCTGTTGTCTGAGCTCTGTTGCTGATTTTGCCTGTGGAAGGAACAGAACTGAAAACACCCAGGACCCAGTTCATAAAATTTGATGATGCTGGCTGAAATACAGCAGCAGCTTCCCCTGTGCAGGAACCCTGAGTAAAATAGAAACCTGTTAGACATCTGACAGAGCCAAGCCTGGAAATGAGAATTTACAACTTTAGTAGCTGTGAAAAGTTTTCCATGGAAAAAAGAAGTCGTTTTATGGTATTTTAATCTCCGCCTGACGTGAAGAACCTAAAGTCTAAGCAGTCCTGCTCCGCTGGTGAAGGACTTTGGCTGAACACCTGGAGCTGGGCATGTTTACTTTGAAGCACCTGTGATGTTTTCCTGCTGTCCCAGCTGGTTGACAGAAGATGGTATCTTCATTTCCAAACCTTCTCCTGTCTGAACTTGAATGAGCGATCAGGAGAATTCCCAAAGTCATCTTTTGGCTGTTGTCTAGCGTGTAAGCTGCGTGTTTTTTATCCTGATGAGTCTAAAAGTCGGCTTTCATCTTAGCTAACTCTTTACTAGGTCAGACTGATGTCTGGGGCTGTCATCAGCTGAACTGCTGTGATCTTGCTGGTCTGGGAAACCTACACGTTTGGATGTGCAATGATGCAACTCCGTGCAATGATGCAACTCCATGCAATGCTCCAACCTTGGGGAAGAGTGACTAGAAAGCTGCCTGTTGAAAGAGGACCTGATGGTGCTGGTTGACAGTGGCTGAACACGAGCCAGCCCAGAAGGCCACCAGCATCCTGACTTGGATCAGCCATGGTGTGGCCAACAAGAGCAGGGAAGGGATCATCCCCCTGGACTTGGCATTGGTGAGGCTGCACCTCAAATCCTGGGTTCAGTTTTGGGCCCCTCGCTCCAAGAAAGACATTAAGGGTCTGGAGCACATCCAGAGAAGAGGAACAGAGCTGGGGAAGGATCTGGAGCCCAGAGGTTCTGGGAGTGGCTGAGTGAACTGGGGCGGTTTAGTTTGGAGAAAAGGAGGCTGAGGGGTGACCTTATTATTAAGGTCTACAGCTCCCTGAAAGGAGGCTGTAATGAGGTTGGTGTTGATCTCTTCTCCTAAGTGACAGGCAATAGGATGAGAGGAAATTGCCTCAAGTTGTGCCAGGAGAGGTTTAGATTGGATATTAGGAAAAATATCTTTACTGACAGGGTAGTGAAGTGCTGGCAGAGGCTGCCCAGGGTAGTGGTGGAGTCTCCATCCCTGGAGGTGTTCAGAAGATGGGTAGATGAGGTGCTCAGGGATCTGGTTGTGTAGTGGACAGATACAGTTGGACTCGATGATCTCAAAGGTCTTTTCCATCCAAGCAATTCTATGATTCTACATTCAAAAACTCTGTAGCTGTGGCACTTTGGGATGTAGTTTTGTAGGAACATGGTGTTGGGCTGATGGTTGGACTGGATGATTGTAGAGGTCTTTTCCAACCTTTATGATTGTATGATTCAATGAAAGCAGGGAATTTATGATCTGTGAGCCTCAGCTTGTTGGGATAATATAGAAAGGTGGTTTGGTGAAGATGTATTTTTTTTATAAAGGGATATGGAGGCTGGGAAGAGGGATCCAGTGAGAAATGAATCTGAAGATCTAAAAGAAAATGTGTCAACTTTATTTATAAAAACCTATGTTTAAGAGTTGTTTTCTCACTGTGATATTAAGGAATTAAAACCTAAATATGATGTGTTTGGTGTTGGGGAGGGGAAATTTGATTCCAGGAGATTTGTGTCCTACCACTCACATAAAAGAGCTTTTAAGCTGAGAACCTACATGAGCATCTGCTGTAAGATTTGGTTGATCAAGGCAGCTTTGTGAGGCTGCTGTTGCCTTTTAGTTGTCTCTGGTGCCAGGGAAGTGAATCCTTGGTGTTTGCTGTGTGGCTGTTGACATCCCATGTTCCAAGATGGTGATGACTGTTAAATCACGTAAAAACCAGCTTCATGCCGTGGAGGAGAAGGTGGTGTGAGAAGCGATGGTCTTTATGTACAGTTGTTTTACAGTGAAAACCATTGTCCTGATTTAAATGTAGATGTGTTTTTTCTTTTTTCATCTAATATCCCACAGAATCAAGTGACAGACACCAACCGAAAGCTGCAGAATGAAGGGAAAGAAGTAAGTGATGTCTTCATTCATTGTGTCTTTCTTTTGCTTTTCTATTATTGGGTTGTGCTTGTTGGTGGCAAATCACATGGAGCATCCAAAACTGCTCACCATGAACTGATAATGTGAAAACATAGAATCATTGAATGCCTTGGGCTGGAAGGGACCTTAAAGAGCATCCAGTTCCAACTCTTTTGGGGATTGGTCTTTGGGGTCCCTTGTAGCCCAAACCATTCCATGATTCTTTGCAAGAGAGGAGATTTAGGTGAGACATTGGAGAGAAATCCTTTACTGTGAAGGTGTTGAGGCGTTGCCCGGGGAAGTGGTGGATGCCCCTCCTTGGAGGCGTTCAAGGCCAAGTTAGATGGGGCTTTGAGCAACCTGTTCCAGTGGGAGGTGTCCCTGCCCGTGGCTGAGGTGTTGGAACTGGGTAATCTTTGAGGTCCCTTCCAACCCAAATCGTTCTAGGATTCTGTGACCTTTTTCCTGGAAAAATGAAACTTTAGAGTTGTCTTTTATATTCGATGGCTGAGCCTTGTTTTACCCTTGTCCAGATGCTCAGGTTTTTCTCTTGGAGACCAAGCATTTAATAATCCTTGCAAATTTGTGATGGAAATGAAGCCCTTGGGAGGGAGTGGTCACATCCTGTCTTAGAGAACAACTAAAAAATAGGAGCTTGGAGAGGGAGTAGGGAAGAGATGAATAAAATGGGAAGGAAAAATCATTTTGGGAATTCACAGGACACGTCCTTGTCATAGGTCATGGTACAAGGCTGGTGTTTCAATGGCTTTGGGTTTTCTGTTTACTTACTTGAAATTAGGTTCAGCAATGCTTAGAATCATAGAGTCATTAAGGTTGGAAGAGATCTTTAAGATCATCCAGTCCAACCATCAGCCCAACACCACCGTGCCTATGAAACCATGTCCCAAGGTGCCATGTCTACATGTTTTTTTGAACACTTCCAGGAATGGAGACTCCACGACTTGCCTGGGCAGGCTTTTCCAATGCTTCATCACTCTTTCAGTAAAGAAATGTTTCCTAATATCCAATCTAAACCTCCCCTGGCGCAGCTTGAGGCTATTTTCTCTTGTCCGATCACTTTTTACTTGGGAGGAGAGCCCAGCACCCCTGGCTCCAACCTCCTTCCAGGTAGTGGTGGAGAGTGATAAGGTCACCCCTTAGCTGCTTCTTCTCCAGACTAAACAATCCCTGTTCCCTCAGCCACTTCTCGTAAGATTTGTTCTCCAGACCCTTCCCTAGCCTTGTTGTCCTCCTCTGGACACGCTTCACCAACTCAACATCTTTCTTGTACTTGTGCTTCTTCTACTTGATTGAACAACCTAGAGGTGTGTGTCCTCCCTATTTCTCTAATGCTCTGCAGCGCTCGGTGAGCTCTTGGGTTATCAGAGCAGGCTTTGTTCTCAGCATGCTGTTTGGGTGGTCAGGGTTGATATCTCCCCCGTCTGTTTACTGTTCTTGCTGAACCATTTTTCTTTTCCTCTCCAAAGTTGATAATTGCAATGGAAGAGCTGAAGCAATGCCGGTTGCAGCAGAGGAATATTTCGGCAACGGTTGATAAGCTGACGCTGTGTCTTCCTGGTGAGGAATCTAAAATTGCTCTTTGTGTTTATGGCTGTTAATTGGAATTTACATCTCTTTGCTTTGTGCTTCTGCCTCAACACTTGTGTGTTTTCCTTCTCTTTTCAGTCCTGGAGATGTACAGCAAACTGCGGGAGCAAATGAAATCGAAAAGGTAAGTCTTGTGTGGGCTGATATTTATGGTGGAGGAGGTGAAAAGCACCCGCTTGGTGCTGGATAAATTAAATCTGATGAATGTAAAAGGAAGCCAAACACCTGTGGAACTTTTTGCAGGATAGTGGGAAGGCACATGGCTCTCTTTGTGGCAGAAATCAAAAGTTTTGCATCGAAAGTAGTGTGGCCAGTAGGGTGAAGGAGGTGATTCTCTGCCTCTACTCTGCTCTTGTGAGACCCCACCTGGAGTTCAGTGTCCAGTTCTGGAGTCCCTACAAAGAGAAGAATATGAAACTGTTGGAACGGGTCCAGAGGACAGTTACGAAGATGATCCAAGAGCTGGAGCACCTCTGCTATGAGGACAGGCTAAGAGAGTTGGGGAGACATTAGAGCAGCCTTCCAGTACCTGAAGACGCTACAGGAAAGGTGGGGAGGGACGTTTTGCAAGGACAAGTAGGACGAGGGGGAATGTTTTTAAATTGGAAGGGGGAAGATTAAGATTAGACATTAGGAAAAAATGCTTTGTGATGAGGGTGGTGAGGTCCTGGCACAGGTTGTCCAGAGAAGCTGTGGCTGCCCCATCCCTGAAGGTGTTCAAGAACAGGCTTGGATGGGGCTTTGAGCAGCGTGGTCTGGTGGGAGGTGTCCCTGCCCATGGCAGGGGGCTTGGAACTGGATGGGCTTTGAGGTCTCTTACAACCCAAACCATTCTATGTTTCTATCTATAATTCTGTGATTCCCTCTATGATTCTATGAAATAACTGTTGAGAAGAGTGAGCTGAACTACAAGAACTCTGTGTCTCAGGAATCGTGAGCTGTAAATCAAGGTTTTTTTCCTCACCCTGCATCTGAAGGAGGAACCACAGTCTGGGTTATTTGCATGGTTGGGATCCTGGGGACCGGTTTATTTAAGCAGTGTTGGATTTTGGAGGCACGTTGTAGCCCTGAATGTGGCAAATTGGTCAGGGAGCAGCTGCTGGAAGGAGGTCAGCCAAGAAGATGACAGGCTCCAGCTGAATGCCACGCTGGGAGAGCAATTGGGTCTGCTGCCTGGGCTGTGCCTGCCATCCATCATCCAAACAACACAGAAGGAACCAGATGTTTCGAACAAGGCGATAACTAATTGGATGGGCGTATTTGTACACTTCCTTTCCCGCCTCTGCTGATCTCCATGGTCCTTGGACCCAGGAGCCTTGGAGAAATGGAGCTAGGCTAGTTGGAGGAGTTACATCGAGCTTATTTAGCTGTTCAAGAAGCTCGATCTCTTTTTCCCATGGTGTCTCAGTGCAGAACAGGGCAGCTTTGTTGTTCATCCAACTGGTTTTCATCTGTTTATGGGACCAGCGAGGGGTTTTATCTGCTGACAGATGTGGGGTGGGAGCTGGATCTCATCACAACAATGTGAACTTCTGAAGAGAATCCACATGCTGCTCCGTTCTGGATAGTGTTTCCAGGGTCTGCTTCTAAGAATTGCAGCTCCCCCTCCAGCTTTGGATTGGGTCGTTTTGAAACAAATCGAAGTTGAAAGCCACATTTAAGGCAAATCTGAACCCTTGCCTTCTTTTTTTTTTCCTTTCTCTGTCTGGATTTGATGGCTTCATTCACCACGCACAGCAGAACATATTGAATATTTCTGTGTCCACACCTGGTCTTGCTTATACGTTATTCCATGAGAGCCAGCAAGGGAGGTCACCAGTGTGAGGCTTGGTTTCTGGGGACGTGGTCTTGAAGGAGAAACAGGTTTTGTATTGAGGATGAACAAACTCAGCTCTGCAAGGCAGACAAAAATGAGTTATATGCAATGTGTAAACTGAATGCAGGCTTTTGGCACTTGTAGAATCTGTGGCTGTTAACTGTAACTGGAGATGTGGAACCCATGGTCTAAACCCGGAGGAGCGACTGCAACGAGCTGAGACAAGAGATTGAGAGAAATGTTTCATAGAATCATAAAATCACAGAATGTTTGGGTTGGAAGGGACCTCAAAGCCCATCCAGATCCATCCTTCCTGCCATGGGCAGGGACACCTCCCACTGCATCAGGTTACTCAAAGCCCCGTCCAGCCTGGCCTTGAGCACCTCCAGGGATGGAGCAGCCATGACTTCTCTGGGCAAACTGTGCCAGTGCCTCCATCTTCCCAGGAAAACATTTCTTGCTAAGATCTCATCTCAATTCCCCCTCTTTCAGCTTAAAACTGTCCCCCCTCATCCTATCCCTGCACTCTCTGATCAAAAGCCCCTCCCCAGCTTTCCTGGAGCCCTTTTCAGTACTAAGAGGCTGCTATGAGTTCTTTTCAGAGCCTTCTCTTCTCCAGACTGAGGAAGCATTTCATCTGCTCTAGTCCAGAGTTTAAGGAAGGGGCAGAAGGGGCATTTCTCCAACAGCTGGGACACACACAGCTGCTTGTTGGAAAATGATGACAAACACCCCCCTGGCCTTCAGAGCTTGGGTTCTGCAGGGCTCCAGAGGCATCTGTCGGGTTTTTTACCGCCGGGTCACTTGTCGTAACCATGAAATGAGTGCTTTATCCTGCTTGTGGTGAGAAGCCTCTGCAGACCTGAGCTCACCTGAGCAGGACCTGGGTGTTTGTAGGAAAAGAACACCAGAAGCCAGCTCTGGGTCTGTTTTATTCAAACAAGACCTAAATGGGACCTCAGAGCCCCATCCAACCTGGCCTTGAACACCTCCAGGAATGGGGCATCCATAATTTCTCTGGGCAACCTCTGCCAGTGCCTCACCACCCTCATCATGAAGAATTTCTTCCTAATGTCCAATCTAAATCTTCTCCTTTCCAATTTAAAGCCATGGCTGTGACCTGGTGTGAGCCTGAAATACGCTTTCATAGACACTGCTGAGACTTTCTAGATGGTTCCCTTATCGTTCTTCATAGAATCACAGAATCGTCAAGGCTAGAAAAGATCTCTAAGCAGCTCCAGTCCACCTGTCAGCCTGGCTACGTGTCAGCTCTCCCTCTTTTTACTTTGGGAAGTGAAAGTTCTTAGGATTTGCCTGCTGAATGGCAATGTAAAACGCAGGATTGTCCTTCTGCTCTGATCACAGGTGTGGTCAAAGATACTCGGCACTGGTGAGGCCGCACCCTGAATCCTGTGTTCAGTTTTGGGCCACTCACTCCAAGAAAGACATTGAGGTGCTGGAGTGTGTCCAGAGAAAGGGGAATGGAGCTGGTGAAGGGTCTGGGGCACAGGGGTTCTGGGAGTGGCTGAAGGACATGGACCTGTTTAGTCCGGAGAAGAGGACTCTGAGAGGAGACCTCATCGCTCTCTTCAGCTTCCGAAAATGAGGCTGGAGTGAGGTGGTTGTTGGTCTCTTCAATAGAATGAGGGGAAAGGGCCTCAAGTTGCACCAGGGTAGATTTAGATTGGATATTAGGAAAAGATGTCTTTACTGAAAGAGCAGTGAAGCACTGGGAAAGGCTGCCCAGGACAGTTGCAGTCTCCATCCCTGGAGGTGTTCAAAAACTGTGTGACTGTGCCACTTCGGGACATGGTTCCGTAGGCACGGTGTCCTTGAGCTGACAGTTGGACTGGATGATCTTAGAGGTCTTTTCTAACCATAATGATTCTATGATTCTATTTTCTGGCGACCTGGGTGCTCAAGTCTGTGTTCCTTTGACCAGAGTGGAGGTTCTTCAATATATTCAGTTATTTACAGTTAATGCTAATTTCAGAGGGCAAGTGGGATGGAAAAAAATCTGTTCTTCCTTCCACATCTGCCTCACTTGCTTTCTGCAGACACTACCCTGCACTCAAGACCCTGGAGCACCTTGAGCACACATACCTGCCCCAAGTGAGCCACTACCGCTTCTGCAAGATCATGGTGGATAATATTCCAAAGCTGCGTGAAGAGATCAAAGAGGTTTCCATGTCAGACCTGAAGGATTTTCTGGAGAGCATCCGTAAGCACTCAGACAAGATTGGAGAGACAGCAATGAAACAGGTAGGGCCTATTCTGTGTTCACAAATGGAGGTGGCTTTTTTGGAAGAGGAGAGTGGGTTATGGTTATGTTTAAGTTCTACATTTCCAGTCTCAAGGCAGTAAACTCAGTTTTAAATATTGAAGTAATTTTGTTGCCAGGTGATGTGATGACTCATTGTTCTGTGGTTGCTGTGAGAAGTCATCTTCTGTTTTTTACACTGTTGAAAAGTGATGGACCGTTGTTGTCGTTGTCTTCTCCTGCCCGTATTTCGCTAACCCAGAGCCTGGGAGGTGTCATTGGGATGTGCAACACTTATTTTTCACTTAGCAGGACAGGGTTATTTGTGCTGCTGTTCCTGGTGGCTCCTGAAAGACCTGGAGACACCAGAATTGGCTTCTTGGGTTCTGGGTGAAGCAGTAGATGTTCATGCATTGATTTCAATTTAATTTATTTTGCATCATCAAATTATTTTCCAATACTGGATGAACTTCTGTTGTACCTTGCTTGCATTTGCCTGGCAGTTGATGCCTGTAAAGATGAACCTGATAATACTCGGACGCAGATGTTCTGTTTAAAATGGAATTGCCTTGTGCCACCCTTTTTTAATATTCTAGTTCTGAATTTCAGTGTGGTTTTTTTTCATCACAGCCAGGATGTGCTGCTCACAGTGGCTCTTAAAAAGAGCCTCACTGCTTTGGTGGGATACAAATCCAGTAGTAATGAAACGTTACCTCTCGTGAGCAGTGGACTACATTCCCTGATTGGAATCCATGGGTTGGATTTTTGATTTATGGGAAAGACTTTTGATAAAACTTTTCATAAGGTGATAATGTGCTGTTTTATGGAGGTTTGTACAGGCAAGTTCAATTTTCTGTCTTATAAAGAACATCCGTTCCGTAAAACAGTCTGGCTTGAGGGTTTCTATTGACTGATTTAATTTATGACGTATCCACTGCCTCGTTGTCTTAACCTCCTTCCAATATTTTAGGAACACAAACTGAACCTTGTATTGTGTAACAGGCAGTGGAGAGATGCTATTCTGCACCTGTGAGTTCAGGAAACTGGTTTGTTGGTTTTTCCATCAAATCAGACTGGGCTCCTGAACCTGCGAAAAACACATGGTCACGTGGACATCCTGTGATGGTGTTGGATATCAGTGTTATTGTGCTGAATTTACCCAGTGCAGCGTTTTGTGCAACAGTAATTGTTCACAAAACATGTTCTCTTTGTTACAGTAGCCAAACTATTAAAAAGGTTCTTCCTTGGTTCCTGTGGTTGTAAAGGAATAGGAGTTCCATTTGTCTTCTGGTACCAAATTAGTGCTGTAAAAATGCTGCTTTAAATAAATCAACAACATCTTCATAGCCTATCAAGGATATTCACCAGTTATAGAGATGTAAAAGGATGCAGATATTGCATCCTCTTCTTGTATGGTCCAGTTATGTTATCATGATGCTGGGAAGGATGTTTAAACCTCCTGGTACCATGGCTGATGGCTTTGATAGGAGGAGATGTGGACGTCCAGCCTCGTGTCCTGGATTACTTAGACCAGTTGTGAGAAATTCCCCTTTGTTTCAAACAGGTTCCTTTGCCATCTTTTAACAGAGATATTATTGTAACTTTGTGCTTCCCATCCCTTTCCAATCCATGGTGAGCATTCTTCCTGTTCTTTGTGTTCTGCTCCTGGAGAGAGCTCCCACCTGCCTACAGTTGTGTTAATCCTCCAACTCCTGCTCTAAAGAAACCTGACTTTTTACAGCAGAGCTAAAAAAGCTGCGTTGAGCCCCATCCTGGTATCTGCTCCTCTGCTGTGGATGCTTTCCTGGTGCTCTGCTCATTGCTTCTGAATTGTACTCCTCCTTGCAATATTTGCCACTTTTTAGCACCCGTACCTGGACTTCAGCCTTTGACGCGGTGTCCCACAGCCTTCTCTTAGAGAGGTTGGTGGCTCAGGGCTTGGATGGGCATACTCTTCGCTGGGTAAAACACTGGCTGGCTGGCTGAACCCAGAGAGTTGTGGTGAATGGAGTTGAATCCAGTTTGAGGCCAGTCACAGCTGGTGTCCCCAAGGATCTGTGTTGATTCTGTTTAATATCTTTATCCATGATGTGGATGAGAGGTTGAGTGCTCCCTCAGTCAGTTTGGAGGTGACATTGAAGGGGGTGGGGGTGTTGATCTGGTTCAGGGTAGGGGGGCTCTGCAGAGGGACCTGGACAGACTGGATTGATGGGCCAAGGCCAATGGGATGGTGTTCAACAAGGCGAAATGCTGGGTCCTGCACTTGGGCCAGAACAACCCCAGGCAATGCTTCAGCCTTGGGGTTGTGTGGCTGGTAAGCCTGGAAAAGAGAAGGCTGTGGGGAGACCTTAGAGCAGCCTTCCAGTACTGAAAAGGGGCTCCAGAAAAGGTAGAGAAGGGATACTTGATCAGGGAGTGCAGGGATAGGATGAGGTGGAACGGTTTTAAGCTGAAAGAGGGGAGATTGAGATGAGATCTTAGGCAGAAATGTTTTCCTGTGTGAATGGAGAGGCCCTGGCACAGGTTGCCCATAGAAGTGGTGGCTGTCCCATCCCTGGAGGTGTTAAAGGCCAGGTTGGATGGGGCTTTGAGCAACCTGATGCAGTGGGAGGTGTCCCTGCCTATGGTAGGGGAGTTGGAAGTGGTTGACCTCTAAAGGTTCCTTCCAACCCAAAGCTCTGTATGATTCTGTGATCTTCTGTTTCCCCCAAATCCCAGTTTTCTGATTTTTTTTTTATGAGAGCAATGTGCAAATTCTAGAAGGGGTTTCCATCACCTTTGTGAGAGTAGAATTATCTCCAAGGTTGGACTTGATGGCTTTCCACTGGTAAACACTTCTCGCACAGCGTCTTGAGGAAGAAGGTCAACCACAGTTGCAAAAACCGAGTTGGAATCGATGCTGGAATTTGAGCTATGTGGTAGGTTTATTCCTCTAAGAAGTATCACCAGTTGCTTCACCAAAGAGAAGCCATGATGAGCCGAAGTCTTTGGAGCCGAAAGCAAAGGGCAAGTTCTCCACTGCCAGAATTAATGATCACTATGGAAAGGAGCGGAGCTGGCAAGAGACCTGGGAGAGCTGGGGAACGGCGATTGGCAGCTGAATGCATTTGGTTTAAATTAGTGTCTTATAGGTTCCTTTCAAATGGTTTGATTGCACCAGTGGGAATGGAAAGGAGCTTGAAAGGAAACGATGTTTTTGGAACTTTACAAATCTGAGGCTGATGGTGACAAGAGCCGAACGTTTCATTTTGTGATAATCAGAAGGAGCTGTCTTGGAACGCTTGGAGCTGTTGCTGTGTTTCTGACTGGCGGTCAAGGATGCAGGGAGCTTGCCTGCCCCTGTCTTGTAGAGGAAGCCTGTGGTGGGGTGAGACATTCCCAGGTTCAGCTGAACACGGGAACTGGTGGAATCTCATGGCATGTGGAGAAGCCTTGTAGACGTGCTTGTACAAATGATGAATCATAAAATCGTGGAATGGTTTGGGTGGGAAGACACCTCAAAGCCCACCCAGTTCCAATTCCCTGCCATGGGCAGGGACACCTCCCACTGCATCAGGTTGCTGAAATCCCGACCCAGCCTGCCCTTGAACACCTCCAGGGATGCGGTAGCCATGACTTCCGTGCACTGCCAGTGCCTCACCACCCTCACAGGAAAATACTTCTTCCTAAGATCTCATCCCTTCATCCTATCCCCGCACTCCCTGATCAAGAACCCCTCCCAGCTTTCCTGGAGCCCCTTTCAGTACTGAGAGGCTGCTCTGAGGTCTTCTTGGAGCCTTCTCTTCTCTATGCTGAACAACCCCAACTGATGAGCTCCCATCAACTCGTTTCCTTGTGTTTTTATTTAAATCTGAATTTCATTACCTATGGTTTGGGGGGAATTTGCTGTGTTCCAAATATTGTTCTTAATTACACGGCCTTCAAGCAGATGAAAGTAGCTCTGCGTGTTTGAACTCCACTTGGACTTTGGCCCTGTGGACCTGCGTGTGTGTGGTGTTTTTGTTGGTGTTTTTCCTAAAGATCCAAGTTGTGGGTTTGCCAGGAATCAATTACATCCTATTAACACTTGCTGATATCCGGTGTGTGGTTTTATTATCTTGCTTAGGGTCTGAAATATGTACGGCATGCGGAGAAGGTCATTGAGGATGGTGCATGCAGAGTAAGCAAGAAGCCAGGAATAACCCATTCAAAAGTCATTTTAGAACGAATCATAGAATCGTAGAATGATTTGGTTTACAAAACACCTTAAATATGGTCCATTTCCAGTCTCCTTGCCGTGGGCAGGGACACCTCCCACTGGATCAGGTTACTCAAGACCTCATCCAGTCTGACCTTGAACACCTCCAGGGATGGGACAGCCATGACTTCTCTGGGCAACCTGTGCCAGGGCCTCCCCACCCTCACAGGAAAATATTTCTTCCTAAGATCTCATCTCAATCTGCCCTCTTTCAGCTTGAAATGGTTCCCCCTTATCCTGTCCTTGCACTCCTGATAAATTGAAAGCTTGCATTTGTTTAAGAAGCTGCCCTGTGTGCAAGCTGCTCCACCTGCTTCTCTCCACGATGTGGCTGTGGAAAAACCCTGCCGCTTGGCTCACTGCAAGTGTGGTTTCAAGTGCTTCCCTTTTTGGATCCCAGGATGGTGTTTTGCAACAGGAACTATCGTCCTGTCCAGCAGCACTGGCTTTGTGCCTCTGCCTCTCTCTGTAAACTTCATCCTGTTGACCTCTTTCAGCATTTCTTTGATGGTAGTGATAAGATTACTGATGGCACTGCCTGGGTGATGGAGATGTAGAGGATCCATGATTCCTGGCCGTGGAGGGAACAGGAACACAATGCAGCTTCAGGCTGATGGTAATGGGCCCCAGAAGCATGTGAGAAATGCAAGATGTGTTAGGGCATTTCTAGAATAGAGGTGGGGAAAGGGGAGGAAGTGGGTGGTATGGAAAGCAGTGAAGAGTGTGGTCTCCAAAGGCTGCACGTCAGGACAGATGCCTCTCGGATGTGCCATGTTCCTTTCTTGTTGCTGCCCATCCAGGAAGGCATGGTGAGGGTGATTGCTGTCTCCTGCGGTGGGGGTCTCCTGTCGTGGGCGTTGGAACAGATTGCCCAGAAAAGTTGTGTCTTCTGGTGGTGTTCAAGGCCAGGTTGGATGGGGCCTTGAGCGCCCTGACCCGGTGGGAGGTGTCCCTCCCTGCCCATGGCAGGGGGTGTTGGAACTGGATGGGCTTTGAGGTTCCTTTCAACCCAAACCATTGTAGCTGGCTCTAATCCACTCACGCAGGACTCTCCCGTTGCAGGTGGGTTTGATGTGGGGGGGCCTTGCTGGGCAGTTGATTTGGAATGACATTGATAAGTTGAGATGTGGCATGTGGTGATTCCAGTGCTATTGGGAAATCCCATCCCCTCCTTGTGCTTCCTCTTAAATGCAAACACATGGACACCACCCCAAACCACATGAGCACAGCAGGGAACACAGGGACATTTTCTCCATCTCCAGATACTGCCCGATGGCCTTTGGATGGCCCGGAAAAATGTTTAATACATGCAGTTTGGGCAGTGTTCTTCATTATCCTCATCCCTGGCATTTTTTAGCTTCATGTCATCTTCCACAGCCCATATGGAAATTGTTTTTGCTTTGTATGCATATTTTAGAGTAAATTGGATTTTACTGCCTTTCTCGGGATGCTCCATGCGGGGAATGTCCTGCTGCTGGGTGTCAGTTGTCCAACAGTGGTCCGTACTCTCCAAAGGTCATGGAAGCCTCTTGTGAGACTTTGTCTCCCCTGCCACGTGGGCTGGATCTGCTGGTGCCAAGGCTGGGTTTAGGTGTAGACTCTGGAAGATCCCTGCATCCGCTGGCTCCGTGGGGGCTGTGTTGTTAAAACACGCCCCAGGACTTCCAAAAGCATCCTTAGATCTGAACTTCCCGCTGGTTTAAGCGGTGTCTCTTATTCCAAAGATTTTCTTTAACAAGCACAAAAAGTTAAAATAAGGCTGTTTATTAAAAGCAAAGGAATTTTATAGCCCTGGATGCAGCAGGAGAGCCCTTTGACGAGGTCAGGCTGGTGGTGGGGGATGCAGGGAAGTATTTACACAGCGGAGCAGGGATAAAGGGACGGCGCTTTCCCCTTCCGGGCAGGTTTGTAAAGCGGAAACTTATTTTCTAGTAAAAATCAGTAACGAGACTTTCTTAATCTTCAAGACCGCCGCTTGTCTGCTCGTTATATTAAAGTATTATGGAAGGAAATGCATCTCCTGGCCCGTTTAGATTGGAAGTCTGATGGGCAGCGATGGTCTCAGCTTGCAGAGTTTTGGGGAAGAGGCTCATGGACCAGGCTGGGTGAAGTGGTGGTGAAGCTGGATGCTATGGAGCAGTGGAGGAATGATCATAGACTCACAGAATGGTTTGCGTTTGAAGGGACCTTAAAGCCCATCCAGTTCCAGCCCCCCTGCCATGGACAGAGACACTTCCCACCAGACCAGGCTGCTCAAGGTCCCATCCGAACTGGCTCTGAACACTTCCAGGGAAGGGACATCCACAACTTCTGGGCAACCCGTGCCAGTGCCTCACCACCCTCATTGTGGAGAGTTTCTGGGTGCCTCCAAGTGCCTTGCTAAAAATGTTGGTTGTCCAAAATTTAAAGTACATTTACAGTTGTCCCCTTCCCCTCCACCAAGAAGAGGATGGATAGGTGCAAGTGACTTCTGTGGGACATCTATCCTCAGCATCCTTTGCTTACCCTTTGTGAAAGTTTACTTGAGAAAACAGGTTGCACATCAGGGCAACTGGCACAGATTGCCCAGAGAAGTCATGGATTCCCTCTCCTTGGAGGTGTTCAAGGCCAGGCTGGATGGGGCTTTGAGCAACCTGACCCAGTGAAAGGTGTCCATGACGGGGGCTTGGAGATGGATGATCTTTAACGTCCCTTCCTACCCATACCGTTGCATGATTTTATGATTTCCCAGTGCCATTTGGTGTGGTGGCTTTGTGCATGGCTCTGTCACCATCTCGCATCACCTGCTTTGCTCATGTTGGCAGGAGCTCACCTGCAGGACCCGGAGTGGAACCCAACAAGGTCTCTCTTGGCTGTAGGATGCTCTGCTGCTTGCAGCAGGGCAGAAATCCAAGGAAAGGCGATGACTGAGGAAGAGATGTGAATGATTTTGTGAACTGGAGACACTTTTTGAAGTGGCTCCTGGAGCGAATTGTCCAGCCAGGAGCTTGAGGTTAAATGTGATCCCTCTGCTTCCTGACGGGCGTGGGAATGAAGAGGCTGTGGCAGCTGGACAAGTTTGGGTTTAGCATCTTGGGTCAAGGTAGATGGGGCAGGCATCACTGAGGCTGCTGTAGGGCTGGACTGGAGGCCAGCAGCAACCATGGACCACGCTGGGGAGGTCAAGGTGGGCGATGTGCAGATGTGAGCATGTTTCTGCTCCCTGCTTCTTGGTGTTTGAGGTCTGTGTTTCCTTCCCACATCACATAATTTCAGTGCAAATGTGCTGATTATCATAAAAGAGCTTCTCATTCCCACATTTCCTGGCTTCCTGGGGAAGGTTTATTTAAGAGGAATTCTGTGCCATTAAGCCTGCATTTAAGATTTAAACTCCATAGGAACTGTGTTAGTAAATCAATATTCTTCTGAATTCTTATGACCTCAAAAATGAAACTTAAATCATAGGCCTTTTATATTTCAGTATCTTTGTGACCAATGGCCATGGGGATGGGGATGTCCCCAGTGGAGGATCCAGCTTATTCTGCGGGAATGGCTGTGCCATAAAATTCAAAGGTTAATTACAGGGCAACCATCTGCTCAATCCAGTTGTTGTGTTGTGTGCCTTTTAGACCTTTCAAAACACTTGAAATCCGGAGATGTTTCTTGTTGAGTCCCCATTCCTGGAGGTGTTGAAAAGACAGGTAGATGAGATGCTCAGGGATTTGGTTTAGTAGTGAATAGGTATAGTTGGACCTGATGATCTCAAAGGTCTTTTCCAACCAAGAGATTCCATGATTCTCTGATTCTCTGGTACTATAAAACAAATCCTTTATCTTCTAAGCATTGTGATGGACCAGATAGTGTGGTGCTGGTACTGTATAACTTATTGGAGCACCCATCAGGACCTGGTGGTGCTGGTCAACAGCAGCTGAACATGAGCCAGCCACATGCCCAGGTGGGCAAGAAGGCCAACAGCATCCTGGCTTGGATCAGCCATGGTGTGGCCAGCAGGAGAAAGGAAGGGATCATCCCCCTTGACTCAGTGCTGGTGAGGCCGCACCTTAAATCTTGTTTTCAGTTTTGGGCCCCTCACTCCAGGAAAGACATTGAGGGTCTGGAGGGCATCCAGAGAGGGGAAACGGAGGTGGGGAAGGATCTGGAGCACAGGGGTTATGAGGAGCAGCTGAGGCTTGGGCTGTTTAGCCTGGAGAGCACCTTGGGCTGTTTAGCCTGGAGAAAAGGAGGCTGAGGGGAGACCTCATTGCTCTCTGCAGCTCCCCTGAAAGGAGGTTGTACAGAGGTGGGTGCTGTTCTCTTCTCCCAAGTAACAAGGAAAAGAGGGAATGGCCTCAAGTTATGCCAGGTGAGGCTTAGATTGGATTTTAGGCAAAATATCTTTACCGAAAGAGTAGTGAAGCACTGGAAGCGGCTGCCCAGGGAAGTGGTGGAGTCTCCGTCTCTGGAGGTGTTCAAAGAACAAGTAGAATATGGCACTTCGGGACATGGTTCAGTAGGCACTGTAGTGTAGGCTGACGGTTGGACTCAGTGATCTTAGAGGTCTTTTCTAATCTTAATGATTCTATGATTCTATAATTCATGATGTGTTAAAAAATTGAGGAGAATCTGGGTGCCAAGGTGAGCAGTCAGCACCTCATCTCCTGAGCCATCAGTGGTTGCTCTCACACTCATTGTATTGTAGCTGGGAACGGAGGTGCTGTTAAACTTCCTTAATTCACCCTGGGCTGCGTTCAGCGCTGTAATTTTCACTGCTTGTGCTTCTACTGGTTTTAATTATGTCGCTGCTTGAGTTGTTGAAAGGAAGGAGGTGCCTAGTGCACCGCTGTCATGTGGATGTGCAGGCTTTGGAGGTGAGACAGCATGGATAGACCTCAGACTCATGAAGTGGAGTTGGGTGCTGGCTTTGGTGGACGACGTGTGGGAAAGGATGCGAAGGGGCTTGGGAGTCTGGACAGGACAGCCCTGTCAGATGAGGTCATGGAAATAAGGCTTCCTCAAAAAGTGGTGGGAACTTCTCTCGTCATGATGCTGCTGCCTGGGTTGATAAATTCTTCAGTTTTCATTTGGGTGTCTCAGGCTTGTTGTAATGCTGCTCCTAATAAACCTTCTAAAATAACAGGTTTTTCCTTATTTTGCTTTTAAAAATTCCTTGAGTGTTTTTGGTACTGGAGTCTTGTGCTGTGTGTGGAGTGGTTTGATCTCTCTGTACTTTCTCTTACTGGTGAGGGCTCTTCTCTGTGAGTGGCTGAGGGTATGTGGCAGAGAAGCGGAGGAGGTGTTGGGAACCTGGATGCTCCTGGTGTAACATCATCAAGTAGGAGTCTTCACCTGAAGCTGCAAAACAGTTTGTGGATGTGGCAGATCGTGAATCATAGAATCATTAAGGTTGGAAAACACCTCCAAGATCATCTTCATCCTTGAGGCCATTTCCTCTCATTGGTTTTCTGGGCTGTGAGTGCACATTGCTGGCTCACGTCAAGCTTCTCGTCCCCCAGTGCCCCCAGGTTCTTCTCCTCAGGGCTGCTCTCAGTCACTTTCTTCCCCAGGCTGTATTGAAACGGTGGATTGCCCTGACCCACGTGTAGAACCTTGCACTTGGCCTTGTTGAACCTCATGAGGTTCACACAGGCCCAGTTCTCCAGCTTGTCCTGGCTCTTCTGGATGATGTCCTGTCCTTCTGGATGACAAGTGCCCCACTCAGCTTGGTATCCGCAAACTTGCTGAGGATGCACTTGATCCCACTGTCCATGTCAGTGATGAAGACATGAAACAGTGCTGGTCCCAGTATGATCCTCTGAGCTCCTGGCTGTAGTGGGACTGGAAGGGTGTTGCTGGTTACGAGGTGCCAACAACCTCAGCCCTCTCTACCGTCCAGGGGGAGCCTGGTGGATGCTCCTGGTCCTTTTCATTGCAAACCTTTGATTTCCAGCCCTTCTTAACACTGTTTGTAGCTCTGCGAAGCTGTAAACCAAGCACCCTGGGAGTTCTCCTCTTAAGCAGACGCCGGATAAACAAACACCCCATCCCGTTCTCCTGACTCTCCAGCTTTGAGGAGTCTTGTTTTCAGCTCTGACCCCACAACCTTTCCTCCGGTTGGCAACAGGCTGGCGTTGACAGTCGCAGTGGTTCAGCCAGAGTTGAAAGATAATTGGTGGAGGAGCAGTGGTGGGGCTGGTATGCGTTATTCAGCAGGACCTCCTTGAGGCGAAGCTTTGAATCTGGTGAGCATTTCAAAGCCCGTGTTCAACTTGATGTGATACTGATTAAAACCGAGGGCTTTGGGGTGAATTGGCAGGGCCCCATGATTGAATCTGCCAACTGACACGCAAAGAAACGTCTCGCTATGATACAGGACTCCACTTGGCTCTGCAGAATTGGGTTGTGAAGGGGGAAAGCCTTGCTGGGACGTTCTTCCTACTATAGGTCCTGTGTGAGCCCTCTGCTCATGTGGTATTTTCATTTATAGCCTTTTTATTTTCAAACTCATATGGAATTAATAATCCCTCCCCTCTCATCATGTCCTTCAGCTTTGTGTTTCCACGGAGCAGATGTCAAAAAGCAAGGGAATAAATGAAGGCAGGGAATCGGCAAACCCTGCCTGGGTGCAAGTGAAGGGCTGGAGAACAAGTCTTATGAGGAGCGGCTGAGGAACCTGGGGTTGTTTAGTCCAGAGGAGACTGAGGGGGGACCTCATCGCTCTCTACAGCTCCTGGAAGGGAGATTGTGGTAAGGTGGTTGTTGGTCTCTTCTCCCAAGTTAAAAGTGGAAAAAAGGAAATGGCCTCAGGTTGTGTCAGGGGAGGTTTAGATTGGATATTGGGAAAAATATCTTCACTGCAAGAGTTGATGAAACATTGGAAGAGACTGCCTAGGGAACTTGTCCTGGATTTGGGTCACACCAACCCCATGCAGTGCTGCTCCAGGCTTGGGGAAGAGTGGCTAGAAAGCTGCTGAGTGGAAAAAGACATGGGATGCTGGGCAACTGTGGCTGAACATCAGCTAGCAGTGGCCCAGGTGGCTGAGAAGGCCAATGGCAACCTGGCTTGGATCAGAAACAGCGTGGCCAGCAGCAGTAGGGAAGGGATCGTCCCCCTGGACTCAGCTCTAGTGAGGCTGCACCTCAAATCCTGTTTTCAGTTTTGGGCCCCTGACTCCAAGGAAGATATTGAGGGGCTGGAGTGTGTCCAGAGGAGAGGAGCGGAGCTGGAGAAGGGGCTGGAACACAGGGGTTCTGGGAGCGGCTGACAGCCCTGGGGCCGTTTAGTCTGGAGAAGAGGGGGCTGAGGGGAGACCTCATCGCCCTTTACAACTCTCTGAAAGGAGGTTGTAGCGAGGTGAGTTTTGGTCTTTTCTCCCAAGTGACAGGTGATAAGATGAGAGGAAATGGCCTCAAGTTGTGCCAGGGGAGGTTTAGATTGGATATTGGGAAAAATATCTTTACTGAAAGGGTGGTGAAGCACTGACAGAGGCTGCCCAGGGCAGTGGTGGAGTCTCCATCCCTGGAGGTGTTCAAAAAATGTGTCGACGTGGCACTTTGTGACATGGTTTATTAGACACAGTTTTGGGCTATTGGTTGAACTTGATGATCTTAGAGTTCTTTTCCAGCCTTAACAATTCTACGATTCTATCCTATGATTCTATGATTCTAACAACAACAAAATTATTGAGTTCTGGTCCTTCCAAGATTGTGGTCAACTGGGCACTTGGTCTCTTTGTGCTTTGCTCATCTTCCTGACTTTGGCATAGTTGTGTGTGGTCACACAGGAATTCTGTCTCTGGATAACTTCTCTGTGTGCTTAGGTTTGCAGAAGTTGCCCATAACTCATTTGCTCAGTCTGGGACCGATCGTGTGGACAAGTTGTTGGCTCAGGAAATCCAGTGCACTTGCATTCCTTTGGTGATGTGCCAGAGCCTTGTGATCCGTAAGGCAGATCCTGTTCAGAGATGCTCTAGATGAAGCCGTGTTATTTCATGGAATCATAGAATAGTTTGTGTTGAAAGGAACCTTAAAGCCCATCCAGTTCCAGACCTCTGCCATGGGCAGGGACACCTTCCAGTGGATCAGGTTGCTCAAAACCTCATCCAAGACATTCCATACCTCCATCTCTGACATGTTGGGTGTGGGGTATTGAGCCTTATTTAACGGCTCTTAGTACACCTGTGATCACCTCATCTGAGAGTCCTTCGTGGGAGCTCTGGAAGTTTCCTGCAGCTCATGTTCTCCATCAGCATCTCCTGAGAACGTACCAGAAGTTCATTGGCAGTAAAAGCTATGGATGCTTTTTGTTACGTGAAGTACTTCTGTTGTAAAGTACTGGCAAATGCAGTGACTGAAGTGGATCAATGAAATATTAATTAACAGATTTGTCGGGAAAGAGAATTCCTGTGCTCTGGATCAAAGAAATTTGCTGTACATTTATTTGATGTCTTTACGAGTTCAGATGCTTTCAAAACGTCTTCTTGGACTGTTCCTGTTAACAGTGAAAGGGAATATTTTTAATAACCTTTTATTTGTAACAAGGCTGGCAAAAATGTTTTCTGCTTTACTCAGAGCCAATGGCATTGCCTCCTGGAGGCTGAATTAACTCCTGGTGTCCAGTGGAGCCACACCTGTGCTGGACCCGTAGTCACTGAATCATGGAATGGTTTGAGTCAGAAGGGACCTCAAAGCCCATCCAGTTCCAACTCCCCTGCCATGGGCAGCGACACCTCCCACTGGATCAGGCTGCTCAAAGCCTCATCCAACCTGGCCTCCAGGGACGGGGCATCCACAGCTTCCCTGGGCAACCTGTGACAGGGCCTCTCCACTCTCATCATCAAGAATTTCTTACTAATGTCTATACTAAGTTTTCCCCCATCCAACTAAAGCCATACCCTGTTGTTTCGACACTCCATGCCCTTGGAAAAAGTCCCTCCTCAGCTTTCCTGGGGCCCCTTCAGGTACTGGAAGGCCACTATAAGGTTTCCCAAGAGCCTTCTTCAGGCTGAACAACCACAACTCTCTCAGGCTGTCCTCATAGCAGAGGTGCTCCAGCCCTCGGATCATCTTCATGGTGTCCTCTGGACCTGTTCTTACCATTGCACATCCTTCTTATGTTGAGGATTCCAGAACTGGACACAGACTCCAGGTGAGGTCTTGTGAGAGCAAAGTAGAGGGGAGAATCCCCTCTCTTGCCCTGCTGGTGTTCTCTTGAAGCAGTTGACCCAAAATGCTCAGAATATGGTTCAACCCCAATATCTGTCATGCAATTAAAAGGCTGTGAGCTTTGCTAACTCCTATAAATCTTGTTTGCCAACGTGGCTGTTAAAGCCCAGCTTTATTACCCACCTGTGTGCGCTTTAAGTCTTAAATAGGGACATTGGCCTTGTAAATCTGACTTTTTAAATTTAATGGATCAGATGTTCTTGAAGCATCGTTGCAATGTGGGGCTGTTATTGCAGCTGCAGCTTTGATTGCTCATATATACGGCTACTGCTGATCTGATTTTGCCTGTGAGCTTGGTTGGGGGCTCTGTGTGTGTGTTAAAACCCTTTAATGTTAGAGAAGCACAGAATCATGGAATGTTTTGTGTTGGAAGGTAGCTCAAAGTCCATACAGTTCCAGTCCCCTGCCATGGACTGGGACACCTCCCACGAGACCAGGTTGCTCAAAGCCTGATCCAACCTGACCTTGAGTACTTCCAGGGTTGGGGCAGCCATGACTTCTTTGGGCAACCTGAACCAGTGCCTCACCCTCACAGGAGAACATTTCTTCCTAAGATCTCGTCTCACTTTCCTCTCTTTCAGCTTAAAACCATTCCTCCTTGTCCTATCCCTGCAATCCCTGATCAAGAGCCCCTCCCCAGCTTTCCTGGAGCCCTGTCAGTACTGGAAGGCTGCTCTGAGGTCTCCCTAGGGCTTTCTGTTCTTCAGGCTGAACAAGGCCAGATCCCTCAACCTGTCCTCATTTGGGAGGTGCTGCACCCCTCTGATCATCTCTTTCGCCTGTGGACTTGCTCCAACTGATCAATGTCCTTCCTGTTCTGAGGACTCCAGTACTGGATGCAGGGCTCCATGTGAGGTCTCTCCAGAGCAGCCTAGAGAGGCAGAATCCCTGCTGGTCCCACTGCTTTGAATGCAGCCCAGGACACGGTTGGATTTCTGGGCTGCAAGTGCACATTGCCAGCTCATGTTGAGCTTCTCATCCGCCAGCACCCCAAGTCCTTTCCTTCAAGGCTGCTTTCAATTCATTAATCTCAATGAAAGTACAGACAGAGTTGATGGTAAGAAGGCCCTTCCTCAGCTTCACAAGGTGTACACAAATCTAGAGGGTTGAAGCAGCCTTTAACCCTTCATTCTGATTGGTCTTCAGACACCTTGTAGCCTAGAAAAGAACACAAACACAAAAAGAAAGGTGCTTTAAGACTTGGATTTATTTCTCATTACTCTGATTTCATTGATAATACATTAAACTGATTTCCCCAAGCCGAGTCTGTTTTGCCTGTGATGGCAATTCCTGAACGACCTCCCTGTCCTTATCTGGCACAGGTTGCCCAGATAAGTTGTGGCTGCCCCATCCCTGGAGGTGTTCAAGGCCAGGTTGGATGACGCTTTGAGCAACCTGATCCAGTGGGAGGTGTCTCTGCCCATGGCAGGGGGTCTGGAACTGGATGGTCTTTGAGGACCTTTCCAACCCAACCGATTTGATGATTGTGTTTTACCGTGGACCAGTAGCTGCCATTCTGAAATGCTGAAGGATATCATGGGCTGGTGTACAGCTGACGAGCTGATGCGATTACCATGTTGAGAGCTCCCTGAAGCTGCCCCTGGTTCTCCACTGGTGGGGTCTATATAAGGATTTAAATGAGAGTCTGTTGGCAGCGCTCATCGGTCAGAATGAGGTGTTTGCTATGATGCTCCAGAATAATGAAGACAGGCTATAAATTAAAACCTTATCTGTCAGTTACAATATTTATATGTGAGTACACAGAAACTCTTGGAGAAAAAGTGAACTGCGACTGCATTGTATGGAATGTTGACGTAACTTTGGGAGAGGAGTTTGCAGTGATCGCCCTTGTGGAGCTGCAGATTCGAGGTAATTCTACGTGAATATGGTTTAGTAGTGGACAGGTGCAGTTGGACTTGATCTCAGAAGTCTTTTCCAACCAAGCTATTCTATGGTTCTATGAATTTGACAGTTCTATGTGTGAGTTCAGCCTTGTAACTTCCTGTGCGTGGGGGAATAGGGGTGGGAGAGGTGAGGAGTTCCTCAGCTGATTGTCTCTGCATCAGACTAGATCCTAAAGGAAATCCCTTTGGAAAGAAGAAATCCCTTTTTGACTCATTTAATTTGAGCAAAAGTGTCAGGGTGCTCCAGGATCATAGAATCATAGTATAGTTTGGGTTGGAAGTGACCTTGAAGTCCACCCAGTTCCAGCCCCCCTGCCATGGATCCTTCCAGCCCACCTTCCATTGGATCAAGTTGCTCAAAGCCTCCTCCAATGTGGCCTTGGACACCTCCAAGGATGGGGCAGTCATGACTTCCCTGGGCAGACTGTGCCAGTGTTTCACCACCCTCACAGGAAACCATTTCCTCCTAAGAATTGCTGTTGACTTCTGATCCTCTAAAACCTCGATCACACAGCTGGAAGCAATTGAAAGCAAGTCCATGTTCTTTTGTTTAATGAGACAAAGGCCACTGTGTGCCAGAGCAGTTTGTGGAAGGATGGGTTCTGCTCTGCAGCACCAAGGGACAAAGAGCCAAGAGCTTCAGTTGAAAAATGACTTTCCGGACAAAAGGAGAAACCAATTAAGCAAATGTGATGTGCGAGTTGGAATTGTTCTCTGATGTGCAGGGTCTCCAGTACGGAGTGGTTCATAGAATTAGAGAGTGGTTTGGGTTGGAAGGGACCTCTAAGCCCATCTACTTCCCCCTGCCATAGGCAGGGAGAACTCCCACTCCATCAGGTTGCTCAAAGCACCATCCAACCTGGCCTTGAACACCTCCAGGGATAGGGCAGCCATGACTTCTCTGGACAATCTGTGCCAGAGCCTAACCACAAGGGAGAGAAAATACAGTGAAAAGCTCATGGGTTGAGATAAGGACAGGTAGGTCATTCAGGAATTACCATCACGGGCAAAACAGACCTGGCTTGGGAAATGAGTTTAATTTATTACCAATGAAATCAGAGTAATGAGAAATAAATCCGAGTCTTAAAGCACCTTCCTTCTCCCAATACCTCCCTTCTTCCTGGGCTCAGCCTTATTCTCGATTTCCCTACCTCCTCCCTGCTGGTAGCTCAGGGAGACAGGGAATGGAGGTTGTGGTCAGTTCATCATGTGTTGTCTGCTGCTTCAGCCTCCCCACAGTGAGGACTCCTCACACTCTTTCCCTGCTCCAGCGTGGTGTTCCTCACCATGGGAGACAGTTCTTCACGAACTTTTCCAATGTGAGTCCTTCCCATGGGCTGCAATTCTTCACGACCTTCACATACGTCAGTCTGTTCCATGGAGCACAGTCCTTCAGGAACAGATTGCTCCAGCGTGGGTCCCTCCCATGGGGTCACACCCTGGTCTTCACTGCGGCCTACAGGGGTATCTCTGCTCCAGAATCTGGAGCATCTTGGACATAGAGAAGCTTCCAGCAGTTTCTCCCAGGAGCCAGCCCTGTAGCCCCTTTTCTACCAATCCTTTGCCACACAAACCCAATCCAAGGTGAAAGGGCTGTAATGAGAACCTCGACATGAGCTGGCAACATGCACTCATAGCCCAGAAGGCCGACAGTGTCCTGGGTTGCATCAAATGAAGTGTGGCTAGCAGGGTGAGGGAGGGGGTTCTGCCATTCTGCTCCACTGTCATGAGACCTCACTTGGAATGCTGTGTCTGAAATCCCCAACGGAAGAAGGATGTGGAACTGTTGGAATGGGTCCAGAGGAGGCCATGAAGATGATCAAAGGACTGGAGCACCTCTACTATGAGGACAGGCTGAGAGAGTTGGGCTTGTTCAGCCTGGAGAAGAGGAGGCTTCAGGGAGACCTTAGAGCAGCCTCCCAGTACTGAAAGGGGCTCCAGGAAAGCTGGGGAAGGACTTTTTTTTCCAAGGGCCTGTAGTGATAGGACGATGGGGAATGGCTTTAAGTTGGAAGGGGGAAATTTCGATTAGACAGTAGGAAGAAATTCTTCTCTCCTGGTCTGGTGGGAGGTGTCCCTGCCCATGACAGGGGTGTTGGATCTGGAAGGGCTTTTAAGATCCATTCTGACCCAAACCATTCTATGATTCTATGAAGCTGTACTGTTGGGCCTTTGCTATGGAAGGGGTTGGATGAAAGCAGAGCATGAAGCTCCGATCTGCGTTATTAACATGGTGTTTGCAGGCTCTGGGTTTGAAGAGCAGAGCTACGTTTGCATCCTTTTTGCTCTCTTGCTTTGCCTTTCCCATCACTTGACAGGCTGAGCTGAGGCTTTTGCTGCTGGAAACCACTTCAATGGCTCCGACGAGCCATGAAGATTATCGAAGCCGAGGCCCGAGGAGCTCTCGGAGTTGAGCAATCAATCCCTTATGCAGCATTTTGCTGGCGACAGAGAACGAAAGGCTTTCCCTAACTAACTGCTCTGACTGAACCAAGCTTATTTATTAAAAAAAAAAATTTTAACCCATTATTCCTTTTAGGTTAAGGGCGTAGAGAAAGGGGCTGGGAAGAGAAAGCCTGGAGACCTGAAACTGGAGGCTTTGTGTTAGAGGCATGGATCCCATGTTCACTTTTGGGTCACTTGCTACAGAAAGGACATTGACGGGTTGGAACGCCTCCAGAGGAGGACGAAGTTGGGGCAGGATATGCAGCACAGGGGTTCTGGGGAGTGGCTGAAGGAACTGGGACTGGCTTTCCAGTGCCTTTCAGTACCTAAAGGGGCTACAGGAAAGCTACAGAGGAGCGTTTTCCAAGGGTCTGGAGTGATTAAGCAAGGGGAAACGGTTTTAAATTGGAAGAAGGAAGATTTAAATTAGACATGATGATGATGGTGAGGGACTGGCACAGTCCAGGGAAGCTGTGTATGCTCTGTCTCTGGAAGTGTTCAGGGGCAGGTTGGATGGGGGTCTTGAGCAACCTGATCCAGCGGGAGGTGTCCCTGCCCACGACAGGGGGGTTGGAACTGGATGGGCTTTAAGGTCCTTTCCAATACAACCCATTCTGTGATTCTAATGGTGAGGAGCAGTGCTTTGTAGTGCCTGCATAAATCTGTTCCAGGATGTGAGCTGCCGTGCGTTTACATTAATGTGTTAATTTGTTATATTTTGGGACTGCTGATCCCTGGAAAAAACAAATTAATGAAAAGGATTTTTAATTATTTTTTTTCTCTTTCTATAAATTAGAAACATTCACTTTTTTTTTTCAAAAAGATTTTATTTGTGAAGTTAAAGGTAAAATGATGACATTTATTAACTTGAATATCCCTGACTGGTTAATTTTGACTGTGTGTGGGTGGCTAAATAAGCCTTCTGTTTCCAACATCGTCCTGAGGAATTCTTTGTTACTGCAGCAAGACAGATGCCCGCTGAGGAAGGTTGAAATGGTCAACTGAAATCCTCTCCTGCCACTGGGCGCCGTGTTGGCTGCGAGGGGGGCAGAGAGTAAGTGTTTACTTAAGGGATTCTTAATTTTTGTCACCAAGATTGCCCATTTCCAGCTTTCCCGTGGAGGAAGGGAGAAGTGTGTGCTGGGAACACTGTTTCTGTTGAGTCACCATTCCTGGAGGTGTTCGAAAATTGTGTAGATGTGGCAGTTTGGGGCATGGTTTAGTAGGTTTAGGGGTTGGGCTGATGGTTGAACTTCCCTTTACTGAAAGAATGTCAAAGTATTGGAAGAGGCTGCCCAGGGCAGTGGTGAAGTTTCCATCCCTGGAGCGGTTCAAAAACATTCAGATGTGGCACTTGGGGATGTGGTTTTGTAGGCACGGTGATGCTGGGGTGATGGTTGGAATGGATGATTTTAGAGGTCTTTTCGAACCTTAATGATTCTATGATTCTTTGTATGGACAGAGGGCTGTAGAGGGCATCTGCTCTGCAGGTGCTGGAGGAGGAGACACCTGTAGACAACTCAAACAAACTCGTGCAAAGCTGTTTTGAATTGCTGTTGGTTGTCTGCAACCAAAATTACTTGCGTTTTCTGAATTCGTCTCTCTGTAATTTGTTTTAATTTTTTATTCTCAAGCCTTTTAGAACCCTGAGAAACATCAGGGATGGCTTTGCTCTTTGCCAATATGTGGTCCTCTTTCAAGCAAGCGGCTTGCTAGTAGGACAGCCCGCATCCAGAAGGCAGTCGGGAGGTACAGGCCTGGTGTAAACCTATGGAATCATTAAGGTTGGGAAAGACCTCTAAGTTCATCCAGTCTAACCATCAGCCCAACGCCTCTGTGTCTACTAAACTGTGTCGCAAAGTGCTACGTCTACATGTTTTTTGAACACCACCGGGGATGGTGACCCCAACACTGCCCTGGGCAGCCTCTTCCAATGCTTCAGTAAAGAAATTTTTCCTCATTTCCAGTCTTGGGATTTTCCTCCCCCAGAGCAAATGTTTGGATAGAGGAAAGCTGTGAAGAAGCATAAACTTCATCTCGAGATATCAGACAGGGATTGTAAGGTTGAAATGCTTGAAACCAGGCTGGAACACGGCATCTGCTGGCCACCTGGGCCAGCCTGGGATGGCTGTCCTGATAGTACAGCCTGGGAGAGGGTCAAATGATCTCCACTACTTGGGAAGTCATAGCTTCATAGAATGACTTGGTTGGAAAAGACCTTTGAGATCATCGAGTCCAACCATACTTGTCCGCTACTAAACCAGATCCCTGAGCACCTCATCCACCTGTCTTTTAAACACCTCCAGGGATGGGGACTCCACCACCTCCCTGGGCAGCCTCTGACAGTGCCTGACAACCCTTTCAGTGAAGATATTTTTCTTGATGTCTAGTCTGAAGCTGCCCTGGTGCAACTTGAGGCCATTTCCTCTCATGCTCTCGCCTGTCACTCGTGAGAAGAGACCAACACCCACCTCACTACAACCTCCTTTCAGGGAGCTGTAGACAGTCATAACGTCTCCCCTCACACTTCTTTTCTGCAGGCTAAACAATCCCAGTTTGCTCATCTGCTTTTCATAACCCCTGTGCTCCAGCCCCATCCCCAGTTCTGTTCTCCTCCTCTGGACGCGCTCCAGCCCCTCAATGTCCTTCTTGTAGTG
Source organism: Tapera naevia (assembly GCA_033556795.1). Taxonomy (NCBI): domain Eukaryota; kingdom Metazoa; phylum Chordata; class Aves; order Cuculiformes; family Neomorphidae; genus Tapera; species Tapera naevia. The sequence continues at coordinate 964,485 of JAUMJJ010000238.1, read as the reverse complement.
AGGGACCCAAAATTGAACCCAGGATTCAAGGTGTGGCCTCACCAATGCTGAGCAGAAGGGCAGAGTCCATTCCCTGCTCCTTCTGGCCACACCGTTCCTGATCCAAGCGAAAATGCCACTGGCCTTCTTGGCCACCTGGGCCACTGCTGGCTCATGTTCAGCCACGGTCAACCGACAACCCCAGGTCCTTCTCCTCCAGGCAGCTCTCCAACCACTCTTTCCCAAGTCTGGAGCGTTGCACGAGGTTGTTGTGTACCAAGTGCAGGACCTGACACTTGGCCTCTTTGAAGCTCACACCATTGATCTCACTCATCAATCCAGCCTGTCCAGATCCCTTAGACCTTAGGTTTTTAGACCTTATTCACTAAAACAAGAGGTCCTGGGCAGGCGAGCTCCTCTGCTTTCCGCGTGGTCCTTTTGAAAGCCAAGGCTTTGAGAAGTTGAACGTTCTGAATACCTTGGGCTCAGCGGCATATGCAGAGCAAATGTGAATCAAACACACCAAGAATTCCTTCAGGAATTCCAGTTCTTGATGTGGTAGCGCAATACTACGCTGTTTACAATAGAGAGTTAAGTGGGATTTGGGGTTTGCTGGGAAGTTGACAGCTTTGTGGTCCCGAGCAGAATTTCTGCCCTTTGTGGGATGAAAGAAGAAAAGCTTATGTTCTTGAAATGGTTATTTATAAATTATTTGAAAGTTTGTTCCCTTTCCAGGCTTGTGGTTACCGCAATGGTGAAATTTGGGATGTGAAAAAACTCACAGAAGTCTGTTTGCATTAGAATAACAAGATAAAGAACCTCGTGGAGGACTCAAATCAAATACAGTTGGAACAGATTTCTCTTGCTCCTTTTCTCACGGGTAGGTGGTTGGGGGTCTCAAACTGAGCTGCTGAGCAGAGGAATCATAGAATGGTTTGGGTTGGAAGGGACCTTAAAGCCTGTCCCGTTCCAACCCCCTGCTGTGGGCAAGGACACCTCCCACTGGATCAGGTTTCTCAAAGCCCCATCCAACCTGGCCTTGAACACCTCCAGGGGGGAGAGCATGAATCCCTGCAAGAACAGAGGTGACCGGAGGCAAAGAGCTCAGCCATGTCTTTGGGAAGGGGGTGGGAGATGCCAGCAGGGACCCAGAGCAGGACGAGCATGTGGAAAGGGCCATGCTCTGTTCTTTTTTGCTGCCCTTAGGTTTTTGTCCAGGCTGGGGTGGAGCAGGTACCTTGTCATGGAGTGAACGTTGCGGAGAGGGTCTGAGTTTGTGAAACACATCCAGAGCTGCATCCAAAGCAATTAGACCATCAGGGCAAAGGAGAGGATTCTGCCCCTCTGCTCCGCTCTGATGAGACCTCTTGGAACCCTGTGTCCAGTTCTGGAGCCCTCAGCACAGGAAGGACATGGAGCTGTTGGAGTGAGTTCAGAGGAGGCCATAAAGATGATCAGAGGACTGGAGCACCTCCCATCCGAGGACAGGCTGAGAATGTTGGGGTTGTTTAACCTGGAGAAGACAAGGCTCTAGGGAGACCTTAGGACAGCCTCCCAGTACTGAAAGGGGCTCCAGGAAAGCTGGGGAGGGGCTCTTGATCAGGGAGTGCATGGATGGGACAAGGGGGAATAGCTTGGAACTGAAAGAGGGAGGGCTGAGGTGAGATCTTATGAAGAAATGTTTTTCTGTGAGTTTGGTGCGGCCGTGACACAGGTTGCCCTAAGAAGTTGTGGATGCTCCATCCCTGGAGGCGTTCAAGTCTGGGTTAGACGGGGCTTTGAGCAACCTGGTCTAGTGGAAGGTGTCCCTGCGCATGGCAGGGGAATTGTTCCCTCTGGAGCACTGGTTCCCTTCACCCCTGAGGTGTTTGGACTTCCCTGACATGGGCAAACTGGATGAGCTCTGAGGTCCGTTCCAAACCAAACCGTTCTATGGTTCTATGTGTTGTATTCGGAACCTTGAGGAGCAGTGTGTGACAGTGATTTTTATGGAGGCAGTGTTTTAATTTTGTGCAGCTATTGAAGGAGTAGGCGTCCCTCTCCAGATGTTCAGGACATCTGCAGGAGACAAATCTCAAGGTGAATTCCTCTTTGTGTTCAGTACGCACCACGTGCTAATCCTTCCAGGTGCTGTGGTTTGCATTTGTAGCGCCGACAGCTAAGGATCCCTTGGAATGGGATTGCACTTGCTCTGTGGCAGAGATCCTTGCCCAAGATAGCATGGTCAGCAGTGAGGTCCCATAACCCTGGGCAGAGTCTGACCAGTTTTCAGAGTTTTTGGAAAGAGAGGTTGTCCCGACATTTGGACTTTGTGGAGAGGTCATAGTGTTAGATCGCAATCCTTGGTGCTGTTTTCTTTTGAAGTACTGGTAATTATTGGTAATTATGCCCTCTTTGATGGTGGCATTTCTCAGTTGGATTTCAGCAACAATTTCCCACAGTACAGAGGGACCTGGATAGGCTGCATCCTTGGGCCAAGACCAATTGTATGAGGTTCAACAAAGCCAAGTGTCAGATCCTGCACTTCGGTCACACCAAACCAGCACTCCAGACTTGGGACAAATGGCTGGAAAGCTGCCTGGCAGAGAAGGACCTGGGGGTGTTGGTTGACAGTGGCTGAACATGAGCCAGCAGTGGCCCAGGTGGCCAAGAAGGCCAACAGTATCCTGGCTTGGATCAGGAATGGTATGGCCAGAAGGAGCAGGGAATGGATTCTGCCCTTCTACTCAGCATTGGTGAGGCTACACCTCGAATCCTGGGTTCAAGTTTGGGCCCCTTGCTACAAGAAGGACATTGAGGGGCTGGAGCACATCCAGAGAAGAGGAACAGAGCTGGGGAGCAGCTGAGGGACCTGGAGTTGTTTAGTCTGGAGAAAAGGAGGCTGAGGGGAGACCTCATTGCTCTCTGTAGCTCCTTGAAAGGAGGTTGTAGTGAGATGGGTGTTAGTTTCTCCTCCCAAGTAACAAGTGATGGGGCGAGAGAAAATGACCTCAAGTTGTACCGGGGAGGTTTAGGTTGGATGTTGGGAAAAATATCTTTACTGAAAGAGTTGTGAAGCACTGGAAGGGGAAGTGGTGGAGTCTCCATCCCTGGAGGGTTCACAAAGCACGTAGATAGAGCACTTTGTGACATGATTTTGTAGGTGCGGTGTTTCTGGGGTGATGGTTGAACTGGATGATCTTAGAGGTCTTTTCCAAACTCAGTGATTCCATGATTCTGTGATGGCATCCAACAACCTTTGCTGTATTTGGATGCTCACACTGCTGTTTGATCTGAGCCTGTCCATGGCTTGTCTGAACCGACTCTGCTTGTCACTGGAGTCCCCTCTTGCTGGGAGCAGGAGAAGCCGCTCATGTGTGTCTCTGAGGAGCACAATGACCAAGCATGGCAGCTTCTTCAAGGCACGGGATTAGTTTTAAGTTGTGCAATAATGTGGTGGTGCCAGATGCTTGTTTATTTCTTTAAAGACCGAACATAATGAGTTTGTTTACAAGGCTTCAGAGAGGCCATTAAAAAACACCCGATTACTTGGAGAACATCATCTCTCAAACCATTGCTTATACAACAGAATGACCTGGGCAGCTTTTGCACCCGGCTTTGTTTTTCTTTCTTTATTTCATTAAAACCCAGCCCAACCCTTTGTCTTCCAGCCCCAAAGAATAATCCCCTTGTCTCGTCATTTGTTGTTGATTCTCGGGCGGATTCTTGTGGCTTGTTTTAAGTGTGTAATTTGTGGTCGTGCCCTGTGTTGTAGTGAATGGAGGACGGCATTAATAATGATCCGTGGGTGATCACCAGGAGGTGAACAACCTGCAAATGCGTTGGTGGTCAAGGCAAGGCTCGGCGAAGGGAGCACTGGGCAGGTCTGAGGGCAAAGGTAACCTTGAGCAGAGGTGGTTGGGTTTTTTTTTAAAGGCTGAAATGCATAACCTATTAAATACTGGTCCACGTAATCTTGTCTGTTGTTGTGTTGCTGGATATTGTGAATATGAAAAGAACCAGAGTTACTGTTTGTACAGTGATATGTTCTATGTATTATATATGTTATATCAAAAAACCATAGAATGATTTGGGTTGGAAGGGACCCTAAAGCCCCTCCAGTTCCAACTCCCCTGCCGTGGGCAGGGACACCTCCCACTGGATCAGGTTGCTCAAAGCCTCATCCAATCTGGCCTTGAACACCTCCAGGAATGGGGCAGCCACAACTTCCCTGGGCAACCTGTGCCAGGGCCTCCCCACCCTCACTGTGAAAAATTTCTTCATAACGTCTAAATCTTTATCTTCCCCCTTCCAATTTAAAGCCATTCCCCCTCGTCCTATCACTCCATGCCCTTGTAAAAAGTTCCTCCCCAGCTTTCCTGGAGCCCCTTTCAGTGCTGGAAGGCTGCTCTAAGGTTTCCCCAGAGCCTTCTCTTCTTCAGGCTGAACAACCACAACTCTCTTAGCCTGTCCTCATGGCAGGGGTTCTTCAGCCCTTGGATCATCTTTGTGGCCTCCTCTGGACATGTTCCAACAGTTCCATATCCTTCTTATATTGGAGACTCCAGAACTAGACACAGGACTCCAGGTGGGGTTTCAAGAGACAGAGCAGAGGGGCAGAATACCCACGCTCACCCTGCTGACCACAACTCCTTTTGATGCAGCTCAGGATAGAGGTGGCTTTCTGGGCTGCGAGTGCACAGGAGGTGACTGGATGAGCTTTGAGGTCCCTTGCAACCCAAACCATTCTGTGATTATGTTGTTCACGTAGACTTGAGATCCTACCATAAAATTGTTGCGTAGTGTGGTGCCATTTTCTGTAGACAATGTGTCTAGGGAGGATAAGACTGCACCTCCGCACTCTACTGACGCCAGATCTGAAATGCAGGAGTCTTGAGTTGGTTGATGTTTTAAATACAGGCGCTGGGAGACACTGAAAAGCTCTTCCCCGCTGTTGACTTTTGCTCTGCTCTTCCCCTTCTGTGGCTTTTAAAAATTGTATAATCCCACTAAGCTGTCTGACCCTTCACTTCTCCCTTGTTCTGTTCTTGTTTTGGTCCTCATGGGAGGAAGCTGGAAAGCCAATCTTCTGACTCTTTATCACGTTACATCGCTGATTATTGTTTATTGCTCTTAGTTTTTGTTTGTGAATGTTTGCCTGTTACAACTGCCTCTTAAGTAGCAAAACCTTCTCTAAGCCTTTAAATTCCTAATTGGTGGCAGGGTTGAGCTGCTGTAAACTGTTGTTCTGCAGGATCTGGCTGCTGTCCCAACTGCAGAGCAAAACTTGACTTTAGAAGAGCTGAAATTATGGAGAGTGGCTTTTCTGGTGTTTATGAAATGAGAGAGGAGGTCCGTGAATATGATACGAGAGCTGGAGCACCTCTGCCATGAGGACAGGCTGAGAGAGTTGGGGTTGTTTAGTCTGGAGAAGAGCAAGCTCCAGAGAGACCTTAGAGCAGCCTTTTATTACTGAAAGGGGCTCCAGGAAAGCTGGGGAGGGACTTTTTACAAGGGCTTGTAGTGATAGGATGAGGGAGAATGGCTTTGATTGGAAGGAAGAAGATTTAGATTAGACATTAGGAAGAAATTCCTTGAAGGTGGTGAGACACTGGCACAGGTTGCCCAGGGAAATTGTGGCTGCCCCCTCACTGGAGGTGTTCCAGACCAGGTTGGATGGGAGCCTTGAGCAGCCTGGTCTGGTGGGAGATGTCCTTGCCCATGGCAGGAGGGTTGGAACTGGTTGACTTTTAAGGTCCCTTTCAACCCAAACCATTCCATGATTCTATGAGTTCTTTTGTTAGATGTCTATCCCTCCACCCCCTGATTAAGAGCCCCTCCCCAGCTTTCCTGAAGCCCCTTTTAGTACTGGAAGGCTGCTCTAACGTCTCCTTGGAGCCATCTCTTCTCCAGGCTGAACAAGCTCAACTCTCTCAGCCTGTCTTTGTATGAAAGGTACTCCAACTCTTGGATCATCTTTGTGGCCTCCTCTGGACTCCCTCTAAGAGATCCTTGTCCTTCCTGTGCTGAAGAATGCAGGGCTCCAGGTGGAGTCTCACCAGAGTAGAGGAGAGATGGAGAATCCCCTCCCTAAGCTGCTTTGGATGCAGCCCAGGACGTGGTTTGGCTTTCTGGGCTACAGTTGCTGGGTTGTGCTGAGCTTCTCATCCACAGCCTCTTAGCGTGTTTGTAGAGGATCAGCCCAGTTTGCGAGGTGCAGAACCTGTTTAGCATTCAGACCTCAGGCTTGAAAATGGGCTTGTATGATTAGAGCACCACTGAAGATGGTGCGACCATGAGGAGGATAAGACCAAGCAAGCTGGCTGGTTTCTACAGAAGGAATATGTCACTGCTCTTTGGTTCCTAACCTGCAGTATCCATGGCTTTGTGGTTTCACTGAGAGGGGTCGGTGGCTTGAGCTTTTATTAGGAGCCCAGTGTATGGGCGATGACAGCTGCAGGGATTATATTGGAGGGACTTCATAACTTTAAAACAACTTGGACAAAAATGTGTGGCCAGAGAAAAGTCCCTTGCGTCCTCCTGCAGCCTTATTGCTCAGCATTAATCCTATTTAGGATTCCAAAAGGATAAAAAAAGAAGCTGCTCATTTAATTTCCCTCCTTTGAAGAGCCAAAAACAACAGTGTAAAACCAGACACATGTCATGAAAGGAGGCTTTTCAACCCCTTGCCCCCCTCTAGGAAGGACGTGCTTGTTGACATTTTCCTTTGGGCTTCTGCTGTTAACCTTGCTAATCCCAAACATGGGCAAAATTAGCAATTCAACCTCGGGACATGTCACCCACATGTGTTGCCACTGGGGAAATGCAAACCATTCTAGGCAAAGTTTCTCTTTGCTGGCCACAGCAGGCAAGTTGGCAGCGATAGACCCAGGAGGAACTCGGAATCATAGAATGGTTTGGGTTGGAAGGAACCTTAAAGATCATCCAGTTCCACCAACCCCTGCCACGGGCCCAGACACCTTCCGCTAGACCAGGTGTCAGGAAAAATTTCTTCACATAAAGGGTTCTCAGGCCCTGGCAGAGGCCGCCCAGGGAGGCGGTGGAGTCCCCATCCCTGGAGGTGTTTGAAAGTTGGGTAGATTGTAGAGTTATAAAATCATAGAAATGCTTGGTTGGAAAAGACCTTTGAGTTCTTCAAGTCCAACCGTGCCTGTCCACTACTAAACCAGATCCCTGAACTCTTTATCTACTCATCTTTTAAACAGCTCCAGGAATGGGGACTCAAACACTTCTCTGGGTGAGGTGCTTCAGGGATCTGGTTTAGTAGTGGACAGGCACAGTTGGACTCAATAATCTTAAAGGTCTTTTCCAACCAAACGATTCTATGATTCTATGAAAAATTAATCTCAGGTCAAGTCAAGCTTTGCAGAATACACTTTTACAAAATGAATGTCTATAAATCCTTTTTGATTTCTGCAAAGGAGTCACCATTGCCCCAAAATCAAACGAATGTCTGAATCATACAGGATAAAGTGGGCACAGTTCAGCTGAACAAATAATACTTCTATATAAAATGGAGCGCAATAACATGCAGAGGACTGGAAAAACATCTCAGCAACCAAGAAAAATATGATTGCATCCATATTAATTTTTCATTTTCTGTTAGGAGAGAAAACGTAAGTCACTATTAAAGTGTGTTTCAAAACTTTATATTCTCTTTAACGTCTCGATGCAGCAAACCATGACCATTTAGGAAAGGGCTTTACCATGCTGAAGTCACCTTTAGGGGAAATTAAGCACATCCTTAAAGGCAAGTTTGCTGATTCCCCATTCCAGCATCCCAAATTATTGAGGCTTGCTGGAAAACAGCTTTGGTTTGGCTTTAAGTTGAAATTTTGTTTTAGAAAACAGTGAGAGTTGTAGAAATATTTTCACTGTGTTCTTAAAATGTAGAAGAATATTTGATTTTATTGCCCTGTCTGCAGCCTGAGAGAATCCAGAGCAGAGGACAAATGAACAGCATCGGTGTCACACACTAGTGGTTGTGTTTGTAGAATTCTTCATGTCAGTCCGAGTGTAACATGGAGAATCACAGAATATCCTTGGTTGGAAGAAACCTTTGAGACCATCAAGTCTAATCATGCCTGTCCACTACTAAACCAGATCCTTGACTACCTCATCTACCCCTCTTTTAAACACCTCCAGGGATGGTGACTCCACCGCCTCCCTGGGTGGCCTCTGCCAGGGCCTGAGAACCTTTTTGGTGAAGGAATGTTTCCTGATGTCTAATCTGAGCCTGCCCTGGTGCAACTTGAGGCCATTTTCTCTCGTCCTGTCACCTGTTACTCACCTGTCACTTGGGAGAAGAGACCAACACCCACCTCGCTACAACCTCCTTTCAGGGAGTTGCAGAGAGTGGTGAGATGTCCCCTCAGCCTGCTTTTCTTCAGTCTAAACAACGCTAGGATCCTCAGCCACCTCTCATAATGTTTGTTCTCCAGACTTTTCACCAACTGTTGTCCCTCTGGAAGCACTCTAGCCCCTTTTAGTGAGTGACCCAAAACTGAACCCAGGATTTGAGGTGCAGCCTCACCATCTGGAGCACAGGAGCACCATTGCTTCCCTGGTCCTGCTGGCCATGCTCTTTCTGATAAAGGCCCAGATGCCATTGGCCTGCCTGGCCTCTGGGCCACTGCTGGCTCACGTTCAGTCGCTGTCAACCAGCACACCTGGGTCCTATAGAGTGCATAATGTGATTTTAAAAATAATGTTCCATGCAGGTTTAAATAATTATTTGCAATAAAACCCAGTTAAACCAGCTTTCTCCCATCTCCCCGATCCAGCTGGCATCCTTGCTCGCTGTCCCCATGGATTCACAGTGCAGGGTGCGTTACAGAAAATGAAGCTTTTGCTCCGCTCTTCTTGCTCAAGATTAAAGTCTTTGAGTTTAATCAGTGGGGTTTTCTCACTTAAAAAAACCCACAGAAACATTGTTATAATAGGGACGTGTTTACAAGAACCCTCGGTGGGAGAATGTCAGGGCTCCAATTCAGGCTTTCAGAAGATGTGGGAGCATCAGCAGTTGCACTGGAGTGGGAAGTAGGGAGAGCCTGGAGGTCTCTGGTGGGAAAATTAGACATTAGGAAGAAATTCTTCACAATGAAGGAGGGGAGATGCTGGCACGGGTTTCCCAGGGAAACTGTGGCTGGCGGTGTTCAAGGCCAGGTTGAATGGGGCTTGGAGCAACCTGGTGCAGTGGAAGGTGTCCCTGCCCGTGACAGGGGGCTGGAGCTGGACGGGTTTTAAGGTTCTTTTCAACCCAAACCGTTCTGTGATTCTATGAAAATGAAACGTTATGAAACTGTTGAGAAGCTTTGAGGGGAAGGGAAGAAGTAGTTTGGGAATTTGGGAGGGGGTGGGGGGGGGGAAGTGTTTAGTGGATGGGAGTGATGGCTTTAGTTCTCCTAGAAGTAGCCTGGGGGCAGAGGCAAAGCTGCTAGATGGTGGCAGTGCCTGAGTCTCCTGCTGCTTGGAATTCCCTCCAGGATTTTCCTGCCTTGCTGGTTGCTGACAGCCCAAGCCTCTGTGCTGCCGAGAAGTGCCTGTCTGGTTCAGCAATGGGGGACCAGGGGCAGGGCATTGAACTGCTGACAGGGCTGGTAATGAGATCTGGGATCACTGGTCTTGCTTCTGTCTTTCTGAAGGGGTTTGTATCCAGGCAGACCTCAGAATCAGAGAATCACAGAATGGTTTGGGTTGGAAGGGACCTTAAAGCCCATCCACTTCCAACTTCCCCCTGCCATGGGCAGGGACATCTCCCACTAGACCAGGCTGCTGAAAGCCCATCCAGCCTGGCCTTGAACACCTCCAGGGATGGGGCAGCCACAACTTCCCAGGGCAACCTGTGCCAGGGCCTCCCCACCCTCATCGTGAAGAATTTCTTCCCAATGTCTAATCTAAATCTTCCCCCTTCCAATTTAAAGCCATTCCCTGTTGTCCTGTCACTCCATGCCCTTGGAAAATGTCCCTCCCCAGCTTTCCTGGAGCCCCTTCAAGTACTGGAATGCTGCTGTAAGGTCTCCCCAGAGTCTTCTCTTCTCCAGGCTGAAGAACCCCAACTCTCTCAGCCTGTCCTCATAGCAGAGGTGTTCCTGCCCTCTGATTATCTTCATGGCCTTCTCTGGACCCGTTGCAGCAGTTCCATGTCCTTCTTATGTTGGGGATTCTAGAACTAACCAGAGGATTCCAGGTGGGATCTCACAAGGGTGGAGTAGAGGGAGAGAATCCCCTGCTGGCCATGATGCTTTGGATACAGCCCAGGACATGGTTGCACTTCTGGGCTGTGAGTGCACGTCCGAGGGGGATAGTCCCATCTGGTAGACACAGCTCAGAAGCAGTGAGAATTCTGTTTCTTGGAACTGTGTCAGGGCTTGGTGTTGCCTTTGCCTTTGAGTTGGGATAATGGAGTAGAATCTTCTGCAGGGGAAAGAGATAAAACCAGGGCTACTCCCCATTCCTTTGCCTCGAGTGTGGGACATGGAATCCGTCCCTGAGCAGTTGGAGCACGTGTGCACAGATGCCTTGGGAGAAAACATCTCCTCCCATTGCACTTGAAGGACCATCTTTATGTATTTATGGTGCCACACACAGACCAGCAAAGAGGCTTTTCCCCATGGTGCCGAGGGCTTAGTTGTTTGCAGCTGCATCCTTGTCTCTTCATCTTTAGTCTGTGGAAACTCAAAAGCTGAGATACCGAGTTCATCCCACCAATCAGAAATGTCAGGGACTTCTGCTCGCTATTCCCACAGTCCCTGCTGCCTCGGGCGACGAAGCTATGAGTGAGGCAGTGACCTCACTGTGAAAGAGCAGCAAGGTGTTCACCACATTTTTGGCTCTCCACGTCTTGGCTGCCTTTTTGAGTCAAAAGGTTTGTGGGTTTCATTTTCGCTCTATTTTTTGCCCCTCCAGCTGTTTGTCCATTCCAGGCCTTTGTCTAAACTCACTTTGACATTGTTCCAGCCAGCAAATGTTCTCATCTTCTCCATCACATGACAAGCTGGTGTTTATAAGTGATGGACATGTGTCTCTTGCTCCTTACTCAGTCAATGCATAGGCAGCCGTGTCCTCTCCTTCCCTTCCCACCAAGTATCAGCAGATAAAGCTTCCCGCCCTGTGAGCTGAAGTATCCTCAAGCACCAAAGCTTTGCTAACGTGAGTGAGAGATACAGCAGGTGAGCTTCTCACCATAAAAAAAACACCTGACCCTGGAGCTCTCTCTCTTAAACATTGGTCTCATGGAGTGGTGGGAAGCTGTGTTCAGTTTTGGGCCCCTCGCTACCAGAAAGACATTCAGGTGCTGGAGCGTGTCCAGAGAAGGGCAACGAAGCTGAAGAATAAGTTCTGTGAGGAGTGGCTGAGGGACCTGGGATTGTTTAGCCTGGAGAAAAGGAGGCTGAGGGAAGATCTCATCACTGTCTACAACTGCCTGAAAGGAGGTTGTAGCGAGATGGATGTTTGTCTCTTCTCCCAAGTGCCAGGTGATAGGAAATGGCCTCAAGTTGCACCACAGGACGTTCAGATTAGACATCAGGAAAAATTTCTTCAGAGAAAGGATTGTCAGGCCCTGGTAGAGGCCACCCAGGGAGGCGGTGGAGTCACCATCCCTGGAGGTGTTTAAAAGATAAGTAGATGAGGTGCTCAGGGATATGGTTTAGTAGAGGACAGCTACGGTTGCACTCCATGACCTCAGAGGTCTTTTCCAAACAGGTGCTGCTATGATTCTACAGTTCTATGAAGCTTGAGCAGATAGACTTTCTTCCTGAAGACTTTAGGAGAGCTTCGTAGAGCCTGAGTTTATCTGCAAACTTAGAATAGTGTCATGGAATCCTTACAGTTGGAAAAGATCTCTATGCTCATCAGGTCCAACCAGCAGCCCAAAACCACTTTGTCTACTAAACCACATCCTGAAGTGCCACATCTACATATTTTTTGAACCCCTCCAGGGATGGAGACCCCACTACTTCCCTGGGCAGCCTCTTCTAATGCTTCATCTCTCTTTCAGTGAAAAAATGTTTCTTAATATCCAATCTAAACCTCTCCTGGTGCAGTTTAGGGCCATTTCCTCTCAGCCTATCTCCTGTCACTTGGGAAAAGAGGAGCAACACCCACCTGGCTCCAAACTCCTTTCAGGGAGTTGTAGAGGGAGACAAACTTCTCAGTTATAGACTGACAGTCTAAGAAAGCCTGGAGGTTGTTTGTAGGTTAGGGAGAGGCTTGAAGCATGGCGGGATGTGACCAGCAGGTGCAAGATGCTGAGCAGAAGGTTGCTGCATCTCTGGCTTTGCAGCTCTTTGCCTGTCATTTTTTGACATGGCTGCAACCAGACCTGGGCAAAATCACAGAATCATAGAGTGCTTTGGGTTAGAAGGGATCTTTACAGCTCATCCAGTCCAATCCACCTTGCAGGAGCAGGGGCATCTTTAACTTGATCAGGTTGCTCGGAGCCCCATCCAACCTGACCTTGAATGTTTCCAGGGATGGGGCCTCCACTGTCTCCCTGGGGAACGTGGATAAACGAAGTCAATGAGCTCAGAGAATGTATTCCTTTGTGTGTGGTGGGGGAAGCTCTTTGCTGCTCAGAAGCTCATGCTTTCTGCAGGGTTCTGGAACTGTAGCTCGCTCTCATGTGAAGCAGCTTCTGGGAATGTGAAGATATGAAAGCTGCTTCCAACATTTACATCAGATTGCAATAAATTTTTATTCCTCCTCCTATTTCTCACTTCAGAAGTTGGGAACAAACCCAACTTCATATAAATTATGTTCCTAAAGGAGACTTAACTTCCTACTTTTCTATTTATAGATGCTCTTTCTTCATGCATATGGATAACAGCTTTATTTTCTCATCTTCAGTAGCTTCTGTTTGATCTCATGGGTGCTCCTTGTGCATCTTCAATGAATGTGGCTGAATAATTTATCCATTCAAGACTCCGAACAGAAAGTTTAAAATAATTTCTGGAGCACCTTAAACTCACGCATACATAGTGCTGCAGAATTTCAGCTGTGGGTCTACCTGGAAGACTGGTGCTGCCTGGCTTTGTTGTCTTCAAAGTATGTAAAACCAGGAAGCTGGTCATGGAAGGGTGAGAATAATCCCAGTAGTATTAGACACAGCTGGGATTGTTGACTTTGGACCTTAGGGCATGCTTATCTCTGTGAGTTTGAGACCAGTGTTGGAATTCTGTTGTCCACAGTGCATCATCTTGTATCCATTGGTAGAGCTTGAGACTTTGTCAGACCTTGTGTTTCCCGCCAATTGAACAAAATCCACCCAGATTTGCTTTGCATCTTCACAGCTGTAGTGATGCAGGCAGCATGACCTCACTGCCAAATGCCAGCTCAGAGGAGCAGCAGACTCATTCAGGGCTTAGCTTGGTCTAGAAGAAGATGCCGTGGGGAGAAAACAGATTGATTACAAAGAACAGAAGCATTCATTGTAGTCATGGAATCATAGAATGATTTGGGTTGGAAGGGACCTTAAAGATCATCCAGATCAAATCCCTGTGGTAGACATCTTCCACTGCATCAGGTTGCTCAAAGCCCCATCCAGCCTGGCCTTGAACACCTTCAGGGATCGTAGTTCCATGACGTCTCTGGGCAACCTGTGCCAGGGCTTCACCACCCTCACAGGAAAATATTTCTCCCTAACATCTCATCTCAGTCTCCCCTCTTTCGGCTTAAAAACATCTCCCCTCATCCTGTCCCTGCAATCCCTGATCAAGAGCCTTTCCCCAGCTTTCCCGGAGCCTCTTTCAGTACTGGGAGGCTGCTCTAAGGTTTCCCTGAAGCCTTCCCTTCTCTCCCCAACTCTCTCAGCCTGTCCTTGGATGGGAGGTACTCCAGCCCTTGGATCATCTCCGTATCATCCTCTGGACTTGCTTGAACAGATCCATGTCCTCCCTGTTTTGAGGACTCTGGAACTGAACACAGGGCTCTAGGTGAGGTCTCACCAGAACAGAGTAGAGGGGTAGGATACCCTGCCTTGACCTGCTGGCAGTGCTGCTTTGGATGCAGCCCAGGGTACAGTTGGCTTTTTTTTTTTCGGTGGGTGGCTGTTGTCGTGCTTGTGACTCACATTGTGGCATTTTAGTATTTGTGTACCTCAGTGAGTCAGGATGTCCAGAGGGAAACTCCTCTCCTGCAATGAGTGAAGCTCCAGCTCTTTTTCACATGATATTTGCCCCTTTGCTACTCTGTCCCAGGGTAAATGAGCTATGTCCTTGCCATGGTTTCGTGTCTTTGCAGCATGCTTGAGGTGAGATGAGTTCAAAACTGATATTGCAGAAGAAATAACTCTCCGTGGGGCCAGGGAATGAATCAGCCTTGTTGGCCATTTGATCTTTTTGCTGACATCTAGAAGTGTGGAACAGCTTGGATCCCTTCCTAGAGTGTAGCTGTGTCTGGCCAAAAGGTCAAGCCTGGAGTGCACCATTAGCATGTTTGAGAAGGTCCATGAAATGCTTCCCTACCCAACAGCTCTTATTATCACCTCTCAGGCATGAAAACTTCCTCATGCTTCTTGGTTTTACCCAGAGTGAACTCTTGCAGGAGGGATTGGTTTGCTTCCCAGGCTAGGGGAGGTCTCTTGATGGTTGCCATGTCCGTGCAGAGGTGGTTTTGTGGTATAAAGCTTTTCTTTTTTGAATAAGACACTTCTCTCAGCAGCTGTAGCACCAGCTTCCAGAGCGTGTTTCGGAAGTAGTCTTTCCTTTGCTAAAATATCATCAGAACCTCCTCCTTGGGAGCACTGACAGGCTCAGAGCAAGGAGGCTACATCTCTGATACCATCCAGCACAGCCCTGCCTGTTCATAGAATCATGAAATGGTTTGGTTTGGAAGAGGCCAAAAGCCCACTCAGTTCCAACCTCCTGCCATGGGCAGGGACACCTCCCACTGGATTGGGTTGGTCAAAGCCTCATCCAACCTGGCCTTGAACACCTCCAGGGAGGGGGCATCCATGACTTCTCTGGGCAACCTGTGCCAGGGCCTCAACACCCTCATGGGAAAGTATTTCTTTCCAAGATCACATCTAAATTTTCCCTCATTCATCTTAGTTTTCAGTGCTTTCATCTTTGCAGTGTTTGTTCTTTCCCTGTCAGTGATACATGGGTTTGATTTGGTCGTCAGGCCACTGGCAGGATGAGATGATTAGCCTTTGTTCTTGGAGACTGGAACTGTGCTTAGAGTCATAAAGTCCTAGTATCATAGAATCAAAGAATCACAGAATGGCCTGATTTGGAAGGGACCCACAAGGACCATCGAGTCCAGCTCCTGTCCCTGCACAGGACAACCCCAGCATTCACACCATGTGTCTGAGGACATTGACCAAATGCTTCTTGAACATTGTCAGGCTTGGTGCTGTGACTGCTTCCCTGGGGAGCTGTTCCAGTGCTCCACCACCCTCCTAATACCCAACCTAGCCCTCCTCTGGCACATCTTCCTGCCATTCCCTTGGGTCCTGTTATTGGTCACCAGAGAGAAGAGCTCAGTGCCTGCTCCTCCTCCTCCCCTTGTGAGGAAACAGTAAACAGCTATGAGGTTCCCCCTGTCTCCTCTTCTCCAGGCTGAACAGACCAAGTGACTTTAGCCTCTCTTCATATGATTTCTCCTCTAGGCCCTTCACCAGGTTTGTGGCCTCCACGGGGCATTCTCCAGTAGTTTGATGTCCTTCTTATACTGTGGCCCCCAATACTGAACACAGTATTTGAGGTGGAGCCTCACCAGAGCAGAGCAGAGCTTTGCTGAGGAATCCCTGCACGTGGAGATATGGGGATCTTTGGGGGTTGAAGTGTGTCCTTCTGAAGTGGCTCCCTCTGACCTAGTTTCCTTCTGTAATTGTTTCAGTTTTCATAGTTCCTTCAAGATTGAGTTCATCTCTGTGAAGAGGAATAAAAAGTTGAAGGGTTTGATCTAAAATTGAAATATTTGTGGAGCCTAATTAAACAAACTCATGGTTATTATGTAAACCCCTGTCCCAGGCCTTCAAACAACTTCTTAAATACCAGCTTTGCTTGAGAGCCGTGCCTAATCACCCCTTGAAAGGAGAAGGGAGCAACGGGTGTTGAAAGGCAACGGCTCGAGCTTGGCGAGGAAACCCAGCGACCACAAGTGTTGAAATTTGCACGGAACACGAGGAGGGCTTTGATCAAAACACAACCCAAATTTCCACAGCTTGGGACACGACCAAGAGCTCTTAAGCTAGTAACAGCGAAAGAAGCTTTTGGAGAGACTTCAGAGGTTGCAACGGCAGTGTCGCTGCCTGTAATCTCAATAGAAAACTGACTCGGGTAATTAACAACATAGTGATGGAATCCATGGCAGGACAATCCCTTCCCTCTTCTCCTGAGAACCTCTGGGCTCTTTGGGTCCTTTAGTTCCTCCAAACTGGGTCAAACTTTGAACGCAGAAGAGGTTGAGATGCAGCCAGGGGACTGTGGAATGGATTTTTGCCATGAGCTTTTCCAGATGGAAGATCTTGATGAACCCCTTGTTTTCTTGATGAAGGATGATGAGGAAACAAAGCTGCAAAACTTAAATATAAATGTCATTCTAAGTGTCCTGCATTCTATGAGGCGGGTTTGGGGCAGCGCTGAAGAGAGCAACGAAGCCGGTGAAGGGGCTGGAGAATAAGTTCTACGAGTGGTGGCTGAGGGACCTGGGGTTGTTTAGCCTGGAGAAGAGGAGGCTGAGGGAAGACTTCATCACTGCCTGCAACTCCCTGAAGGGAGGTTGTAGCGAGTGGGTGTTGGTCCCTTCTCCCAAGTGCCAGGTGATAGGATGAGAGGAAATGGCCTTGAGTTGCACCAGGGCAAGTTCAGATTAGACATCAGGAAATGTTTCTTCACTGAAAGGGTTGTCAGGCCCTGGCAGAGGCTGCCCAGGGAGGTGGTTGAGTCCCCATCCCTGGAGATGTTTAAAAGATGGGTAGATGAGGTGCTCAGAGGTCTGGTTTAGTAGTGGACAGGTACGGTTGGACTTGGTCTTCTCAAAGGTCTTTTCCGATCAGACAGTTCTGTGATTTGCTACAGTTTGGTGAGAGCTGAAAAAGCAAGGAATAAATTATTAAAGATCTTTTAGGTTCCTTTCAACCCCAAACTTTCTATGATTCTGTTTTGTAGCTGCAGCAATGGTTGATTTGCTTAATTGGTAGAATTGGATATGTAAATATGATGATCCAGTGTTGATTGTAATTTGCAAGGCTCCTTAGTTAAGGCATCGTGGCTTTTGGAGGAGCAGTGATGCTCACCCCTGTTAGGTGATCTAACTGCAAGATTTCTGAAGTGTCACCAAGTCTTTCTGGACTTCTCAGTTCAATCCCAAGCACAAATCCAGGATGGGTGGAAAATGGATTTGGAGCAGCCCTGAGGAGAAAGGTTTGGGGTGCTGGGGGGGTGAGAAGCTAAACATGAGCTGGCAATGGATGCTCTCATCCCAGAAACCAACCGTGTCCTGCACTGCATCCTCAGCAGTGGGACCAGCAGGGTGAGGGAGGGGATTCTCCATCTCTACTCTGCTCTGGTGAGACCTCACTTGGGACCCTGGTGTTCAGTTCTGGAGTCCTCAGCACAGGAAGGACATGGAGCTGTTAGAGTGAATCCAGAATAGACCACAAAGATGATCTGAGGGCTGGAGCACCTCTCGTATGAGGACAGGCTCAGACTTGAGGTTGTTCAGCCTGAAGAAGAGAAGGCTCTCTGGAGAATTTAGAGCACCCTTCTTATACTGAAATGGGCTAAAGAAACATCAGCCTGTTCCTGAGGGTGGACCAGGACATGTGAAGGTGGAGAAGCAGCTGGGATTGAGCCACCCCATGGGGAGAAAAGATTGCTGAAGGTAGGAATAGGAAGACAACAGTAGGCTGAGTATCTTCCAGATGTGACTGCAGCTGTTGGCTGCAGATGGGGCCAGTCCTGCTCGGCTGCATGGAGCAGAGCTTTGGGTGAATGTTCTCCTGGTGGCTTTGTGTGGCTTTGGGATTATGAACTGGCTTTTCATCCTCAACGGAGAACTTGTGTGCTGTCAACTTGTCTGCTCTACATATAAGTGAGGTAGTCACGTGGTGTAGTGACTCCAAAACAACAAATGCTTTTCTTGGGGAGGGGGTGGGGTTGTTCTCAACCCACCTCAAAGTCATAGCATCATGCAATGGTTTGAAAGGACTCAAAGCCCATCCAGTTCCAACCTCCTGCCATGGGCAGGGACACCTCCCACTGGATCAGGTGGCTCAAAGCCCCATCCAACCTAGCCTTGAAGACCTGCCACGACTTCCCTGGGCAACCTGTGCCAGGGCCTCACCACCATCACAGGAAAACATTTTTTTCCTGAGATCTCTCCAGTTTTAACTGTTTTGAGGCCATGAATGTTCGTGCTTCTAGTTGGCCTTCAATGTTCTGAAGCAGATATTTGGGTTTTTAGACTATAAAATGTCCATGATTAGTGTTTAAGAGACAGACCAGGGTTTGACAGCCCACTAATTCAGAGGAAGCATAGGCTGTGCACTCAATAAATCATCCATGTGAGCTTTCTGTGCAGCTGCAGAGAGGAACATTTAATTAATATCGAAGCAATTATCTTGACAAGGAAGTCAAACTCAGAACAATAATGTTTTTCCAGTTACTGTGTGGCAGCCAGATGGTGATGGACAGAGTCTTCTTAAGGGCTTGGCTTGCCACTCTGGGGGTTACTGGCAGGTAATCAGGATATTTTTCCCATTTGGGGGCTTGGATTTCAGTGTTCTGGGAATTAGGCCCACAGGGATATCCAGTAGATTTTTCATTGAGAATGGAACAGGTTTTTTTTTTATCCCTGCTAGGAAATACTTCTTGTTGTTGCCAGATACCAGGATACAAATAGAAATCCATGTGCTATGGGGTCTGTTTGGCAGCAGATGGAAAGCTGAACCAGGCAGGAAGTTTTCCAGAACTTGATGTATGCTCTCATGGTTTGGTAAAACACGCTGTGCTGGGAACTTCACTGTTGTCTTTCCAATGCTGCTGCTGATTTAGGCACTTCCCCCATGCACAAGCCTACCAGACCAGAAGGCATTAATGGTGGGGATCTACACCAGGCTCAGTGGGTGCGTCTGATGTGCCGAGGCTCCAGGCTTTCAAAACCAGAAGTAATCACAGAATCCTGGAGTGCCTTAGGTTGGAAGGGGCCTTAAAGCTCATCCAGTTCAAAAACCCCTGCTGTGGGCAGGTACAACTCCCACTGGATCAGGTTGCTCAAAGCCCCATCCAACGCTGAGAGAATTGAGGTTGTTCAGCCTGGAGAAGAGAAGGCTCTGCGGGGACTTTAGAGCAGCCTCCCAGTACTTAAAGGGGCTACAGAAAAGCTGGGGAGGGGCTCTTGGTCAGGAAGTGAAGGAATAGGAGAAGGGGGAATTGTTTTAACCTGAAAGAGGGGAGATTGAGATGAAATCTCAGGAAGAAATGTTTTCCTGTGAAGGTGGGGAGTCACTCAGGTTGCCCAGAGAGGTCCTGGCTACCCCATCCCCAGAGATGTTCAAGGCCAGGTTGGAGGACGCTTTGAGCAACCTGATGCAGTGGGAGTTGTCTCTGCCCATGGCAGGGGAGTTGAAACTGGCTGGGCTTTAAGGTCCTTTCCAACCCAGCCATTCTATGATTCTATGGCCACTGGTTAAAACCTCTTTCTAAAATTCATATCTAATTTCATTTCAATTGCAACGCATCTCTTCATCCAATGCAATATTTGCCTATGTTGAGCATTGGGGTTTTGCACAGAGATTGTCCTAATATTGCTAGAGTATTAGTGGGTTTGTTGTACAAAGATGTGACAACCTTTTAGATGGGGACAGACTTTTTAGCAAGGCCTGTTGTGATGCGACAAGGTGTAATTATTTTAAACTAAGGAGAGGAGATTTAGATTGGATATGAGAAAGAGATTGTTTACAATGAGGGTGGTGAAACACTGGCACAGATTGCCCAGAGAGGTAGTGGAGGCCCCATCCTTGGAAACATTCAAGGTGAGGTTGTATGGGGTTGTGAGCAACCTGATCTGGTTAAAGATGTCCCTGCTCCTGCAGGGAAATTGGACTGGATGAACTGTAAAGGTCCCTTCCCACCCAAAGTGTTCTATGATTCTATGATATGATTTTATAAGCTTTATCAGGATTAGGTTTAGGAAGCAAGATTTATGATACAAAGCTTGAAGAACTTAATATCTGTAATTTATTGAAGAAGAGGATTGTTATTTCTGCTTCTCTAGATGTCTGTTAGGAAGCGCTCATAGCAGCTACTGTTTTAGTACCAGCAGCCAAAGGTTTGATGAGATGCCATGGTGAAGGTCAGTGCTGGGTAAACACACAGGAGTGGAGGTAATGAGCTACTGGAGCAATCTATAAAGATTTGTGGTGGACATTGCATCATCCCTGGAAACCCCTAAAAATCAGAATGACTTTGTTCTTGTGAACAGCTTTATGTTCCCATTCAACCACAACGACTGACCTTGAAGTAGGTATTAATTAGTGGACGGCTCCTTGTCTGCGCCGTTCCACGTGTCAGACTACCTGACTGCTGTGATCTCTTAAAATTTTATGCTTATGTGAATAATGGATTCATACTTCATGTTTTTCTTCTTGTGGTGAAGACCAAATTAAAAAAAGAGAAGAAATTAAAGAAAAAATAAGTTAAGAACAGCTCCAGCAGCCAAGGCTTTCAGTGTCCTGATTGTGACTCTGATAACGCTCATTGTGTGGGCCTGGGCAAGTTCAGAATCCACGTGTGCCTCAGTTTGCTAGTTTTGTCTGATCTGGAGAACTTCTCTCACCTGATGGGATGATGTGCTTTTAACATGATGTAGATGTGGAATAATTATGAACTTTTTATGGCTATTTTGTTTATGACAAAAATTTGTATTTAAGGTAGATGCCCATTTTCCAGACCTACTTGGTTAAACTCCTGGGAGAGGTTTTGACTCTTCAAAAGAGGATTTTTCTTGACTTGGGGCCACCACTGTGGTACTCTGTCCCGCCAAGTTCAATGTTCTTCTGGGCAGAATGAAAATGGATTTTTGATGAAACTTGAAAGTTCTTGGATTGTTAAACTCGCTGTGTTACGGGAAAATGAATCAGGTTCTGACTCATGGAGGAGGATTGACCTTGAGGGGAGAGGGCAGCATTTACATGCCACGGTTTGACTTACTAGGAAGGTTTTTCTTTGGCTGTCTCTGGCATCTGTTTATTCTTGGTGAATTATTACTGTTGCTTGGTGTTAGATGGTTCCATTAAGGATGAGACATGGCCTTGGTGGCCCTCTCTGAAGTTTCACTCTTTGTTACTCCATGTATGCACATTCTCCAAACCAGCCACTTCATAGAATCATAGAATGGTTTGGGTTGGAAAGGACCTTGAAGATTGAGTCCAACTATCGATCCAGCCCTGCTAAGTTTGCTGCTAGACCATGTCCCCAAGTATAACATCTACTCATCTTTTAAACACCTCCAGGGATGGTGACACAACCATCTCCCTGGGCAGCCTCTTTCAATGCTTGGCAACCCTTTCAGTAAAGAAATTCCTCCTAATATCCAATGTAGATCTCCCCTGGTGCATCTTGGGGCCATTTGCCCTTGTCCTGTCACTGGCTACCTGGGAGAAGAGACCAGCACCCACCTTGCTACAACCTCCTTTTAGATAGTTGTAGAGAGCAATGTAGAGAGCAACCTCCTCCTTTCCTTCAGACTAAACAACCCCAGCTCTCTCAACCACTTCTTGTAAGACTTGTGATCTAAATCCTTCACCAGCTTTATTGCCCTTCTCTGGATGCGCTCCAGCCCTTCAGTGTCCTTCTTGTAGTGAGGGACCCAAAACGGAACCCAGGATTCAAAGTGTGGCCTCACCAATGCGAAGTACTTCAGCTGGTCGCACCATTCTTGGTCCAAGCCAGGATGCTGCTGGCCTTCCTGGCCACCTGGGCCACTGCTGGCTCATGTTCAGCTGTCTATCAGTCAATAACCCCAGATGTCTCCAACCTTAAAGATTCTCTGCTCTCTTGGGTCCCAGGAATTTCCTTCACCTTTTGATCCCCTCTAAAACTTTCAGTCCTTTCAGAGTGTGTCCAATGGCCAGACCTTCCAGGTGTATCAGTTGTGGATTTAATTTCCCTTAAAATTCCCTTGAAGTTTGTTGGCTTCAGTTGTGCATACGCCATAGTTTGGTTTCATTCACAGGTTTCTGTGCCATTTACTTCTATTCTTCATGGATTTTTTTTTTGCCTGTCTTTTCTCTGTCTTCTGTGCTGTTGTCGTTTCCTCCCTTTTAATGTTTGTTCCCTTCGTTTCCCAAGGATTGCAGATACAATCAGTGGAAAATAATTGCCAAGATATTCTTCAGTCTTCTGCTTTCTCCACATCTTAAGGTACTTTGCACTCCATGTGTGTCTTCGCTTAATCGTTCTCTTTGATAATTGACATGGACCTAATATCTAGTCTACCCTTAGTTTTCCTTGAAATTTTGGCTTGACTTGGTGGCACTAAACTGCAAACACAAGCTCATTGGCTGAGTACTTACAGTTCACTAACCTTTGCGGTGATGGAAGTAATCAAGTCAAGTTCTGCTTCCCAGTGGGAAAACTCTAAATTTTCCAGTTTGGTCATCTGCTGGGTTATGAATCCAGAAAAGGTTCTCACCAGTCTTCTTGAATTGGAACACCAGAATTAAATCCAGTATATTCGAAGAAGACATGCCCCTCTACTTCACTCCTGTGGGACCCCACCTGGAGCCATGTTTCCATTTCTGGAGTCCTCAGCACAGCAAGGACATGGATCTGTTGGAGCGAATGCAGAGAAGGCTACAAAGATGATCCGAGGGCTGGAGCACCTCTGCTATGAGAACAGGCTGAGAGAGTTTGGATTGTTCAGCCTGGAGAAGAGAAAGCTCCAGGGAGACCTTAGAGCAGCCTTTTATTACTGAAAGGGGCTCCAGGAAAGCTGGGGAAAGGGTCTTGATCGGGGATTGCAGGGACAGGGTGAGGGGAAACAGTTTTCAGCTGAAGGAGAGGAGATTGAGATGAGATTTTAGGAAGAAGTGTTTTCCTGTGAGGGTGGTGAGGCCCTGGCACAGGTTGCCCGGAGAAGTCATCAATGCCTCATCCCTGGAGGTGTTCAAGGCCAGGGTGGATGGGGCTTTGAGCAACTGGATCCAGTGGGAGGTGTCCCTGTCTATGGCAGGGGGTTGGAACTGGATAGACTTCAATGTCCCTTGCAAACTATTCCATAATTCTATGATTCTATTGCTATGCTTGTTTTACCTGCTGAGCTACGAAAGCCTCGCCATCCCAACTGCTGTTTCTTTGTGGAGTGGTAAAAGATGATGAGTGTTTTGCATGTCTGTGACACCATGACCTCCCACTGTGGTGCAGAACACGATACTATTGAACAAATTTTTCCTATTTCTACATTTCTGCGTGGAAAAAAAACACAAATCCCTTCCATTTGCTAGAGGAATGATCTTTCTTCCAATAGCATACACGTGCTCAGCTCATTTTTTGAGTCCAGCACCTGTATGTTCACAACCAGATGATTTTAACTTAAGATAGAGGTGGAGGCTGAAAAGGTGTGGGAGACCTGGAACAGACTACTCAGAGAGGTGGTAGAGTCCCCATCCATGGACGTGTTTAAAAGACCGGTAGATGAGGTGCTGAGGGGTCTGGTTTAGTAGTGAACAGGTACGGTTGGACTCAACTGGCTGAACACGAGCCGAAAATGGCCCAGGTGGCTAAGAAGGCCAATGACCAGCAGGTCCAGGGAAGTGATCGTGCCCCTGTACTCAGCTCTGGTGAGACTGCACCCTGAGTACTGCGTTCATTTCTGGCCCCCCCACTAGAAGAATGACATTGAGGGGCTGGAGCGCGTCCAGAGAAGGGTGGCAAGGCTGGTGACGGGGCTGGAGAACAAGTCCTACGAGGAACGGCTGAGGGAACTCGGGTTGTTTAGCTTGGAGAAGAGGAGGCTGAGGGGTGACCTCATCACTGTCTGTTGCTGCCTGAAAGGAGGCTGTGGCAGAGCGAGTGTTAATCTCTTCTACCAACTGCCAGGTGATAGGACAAGGGGAAATGAACATAAGTTGCACCAGGGGAGGTTCAGACTCGATATCAGGAAGAATTTCTTTACTGAAAGGGTTCTCAGGCCCTGGCAGAGGCTGCCCAGGGAGGTGGTTGAGTCACCATCCCTGGAGGTTTATAAAAAATGGGTAGACAAGTTTCTGACGGACATGGTTTAGCTGAGAATGGGTACAGTTGGACTTCATGATCTCAAAGATCTTTTCCAACCAAATGATCTATAATAGATGTGCTTAAAATAACAAATCACTGATATGAACCTAACCAGTCGATTCCTTCATGTGTCCTCTTGCTTCCTGTATCCTATCTATGCATCCTAACACCAGATTTTCCTTTGTCAGCTTGAGCTTTTCTCTTCATTCTGTTTGTCTTGCTTCTCTGTTTTTTGATTATTTTTTTACAGCCTCCTTAACTTCCATCTGAGCCAGGTTGCCTTTTAACTGGTGTGGCTGCCTTTCTCAGTTGTGGGATTTTGGCTTTTGGAGCATCTAGTTAAAAATTCTTAAACAATTTTCAATTAGTCTTCATATTTTTCTGATTACGTTCCTTTTTCCCAACTGATTTGGGTCATAATTGTTTTCAGCTTGATGAAACTGGCCCTTTTTCAAAGCGTGTGTGTGTGTCTAGGTGTGTGTCTGTGTGTACTGTTGGCAGTGCTATTTTATTCCTAATTTAGATGATTTTTGAGTGCGTACAGAAGTGTGATCAAGTCATGGTGAGATGCATTTTATCTATAAACAAAGTGGGATAAAACATGGAAGAATGCCAGCCACAGGGACCTGGACAGACTGGAGAGGTGAGTCTGTGAGACCCCCATGAGTTTCAACAAAAGCAAGTGCAAAGTCCTGCACCTGGGTCGGGGTAATTGAAAACACAAATACAGGCTGGGACGAGAATGGATTGGGAGCAACACTGAGGAGAAGGACTTGGGTTGCTGGGAGAACGAGAAGCTCATCATGAGCTGGCAATGTGTGCTCACAGCCCAGAGAGCCAGCCGTGTCTTGGGATGCATCCAGAGCAGTGGGACCAGCAGAGCGAGGGAGGGGTTTGCCCCCCTCTACTCCATTCTGGTCAGACCTCACCTGGAGCCCTGCATTCAGTTCTGGAGTCCTCAGCACAGGAAGGACATGGATCTGTTACAGAGAGTCCAGAGGAGTCCGCAAAGATGATCTGAGGGCTGGAGCACCTCTCTTATGATGACAGGCTGAGGGAGTTGGGGTTGTTCAGCCTGGAGAGGAGAAGGCTCTGGGAATACCTTAGAGCAGCCTCCCGGTACTGAAAGGGGCTCCAGGAAAGCTGGGGAAGGGCTCTTCATCAGGGAGTGGAGGGATAGGACGAGGGGAAACAGTTTCAAACTGAAAGAAGGGAGATTGGGATGAGATTTTAGGAGGAGATGTTTTCCTGTGAGGGTGGTGAGGCTCTGGCACAGGTTGCCCAGAGAAGTGGTGGCTGCCCCATCCCTGGAGGTGTTCAAGGCCAGGCTGGATGGGGCTTTGAGCAACTGGATCCAGTGGGATGTGTCCCTGCTCATGGCAGTGGGGGTGGAACTGGGTGGGTTTTAAGTTTCCTTCCAACAGAAGCCATCTATGTTCTCTGTTTCTACGTAAGCCAGCTTCAGAAGCTGAAAACCAAGCTGTGTTCACTCTTATGCTGGGTGGTTTGTAGTGATGCCTCATAGAAAGATGGCCAAATTTTGTTTTACTCGTACTTAATATTCTTCTGTGACTGCAGAGAATCTGTGGTTTAGCTCAGAAAGTAGTTTAAGTTTGGAAGGAGCCATGTATGAACTGGTCTGTTCTCCCAAGTAACAGGTGATGAGATGTAGAGGAAATGACCTCAAGTTGCACCAGGGCAGGTTCAGATTAGACATCAGGAAACGTTTCCTCACTGAAAGGGTTCTCAGGCACTAGAAAAGGTGGTTGAGTCCACATCCCTGGATGTATTTAAAAGATGGTTGGCTTAACATAGATGTGGGGGCTGAAAAGGTGTGGGACATCTGGAAGAGGCTGCCCAGAAAGGTGATAGAGTCACCATCCATAGAGGCATTTAAAAGACAGGTAGATAAGGTGCTCAGGGATCTGGTTTAGTAGTGGACAGGTATGGTTGAATTCGATGATCTCAAAGGCCTTTTCCAAGCAATTCCATGAATCTATGAGATGTCCCTCACTGAGCCATCATCTCTCACCGGAGCTGTGCGCATAACTCTGTGGGTGGATCAAGCCTGCAGCACTGGGGATGTATTTTGAGGATCCCATGGGAGGAACCTTCCCAGATTACCCCCAAGCTGACCTTTTCCTCAAGCTGTATGGAAAAGATCAGTGCTGCGAATGTAAATGATCAGCAGTTGGGCTCCAGCTGCAGCTGGTTAATTACCCGTTCACACAATATGTTGGTAGGGGTCATCTGGTTCCAGTTTCATCATAAACAGAAGTAAATGTTGAGAACATATTTTTCTACATCCAGTTTCACTTGTTGTGGATACTTGAAATAGTTTGCAAGCCACATCTTTTGGTTTTCGAGGAGGGGTTTTGGCCAGAGAGCCCTGTGACCAGTTGAGGGTTTTTTCCCTTTAAGAAGTGCCCCGGAGGTTGCATTGTAAGGGATTTCCTTCTGCAAAACATAAAAGTGCTGTTTTTTATAAATCATAAGCATATTTTTCATTAAAATCAGTTGGAGTCCCAATAAACAGTCGGCTCCGAGAATTTTCCAAATCATAGAATAGTTTCAGTTGGAAGGGACCTTAAAGCCCATCCATCTCCAACCCCTCTGCCATAGGCAGGGACACCTCCAACTGGATCAGGTTAAAGCCCCATCTAACCTGGCACTGAACACCTCCAGGGATGGGACAGCCACAGCTTCTCTGGGCAACCTCTGCCAGTGTCTCACCACCCTCATCGTGAAGAATTTCTTCCTAATGTCTAATCTAAATCTTCCCCCTTCCAATTTAAAGCCATTTCCCCTCACTTTTTCACTCCAGACCCTTGTAAAAAGTCCCTCCCCAGCTTTTCTGTAGTCCGTTTCAGTTCTGGGAGGCTGCTCTAAGGTCTCCCTGGAGCCTTCTCTTCTCCAGGCTGAACAACTCCAACTCTCTCAGCCTGTCCTTGTAAGGGAGGTGCTCCAACCTTCGGATCATCAGCACTGTTTCTATTTTTAATTAGTATTTTTTAAAAGTCTTAAAAACACTGCTTGGCTCATGATTTAAAAGAAGCAATCCAGTAAATCATAAAAAAATGCACATATATATATAGTTCCTTATTGCAATATAATTAAAACCAACTGTACATTTCAATGTAAGAATTTTGCTCTAGCATTGTATGATTATTTCTACCACATCGTGGGATCTTCTCTTTTTGCTACCAGGTCTTCCCAAGAGCTCTTTCAGCGCATTTAGAGATGAGTTTGGTGCAATCAGAGAATCATAGAATGACCTGAGTTGGAAAGGACCCACAAGGATCATTGAGTCCAACTCCTGTCCCTGCACAGGGCAACCCCAACATTCACACTGTGTGTCTGAAGGCATTGGCCAAGTGCTTCTGGAATATTGTCAGGCTTGGTGCTGTGACTGCTTCCCTGGGGAGCTGTTCCAGTGCTCCACCACCCTCTGGGTGAAGAACCTCTTCCTAATACCTAACCGAAACCTTCCCTGGCACATCTTCCTGCCATTCGATATAAATTGAGATCTGTGTGCATATAGAGATGTTGAAAAAGTTGAAAGTCGTTGTGAGGCGTAGAAATACCTGGTTCGTAGGCATGAAAGCATAATTTCCTCCCTGTATCAGTCTTTGGTATTGTCATTTTTAAACCTTATTCAGAATTTTGTTGTTTTCTTGTTGCAAGGTAGAAGATTTCATAGAATCACAGAATGGTTTGGGTTGAAAGGGACCTCACAACCCATCCAGTTCCACTCCCCTGCCCTGGGCAGGGACACCTCCCACTGGGTCAGGTTGCTGAAAGCTCCATCCAACATAGCCTTGAACACCTCCAGGAATGGGACATCCACAGGTTCTCTGGGCAACCTGTGCCAGAGCGTCACCACCCTCATTGTGAAGAATTTCTT
This sequence comes from Tapera naevia, assembly GCA_033556795.1. Taxonomy (NCBI): domain Eukaryota; kingdom Metazoa; phylum Chordata; class Aves; order Cuculiformes; family Neomorphidae; genus Tapera; species Tapera naevia. Next base: position 936,378 of record JAUMJJ010000238.1, on the reverse strand, counting down.
CCTTAAGGTCCAATCTAAATTTTCCTCCTTCCAATTTAAAGCCATTCCCCGTCATCCTATTGCTCCAGGCTCTTGGAAAAAATCCCTCCCCAGCTTTCCTGGAGCCCCTTTCAGTACTGGAAGGCTGCTCTAAGATCTCCCCAGAGCCGTCTCTTCTCCAGGGTGAACAACCCCAACCCTCTCAGCCTGTCCTCATAGCAGAGGTGCTCCAGCATATTTCATATTGTGTTTGTGTCTCCTAGCTTAAGAATGATGACTGAAATCTTCTTAGTGTCTGTTATTATCAACAAATACCCTGTGAATCGATGAGGGTCCAGGCTGATCAGGTTTGGTTTTCTGGTGAGGATGAAACACATTTTGTGACAGGTAGGTTCAAATATACGATGCATAACCTTCCATACCACTTAAAACTCTGTTCTTCTCATGACCCATAGGGCTGTAGACATTTCAGTGCCCTACATGGATTCTTCCTACATCCTGAGCCAGATAGAGGATCTTAACTGTTGAAGTACCACCAGTACTCATTGTTTTAGAGAGTCTAAAGTGCTACAGGTTGGTGGAAGGAATTTTGCCCTTGTCTTCTCTTTAAAAAGGGAGTTGGTTTTCTTGAGTGGTCCTTCTGAGCAGTGTTATCTTCCTCCTGGCTTTAGAAGTCCTGGGCCCTGAGAATTTGCACAAGACCTCCCACAAGGATGGTTGTTGTGTTGGAGCCGCTGAAATGCTTTTCTTGGTGGGTCCATTCAGAAGATGAATGGTCTTCTGAAGTTTGCATGTGCAATAGTGTGGTGACTGCTTAGGCTTTGAGCTGCCTAAACTTTTCATTTATTGTTTCTCCTCTAAGGCTTTACAGTGGTTAATCTTGAGAAAACCAGCAATGATGTTTCAACGAAAAGCCCTACAGAGATCCATTTTGCCAAAAGGTCTCTGGAGGAACCTGAGATGGTTTTTATGTTGAGATTGCTATCTCTTTCAACACATCTTCCTTGCTTTTTGTTGAGTTCTTAATCATGTTTTGCTGGGGATACTGGACAGTTGTGTAAGGGCGTTGTGATGCTGAATATCCATTTCACATTTTTGCTGTCTGCTTCTGTAGAGGACGAGCATCCATCAAGAGAAGCAGAGTTTGTCATTGTTTCATGGAAAAGGGCAGTAGCATTGTTGAAGCCCAATTGGAACCCTTTGGTTCTGGGACCCTTCAGGGATAAATGCAAATGCACGATGGCTTTTAAGACAGACATAGCCCAGAAGTCCCTTTTAATTCAGAAGATGGAAAGAGTGTTTTATCTTCGGTTCCTCTTTCCAGAAGATCTACAAAGCTGGTGCAATGAGCCACAGCTCGTTTGCATCCACCACAGAATGGTTTTAGTTGGAAGGGACATTGAAGATCACCCAGTTCCAAATCCCTGTCATGGACAGGGACACCTCCCACCAAACCAGGCTACTCAAGGCCCCATCCAGCCTGGTCTTGAACACCTCCAGGGATGGGGCATCCACAGCTTCTCTGAGCAACCTGTGCCAGGGCCTCACCACCCTCATTGTGAATAATTTCTTCGTAAAGTCTAGTCCAGATCTTCCTTGTCTTATTCCTGCACTCTCTGATCAAGAGCCCCTCCCCAGCTTTCCTGGAGCCCCTTTCAGTACTGGAAGGCTGCTGTAAGGTCTCCCCGGACCCTTCTCTTCTTCAGGCTGAACAACTGCAACTCTCTCAGCCTGTCCTCGAGGCAAGGGTTCTCCAGCCCTTGGATCATCTTTGTGGCCTCCTCTGGACATGTTCCAACAGTTCCATATCCTTTTTAAGTCGAGGATTGCAGAACTGGACACAGGACTCCGGGTTCAGTCTCACGAGAGTGGAGTAAAGGGGCAGAATCCCCTCCCTCACCCTGCTGGTCCCTCTGCTTTTGATGCAGCCCAGGACACTGTTGGCTTTCTGGGCTGTGAGCGCACATTGCCGGCTCATGTCGAGCTTCTCATCAAGAATTAGAGAAAAGAATTAGAGGTTTTCGTAGCTGGTTCTGAGCTAACATTGGGTTGAGCAGGACTTCAGTTAGCAGAGCGGTAACTGAAATCAGTGTCTGTATCCTCTGTGACTTTTATGGAGTTGAAGTCTTTCACTTAATCATTCATGAATAATTGCAGTAGTTCTACAAAGTCAACACAAATCTTGCAGTTTGCTTATGCTAAGCAAAAAATTAGTAGCATATTTTTTCTGGTTTTCAGCCTCTCACATTGCAACTGTGCTCAGACCTAGTTTTTTTCATTAGCGTCAGACGTGCTCGACATGAGCCGACAACGTGCACTCTCAGCCCTGAAATCCAACCATGTCCTGAGCTGCAGCCAAAGAAGTGTAGCCAGCAGGGCAAGGGAGGGGATTGTTCCCCTCTACTCTGCTCTGCTGAGACCTCACCTGGAGCCCTGCGTTTAGTTCTGTCCTCGGCACAAGAAGGACTTGGAACTGCTGGAGCGAGTCCAGAGGAGGCCACAAAGTTGATCCAAGGCCTGGAGCACCTCTGCTATAGGGATAAACTGGGAGAGTTGGGGTTGTTCAGCCTGGAGAAGAGACGGCTCTGGGGAGACCTTAGAACAGCCTTCCAGTACTGAAAGGGGCTCCAGGAAAGCTGGGGAGGGGCGCTTGATCAGGGAACACAAAGATAGGGTGAGGAGAAGCGGTTTTAAGCTGAAAGAGGGGAGATGGAAATGAGATCTTATGAGGAAATGTTTTCCTGTGAGGGTGGAGAGGCCCTGGCACAGGTTAATCAGAGAAGTCCCGTCCGTGGAGGTGCTCAGTGCTGGACTGGATAGGGCTTTCAGAAACCTGATCCAGTGTAAGGTATCCCTGCCCATGGCGGAAGGCTGGAACTGGGTGGGTTTTGAGGTCCATTCCAGCCAAAACCATCCATGATTATGTGTTTCTGTGTAAGCCTGCTTTGGGAGCTGAAAACCAAGCTGTGTTCACTCTTAGACTTGATGGTTGGTAGTGATGCATCATAGAAAGATGACCAAATTTTGCTTTACTCGTACTTAATATTCTTCTGTGACTGCAGAGAATCTGTGATTTAGCTCAGAAGGTCGTTTAAGTATGTATGGAAGAGGCACACATGAACTTAGCGTGGAGAAGAGGAGGCTGAGGGGAGACCTCATTGCTCTCTGCAGCTCCCTTGAAAGGAAGTTGTAGTAAGGGGGACGTTGGTCTCTTCTCCCAAGGAAGAAGCTATCAGATGAGCAGAAATGGCCTCTGTGTGGCCCGCAGCCCTAAATGGGAAGCTATTCAGGAAACAGACAATGAGAATCTAATGCAGTAGTGGATCTGGCTCTTAAATGACCTGCAAGGGTTTAGGATGAAATTCTATTTAATATTTCTTTAATGTTTTCTATTGAAGTATCTCCAAAGCTTTTCAAGAACACCACTATTAAGGGTTTGGGAAATGGAAGGATCTCTCTTTTCTACTTAACTTGGAAAGAGAAATAAAAGTAGTTTGGAATTTATTTGGAGGATGTGGAGCTTCCAGGTCCTTGAAGATTTTCTGATTATTTGCAGCAGCCCTCCTTGGGCTCTGCCAGTCACTGTGCTAGGGGAAAAGAGTGTTTTTTGGTGTGATTCTTCCTTATATTCCCCTGTAGGATCTCCAGGCCTGTCCAACACTTCTGCACACGGGTGAGGAAGGTGTAACAAGGCAAAGATAAGTGTTTTTTTCCACTAAGAAATTAAATTTAGGAGACTAGGCATGACGTAGAAACTCAGTTGAGCTCAGACTCTTCGCATCCATTTGCCCAAAACTCTTCTTAGGAGCTTAGTGGTTGGTTGCTGCCTTTGGAAGATGTGGTTGTAGCTTAAATATTGACATATGAACACATATCTTACAATCATGGAATGGTTTGGGTTGGAAGGAGCCTTATAGCTGACCAAGTTCCACCCCCCTGCCATGGGCAGGGACAGCTTTCATTGGATCAGGTTGCTCAAAACCCCATCCAACCTGGCCTTAAACACCTCCAGGGATGGGGCATCCACAACTTCTCTTGGCAACCTAGACCACTGCCTCCCTATCTTCATTATGAAGAATTTCTTCCTAAGATCTCATCTCAGTCTCCCCTCTTTCAGCTTAAAACCATTTCCCCTCATCCTGCAGTCTCTGATCAAGAGCCCTTTGCAGGTTCCCTGTAGCCCTTTTCAGTACTGAAAGGCTTCTTTTAAGGTCTCTCCGCAGCTTTCTCTTCTCCAGGCTGGATCAACCCAACTCTCTCAGCCTGTTGATGCCCATCACATTGTGTTAAAATACACAAATCCTGGATCAGTAGAGAAAAGTCACTAGAAAAGCCAAATCTCATGAGCTGGAAATCAGATGTAGGCTTAGACCTTACAACCACAGTGAAAACTCTTGGTCCATGGAGCGTATTGAAAGAGAAACATGTGCTGGCAATGCTTTTTTTTTAACTTTTCTCTTTTTTCCCCCATTTTTCTCATTCAATCCAAGCCCCACTGCTGCAATTGTTGACTCACAATTACGCCCCGTGCAAACTGTAGTTTTTGAAGATGTTCCTGTTTTATCCCAATGGCCACATTGTCATCCCGTGCTGCATTGTCATCCTCTGCCCCCCACAACCGGTCCCGTGGAGTTACTCAGCCCCATGTGCCGACCAGATTGGTCCTGTGGTGAGAAACGGTTCCCAGGATCTTCTGAGGCTGTGAAATCCCCAAAGGAGAGCAATGTCCCAGTCAGCCATGGTGAGAAGCACAGCTGAACCCACTTCTCCGGCTGCTCCAGTGTGTGTTGTCCAGACGTTTTCCTATTGCACTGTTGTAGCTGCTGGTCAGCAAACTCAGTTGGGTTTTGCTAACATAAAATCTCAGTGATGCTGGAAGACAATATTAATGGCTGGTTGTTTTGAATCATAGAAGCATTAAATGGTTTGGGTTGGAAGAGACTTCAAAGCCCATCCAGTTCCAACCCCCCTGCCATGGGCAGGGACAGCTCCCACTGCAGCATTTTTCTTAAAGCCCTGTCCAACTTGGCCTTGAACACCTCCAGGGATGGAGCATCCATAACTTCTTTGGGCAACCTGTGCCAGGGCCTCACCAACCTCACAAGAAAGCATTTCTTCCTAAGATCACATCTCAGTCTCCTCTCTTTCATCTCAAAACTGTTCCCCCTTGTCCTATCCCTGAACTCTGTGATGAAGAGCCCCTCCCCAGCTTTTCTGGAACCCCTTTCAGTCACTGGAAGGCTGCTCTAATGTATCCCCCGAGCCTTCTCTTCTGCAGCTGAACAACCCCAACTCTCTCAACCTGTCCTCATCTGAGATTTGCTCCAGTGCTCAGATCATCTCCATGGCCTCCTCTGGTCTCTCTCCAATAGATCCGTGTCCTTCCTATGCTGAGGACTCCAGAAATGAATGCAGGGCTCCAACTGAGGTCTCGCCAGAGCGGAGTAGAGGGGCAGAATCCTCTCCCTGGTCCTGCTGGTCCCACTGCTTTGGATGCAACCCAGGACACAGTTGGTGTCTGGGCTGTGAGCGCACGTTGCTGGCTCATGTTGAGCTTTTCATCCCTCAGCACCCTAGGTCCTTCTCTTCCAGGCTGCTCTCAATCCATTCTCCATTCAGCCTGTTATTGTTCTTGGGATTGTCCTGACCCAGGTGCAGGACCTTGTACTTGGCCTTATTCAAGTTCATGAGGTTCGTGCAGGCCCATCTCTGAATGGTTGTTTGTGTGGATTTCTAATGACTTTCTTAATATAATGCTTTTGTCAAGATAGAAAGTTATGTTTTGTTTCCTAACTTTATCCCTTATGGAGATATCTCCCTACTGTTCACTTGGTTCCACAGTACCATTGCCTCATTCGAATACTTTTGGGGGTCACTTTTGCACCTTGTGAAAAGCAGGTGCCTCCCCATTAACTCCAGCTGGAGGCACAATGGTTGAAACCCTCTTGAGTTTTGCTTTTCACCTTCCCTTACCAACCATACATCGGGGCTAGAATAAAAAGTACTCAAAACTCACTTTTCCTCCCCTGTTTTACCGGTAGTTGGTGGGGTTGGTTACCTGTGAAGAAGCGATGGGTCAGTTAACCTGGGGGTTACCGAGGTATGAACGGTGCCACACGTGTACCCATCACTGGGGACTTCGTGAAGACCTCCCAGCTCAATCGAGAGGTGCTTTTCTTTCTGTTTTATAAGGCCTATAAATGAAAATTGGAAGGGGCTGGGGGCAAGGTGTGAGATTTTTCATGTGTTATTTTGTTTCGGAGTAAAGTTTTTTATCCTTAATAGATTTATACCATGCAGGCCCTTTTATTTGTTTCTATAAAATTAACTCGTAAATTGAAAATGGAAAAAAGCTGGTAATGGGAACCAGGCCAGTCTTGCCAACACTGAAATGTTGCTCTATTTATTGAAGTTAGACGAGGGCATTTTACCTTCTGCTGGGTTTTATGCCCCATGTTGGAGGGCTGTAAAATTTTACTAACGAGAAGCTGGTGGAATGGTAACTTTCTAATTACTCGTTTTTTTTTTTTTTTTTTTTGGGTACAAGCTGCTGGTTCTTTTTAGCCTTTCAAAAAACGCGATTGTAATTTTGAAGTCTGCGAGTTTTCAATGTAGGGAAGCAGGGCCTGCAAGGGTGGGGAGATGGACCCTGTTCCTGGTGGCCAGAAGAAGGGCTGGAAAATGTAGTACCACCTCTAGCTCTGCTCATAGAATCATAGAATTGCTTGCTTGGAAAAGACCTTTGAGATCATGGAGTCCAACGGTACTCATTGCGACACTCTGGAAAAGCTTCTCAACATTTCAGTCCTGCAAATCCAGGCTCAATCAATTGGCGTTTTGTCACTTTGATTTTTTAGAAGTGTTTTAAAAATGTCTTTTAGATCTTTAAAAAGATCTAAAATGGTTTGGGTTGGAGGGGACCTCAAAGCCCAAAGCCCATCCAGTTGCAACCCCTGGGCAGGGACACCTTTCACTGCATCACGTTGCTCAAAACCATGTCCACCCTGGCCTTGAACAACCTGGACTTGATTTTTAGATCTTTAAAATGATCTGCAAAACCTGTTTGTTTTTTTTTTTTAACCATGTCCATAAAATAGTGACAGTGCCTTTTTGCCAGGAGACCCCCTCTTGGTGTCTTTGGTGTCTTGGTGTCTAATGACTGAAGATGGATTAATCATAGAATCATGAAGGTTGGGAAAGACCTTTAAGATTATTCAGTCCAACCATTAGCCCAACACCACTGTGCCTACTAAACCATGTTTGCAAGTGCCAACTCGACATGTTTTTTTGAACCCCTCCAGGGATGGAGACTCCACCATTTCCCTGGGCAATCTTGTCCAATGCTTCATCACTCTGTCAGTAAATAAATGTTTCCTAATATCCAGTCTAAACCTCCCCTGGTGCAGCTTGAGGCCATTTTCTCTTGTTACTTGGGAGAAGAGACCAACCCCTGCCTGGCTCCAACCTCCTTTGTAGAGTGTGATGAGGTCTCTCCTCAGCCTCCTTTTCGTAGAGTCATAGAATCACTTGGTTGGAAAAGACCTTTGAGATAATTGAGTCCAACCATACCTGTCCACTAATAAACCAGATCCCTGAGCATCTCATCTACCCATCTGTTAAACAACTCCAGGGATGGTGACTCCACCACCTCCCTGGGCAGCCTCTGCCAGTGCGGGTGAACCCTTTCAGTGAAGAAAATTTTCCTGATGTCTTATCTGAACCTCCCCTTGAGGCCATTTCCTCTTGTCCTGTCACCTGTTACTTAGGAGAAGAGACCAACACCCACCTTGCTACAATCTCTGTTCAGCTGCAGAGATGAGGTCTCCCCTCATCCTTCTCCAGCCTAAACATTGCCAGGTCCTTCACCTGCTCCCATAACCCCTGTGATCTAGAGCCTAAATTCTGGAGACTTAATGTCCAGAAGAGCTTTGTGGAAGCTTATGGGAGTTGCTTGGTGGTTGAGGGATTAAAGCTTGGTTGTGCAGAGATGGTAGAACTCTATTCCAGATAATTGAAACATGTGCTTCCATCCCTCTCCTCTTTTTTTTCTCATTGTCTTTTTCTTTGCTATTACTTCCGTACTGTTCAAAGCATCACAGTGGTCAAATGGCTTGAAAGTCCAGTCTTTAAATCTAAACTATCGTAAAGTGCTTTATGTGGATAAGAAATGATGCCCTGGAAACTGGGAGTTTTCTTTTTTCTTCTTAAATATTCTTCAAAAAATGAATTTTAAGGGGGGAGAGGCAGAATTAGAGCTTTGAAAAAGTACCTCCAGGTTAGGATCTACTCTCTCAAGTACCACATGTTCCTCTGAAGGACGTTTGTCACCAAAGGGTACCACTGATTTATATACCCCAGTGCTGACTTCAGTGCATTCAGCTGAAATGCAGCAGAAATTCCTTTTCCATTCCCCCTTGTCCTGTCACTCCACGCCCTTGTAAAAAGTCTCTCCGCAGCTTTCTTGTAGCCCCTTCAGGTACTGGAAGGTCACTGTGAGGTACCCCTGGACCTCATGTTGGCTCGTGTTGAGCTTCTCATCCTCCAGCACCCCAAGTCTTTCTCCTCAGGGCTGCTCCCAATCTCTTTTACCACATAAAGAAATGAGTAACACCTCAGGTCTTTATTTCTGATAGACGACATGTTCTCTGCAGCTTCTCTGTTGGGCCTTTAGAGGGCAGAGCACGTCCAGTAAACTGCAAATTTAGGGATTTGCCTGTTTTTTCTGGTTGTGAATTCTTAAAGTCTGGAGCCTCTGAATATCAATTTTTCTGATGTGTGATTGTAATAAATTCAGCAATAACTTCCGGTGCTTTAAATGGATGAATGTTAGGTCAACTTACGAAGCAAGAGAGGATCAACTTTTGATTTGTCTATTTAAATTCTTTCTAATTTCAATGCTAAAAATTGTTATAGAGGCAAAACGCTGATTATCGATGTAAGGCGAAAAACCTTGGGAACATATTGTGGTAGAGAAGAGTTATGTAATATGTTGACTAAACTCATTTCTGTGTTAAAAAAGACCACAAAAAATCGTTTTGAGTTTGGAGAGTGGGTTTTGGAGAGTCATACTGTGTGATGAATGTGTAATTCCATTCTCCTCTCCTGTAATCTCTTCTCTAAATCCCTCAGCTTTGTGCTCAGCTGTGTTGTCTTTGGTGAAGAACTGCTTAGAACAAAACCCATGTATCAACAGAATGTTCTACACTGTCAGAGGGCTCTGTGTGAAACAAAGGAAGCCAAAGGGAATTTGGTGCTGGAGCATCTCTGTGATGAAGACAGGCTGGGAGAGTTGGGCTTGTTCAGCCTGGAGACCTCATAGCAACCTTTTGATACCAGAAGGGGGCTACAAGAAAGCTGGGGAGGGACGTTTTCCAAGGGTGTGGAGTGATAGGACAAGGAGAAATGGATTTAAATTGGAAGGAGGAAGATTTAGATTGGACCTTAGGAAGAAATTCTTCACAATGAGGGTGGTGAGGCACTGGCACAGGTTTCCCAGGGAAGTCGTGACTGCCCCATCCCTGGAGGTGTTCAAGGCGAGGCTGGATGGGACCTTGAGCAACCTTATTGAGTAGGAGATGTCCCTCCAATGGCAGTGGGGTTGAAACTGGGTGGTCTTTAAGGTCCTTCCAACCCAAGCCATTATATGAATTTAAGCTGTTTTGTGAAGTAATTTTTAGTGGAACTTTTCATATGAGGATTAATCTACCCCTTATAGTCAAGATACTTGGAAAGGCAGTGGCTGTTTAATTCTCTGATTAATTAAAACCAGAAATAACAAAATAATGTTCTACTTTCTTCTGCTACTCCCCTAAAGCTCATGGATCATGGATAAGATGATTATTCTTGAAAAAAACATTTAGTTCTTAAAAAGAAAAACTGGTCTTTGTGGCTCAGCCCTTTTGACATCTGTTTTGTGGGTTTCTTGTCTAGAAAAACCCATAGGGGTTATTCCTAAACAGAATGAAATATTCTTTTTTCCAAGAAGGATTTCTCTCTCTCGTTTTTTTCTAAATGTTTCAAATTTTGTTTTAAACCTTGTGAAGATGGAGGTGCTGCTGCTGGCTGGGTTCCCCAGTAAACAGGAACTAGATAGCAGGAGTTCCTTTAGATTTTTAGGTTCGTAGTATCATCAAGGTTGGGAAAGGCCTCTAAAGATCATCCAGTCCAGCCGTCAGCCCAACACCACTGTGCCTACTGAACCATGTCCCCAAGTGCCATGTCTACACGCTTTCTGAACCCCTCCAGGGATGGAGACTCCACCACTGCCCTGGGCAGCCTCTTCCAATGTTTCACCGCTCTTTTGGTAAAGATTTTTTTCTAAATCTCTCCTGGCATGAGGCTAATGAGTTGTTAAAACTCCCTCCTCACTACAAAAAGGACATTGAGGGGCTGGAGTGTGTCCTGAGAAGGTGAATGGAGCTGGTGAGGGGACTGGAGAACAAGCCTATGAGGAGCATATGAGGGACCTGGGGTTGTTTAGGCTGGAGAAGAGGAGGCTGAGGGGAGACCTCATCGTTCTCTAGCAGTCTCTGAAAGGAGATTGTAGCAAGGTGGATGTTAGTCTCTTCTCCCAAGTGACAGGTGATAGGACAAAATGAAATGGCCCCAAATTGCACCAGGGCAGGTTCAGATTAGACATCAGGAAACATTTCTTCACTGAAAGAGTTCTCAGGCCCTGACAGAGGCTGCACAGGGAGGTGGTGGAGTCCCCATCCCTGGAGGTGTTTGAAAGATGAGTGGATGAGGTGCTCAGGGATGTGATTTAGTAGTGGCCAGGTACAGTTGGACTTGATCTCAAAGGTCTTTTCCAACCAAGCCATTCTATGATTCTAGATATGGAAGTTCCCACTTCTGCTTTGAGTCATGATTAAATCTCGCCAGGGAGAGATGTGCCTCTTCGATGCTGTAGGAAAAGGCAGCGTTAAAAAACCCTGACATAGAATCATAGAATGGTTTCAGTTAGAAGGGACCTTAAAGATCATCCAGATTCAGTTTTGCCATGGATATCAGATCATGGTTTGTGGTATTGCTTGTAGCAGGGCATTTTGTGTGAAGGCATTCAGTGTTTACAAAGCAGCTTTAAATAGTTTCTAAAAATTAATCGAAGAACACTCGTCCCAGTGCTTCACAGCAAGCAGGAATTATTTATCTCAGCTGGCTCCCTAAGTATTTGGGACTGATTAAACAAAGCCCTGAGCTGTGGAGTTGTCAGGGCCACGGTCTTTAATGTCTTTGAGATCCCTTGTACATCAGCCATCCTCCTACTGCTTTTAGCCAGCTTATCTCATTTTTGGCTTCCCCACTCCGCATAAATGTGATAAATGAACTTTGTAAGGGCATAACTGAGCTACTTTTGATGCCCGCCTGCAGATATCATGTTCTTGGGGCCAGATCACACAAAAGCGTAAATCAACAGTTTGCTCAAGAAAAGACTCCTTAAAAAAAGGCATTTTTTTCCGGTTGACCTTCAGGACTGGGTTGCCCAAGTCTTCTTATCAATGCTAATGTGATAAAGTTCTTTTTACACCTCCAAGGAAAGGAGATTCTTGATCATTCCTTTCTCTAAGTCCTGTGCTGCAGGAGCTTGCCCAAAGAACAGTTGAGGCTTAGGACGTTTGGTGTAAAATGTTGAATTAACCAGCTTGTTCTTTAAAATGAACTCTAAGGATATAAATAGTGCTGACCTCATCTCGCAGGTAGGGAAAAGGAGCAGGACTGTGGGGACGAGGATAAATCACTGAGTGAAAGCAAAAGCAAAGGGAAACTTTATGCCAAAAATTTATATTTGAGCAAGATATGAGCAAAAGTGTACAAAATTGGAGCAAAATAGGACCAAAATAGTTTTTTGAGCAAAATTTGTTCAATCCTAAGTACAACTACAGGCTGAGTGGAGAATGGATTGGGAACGGCACAGAGAGAAGGACTTGGGGTGTTGGTGGATGTGAAGCTCCACATGAGCCAGCAATGTGCACTCCCAGCCCAGAAACCATCCATGTCCTGGGCTGCATCCAGAGCAGTGGGACCAGCAGGGCAAGGGAGGGGATTCTGCCCCTCTGCTCTGCTCTTGTGAGATCCCACCTGGAGCCCTGCATTCAGTTCTGGAGTCCTCAGCACAGGAAGGACATGGATCTGTTGGAGCGAGTTCAGAGGAAGCCACAAGGGTGATCAGAGGTCTGGAGCACCTCCCATATGAGGACAGGCTTGGAGAGCTGGGGTTGTTGATCCTGGAGAAGAGAGGGCTCTGGATAGACCTTAGAGCAGCCTCCAGTACTTGAAAGGGGCTACAGGAAAGCTGGGGAGGAGCTCTTCACCAGGGATTGCAAGGACAGGATGAGGTGGAACCGTTTGGAACTGAAAGAGGGGAGACTGAGATAAGATCTTAGGAGGAAATGATTTCCTGTGAGGGTGGTGAGGCTCTGGCACAGGTTGTCCAGGGAATTTGTGGCTGCCCCATCCCTGGAGGTGTTGAAGGCCAGGCTGGGCCTCGAGCAACCTGACCCAGTGGGAGCTGTCCCTGCCCATGGCAGGGGGGGTGGAACTGGTGAGATTTGAGGTGCCTTCCAGCCCAAACCATTCTGTGATTCTTTGATTCTATGAAAACTGATATTTGGATTTATCAGTATTAGGAGCTAGATTTTAGCAATGGGTGGGCTGAGGTGGAAGAGTCACTTTTAGGCAAACCTGAGTGGAATGTTGAAACAAATCCTGTGCAGGGTGTTGAGGAGAGCAAACTTGTTGAATGCTTTATTTCTATAGTTATTTTTTCTAATTGACCGAGTTAAAAAAAATCACATTCTTGGTCCACATTTCCTGTGCTGATGCTGAATTTTGTCAGATAAAACCTCTGACAAATTGTTTTCTCCGATAACCATTTAACGCCGAGAAAGCAGAACGGCAACAATTCTTATCATCTTGACAAGCTTTTCGTTAAAACTCAAACCAGAAGCTGTGTCAACGTGTTGAGTTTACACCTTGCAATAATAATCTAGGCTTTTTTATCTGATCGGAGCGGGATTTTATAACTCTCAAATGGGTCTTTGGCAGTGAGCCAGGCTGACTGTCATTTTTTATTAGCGTTCTTTTTTGCTTCCCCTGTAGCCATTCTCCTTTTTTTTTTTTTGCTTATATTCTTTAAGGAATATTCATGGGGATACTGGGAAATTATATTTAAAAGTTCTGTGTCTCAGCCCGTGTCATGGTTTGAGGTTTAAATTGGAAGGGGTAAGATTTAGATTAGACATTAGGAATAAATGCTTCACAGTGAGGGTAGGGTGGCCCTGGCACAGGTTGCCCAGAGACGTTGCGGCCAGCTCCTCTCTGGAGGTGTTTAAGGCCAGCTTGGATGTGGCCTTGAGCAGGCTGGTCTGGTGGGAAGATTCCCTGCCCATGGCAGAGGGGTTGGAACTGCATGGGCTTTAAGGTCCCTTCCAACCCAAACCATTCTATGATTCTTTGAGTCTAAATTAGACTCAGTTTTCTAACATCAGTTCAGTCTTGTCTAAGTAACTTCAGTTTCTGAAAGTTCACTGCATGTTTTTTAGACAGTGTTTGTCTCCAGAAGTGATGACACGAGGCATTGGGATGCAGAAAGGCCGTTGCTTAACCTTATTTCTATACGAAACAAGACCATCCTCGGCTGGTGGAGCTGCAAGTGAAAAGGGGTGAAGAAGGTTCACACATCCAGGGAGGAATGGACAGGACAGATGACCCCAGACTGACCAACAGGGATTTCCATCCCATATATGTCATACTTGGGATAAAACCGAGAGTTTACAAGGGATTTTGTTCTCTTCTTCAGTGTTGGAACTCCAGTGAGGACCTTGTCTGTCTGTTTGCCCCTCATCCTCAGTCTGTGTTCCTGAATCCAGTTCCTGAGTCCAACTCTCTCTTGGTCTTGGAGCCTTTCTCTTACATCTGCTCTGTAGCATCTGTGGTGGTGTAGAGCCATTGAGGAGTTGGGTGGGGGCACAATTTCATATATTTGTATGTATTTTACTATTTTCTCCTCCTTCTCCTTCTCCTTCTCCTTCTCCTTCTCCTTCTCCTTCTCCTTCTCCTTCTCCTTCTCCTTCTCCTTCTCCTTCTCCTTCTCCTTCTCCTTCTCCTTCTCCTTCTCCTTCTCCTTCTCCTTCTCCTTCTCCTTCTCCTTCTCCTTCTCCTTCTCCTTCTCCTTCTCCTTCTCCTTCTCCTTCTTTTTTTCTCCTTTGCTTGAAGCTGTGGCTTTAGTTTTCCAACCCACAAGTCTTTTCCTCTCATTTCCCTTTCCCCTTTCCCTGGGGATGGGGGGTTGGAGGGGATTTAGAAATTGTCCGGGCTGGGGCCAAACCGTGACAGCCCATTAGAGGGGTCTATAAACAAATTGCAGCAGCAAAATCACAGTAACTAATCAAAACCACTGACGCCAACCACAGCAGCACTGCAAGCCCTTGCAAGTAATAAACCCTCTTCTTTTTCACTGAGCCTTATCTACTGTTTCATCAGGAAAGAGCTAATTAGATTCTTCTCAAAAGTAAATGTTGTTGGTTCGTTGATGGGTGGAGGTGATGGGAGGTGAGACGCTCTCACCCTCAGAGTTGGGAAAGTGATGCAGAGAATGAGGTGAAGTTATAAAAACCCTATAAAAAGCTATTTGAGTTTTAAAGGAGCTCGTTCCCCGTGTAGGCGGGACAACAGGTTTCCCCTGTGGTGGGCAAGGCTTCTGTAGGCAGAGCCAGGAGGAGTCCATGACCTACTTTGCTACTCAATGTCACAGAATAATAGAATGTCCTGAGTTGGAAGGGACCTAGAAGAACCATTGAGTCCAACTCCTGTCCCTGCACAGGACAACACTAACATTCACACTGTGTGTCTGAGGGTGTTGTCCAAATGCTTCTGGAATATTGTCAGGCTTGGTGCCGTGACTGCTTCCTTGGGGAGCTGTTCCAGTGCTCCAGCACCCTCTGGGTGAAGAACCTTGTCCTAATATCTAACCAAAACCTCCCCTGGTGCATCTTCATGCCATTCCCTTGGGTTCTAATGTCATTCCTCATCTTAACTTCGTAGGTAGAGTTGCAGGTTTGGGGCTGTGTTCACTTGATCACAAGTAGTCAGATTACTTTGAAAAATTCAACTATAACCAATTCGATGGCTCATTGTCAGTCGAGTTCAAAGTCAATGCATTTAATTTCTCATGTGGAATGCTGGGACTGTGCAATTGGTCAGTTGGATTGGCTGAGTTGCAGTGGGTGGTGAAGATATAGTCGCCGCTCCAAAGCCTGCAGCATGGACTGTAAAGTATTGAGGAATTGTATTTAGGAATCTTGTGTGACAGGCTTGAGGGGAAAACACCCAAAGCCACAGCAGAAAATCACAGAATCAGAGAACTGTTGGAAAGGACCTTAAAGCCCATCCATTTCCAATTCCCTTGCCATGGGCAGAGACACCTCCCACTCAATCAGGCTGCTCAAAGCCCCATCCAGCCTGCCCTTGAACACTTCCAGGGAAGGGGGCATTCACAACTTCAGGGACTCTGGGTGAAGTCTCATCAGAATGGAGAAGAAGGGGAGAATCCCCTCCCTTGCTCTGCTGGTCACTCTTCTTCAGCTGCAGCCCAGGGTACGGTTGGCTTTCTGGGCTACAGGATGTCCTGCTAGGTTGAGCGCTTGGTGGAGTGGTGTTCTGGTAACATAAACTGAGTGGATGACTGGGGAGAAAAAACACGTAATATGGGTAGAGGTGCTTTTTTTATGCCTTGTTCCTTTGATTCTCTGATTCTCAAAGAATGACAGCAAAAGAGATCAATCCCTCTGGTTGCATTCAGCCAACAGAACCTAGCAGCTTCTTGGCTGTGGTTATGAAGGTCTCTTAGACTGCCTGATGGCCAACCCTGGTACGACTTCAACAGCAGACAGAGGTCATTGCCCTAAACCTGAGCCTGGAGGTGGAAAACTGCATTTGCTTCTGATATCAGCCAGCCTGGAAATGACATTGGTGTCCCTGGGTGGTGGGATTTCTACTGCGCTGGAGCATTGTAGGGTGTTCCTGCCCTGTGAGGAGGCTGCCAGCCTACTGTGTTGATCATGTGGATGAAGAAAGTAGCTACGTGAAGCAAGTGCTTTGTGTGCTATTGCTAAATGTGACGTTAGCTATGAACAGGCATTTGGTTTCTTACTTTCTTTTTTTATTGTGGCATTAAGCTGGGAGTCCAGAGATTGATAGGCTGCTATAATAGCGGCAATTTTACTCAATAAGACAAAAATGCTCTTGCTTTCATGTAAACCACACCAAAAGGTACGGGGATTTCTTAGTCCATTTCTGCCCCTCGAGGGCTTTTCGCCTTCCCTGTACCAGGTTGCTCCGTTTGCAGAGGGCATGCTGGAGTGTCACGCCCGCTTTGATGTGGTTTAGAAAGTGAGCGCCTCTTCCCGTGCTCCCTGTGGATGCCTTGATGTGAAACAGAATGTTACAATCCAAACGTGGTCGTTTTTCATCCTTTATGGGCGCCGTCAGATAGGTTGATGATTCTTCCCCTCTGCTCCGCTCTGGTGAGATGCCACCTGGAGTGTTGTGTCCAGTTCTGGAATCCCCGACTTAAAAAGGATATGGAACTGTTGGAATGGGTCCAGAGGAAGCTACAGAGATGATCAAAGGGCTGGAGCACCTCTGCTATGAGGACAGGCTGAGAGAGTTGGGGTTGTTCAGCCTATAGAAGAGAAGACTCCAGGGACACCTTTGAGCAGTCTTCCAGTACCTGAAGGGGCTACAAGAAGGCTGGAGAGGGACTTTTTCCAAGGGTTTGGAGTGATAGGATGAGGGAAAATGGAAGGGGGAAGATTTAGATGAGACATTAGGAAGAAAGTCTTGATGATGAGAGTGGTGAGACACTGGCACAAGTTGCCCAGGGAAGTTGTGGCTGCCCCATCCCTGGAGGTGTTAAAGGCCAGGTTGGTTGGCGCTTTGAACACTGTGATCCGGTGGGAGGTGTCCCTGTCTGTAGTAAAGAGTTTGGAACTGGATGGGCTTTAAGGTCCCTTCCAACCCAAACTTTCCTATGATTCTATGATTCTGTGATTGCAGAGTCCTTCTGCTGCACCCCTGGCCTGTGGAGGTGCGGGGAATGAGGTGAGGGTAGGATTGGAGAGTTCCTCAGTGTGTAAGCCCAGAATTTTCCTTAGTTGCTTCCTCTGGGCCTTCCCCCAGCTCTCTCTTTCTCTCAAGCTGAAACTGAAACCTCAGTGACGTCACCCAAGCCTGCTGCAGTTAAAGAAAATTTGATATTTCTCACTTATAGGTCACTTCAGTCCAGGTTGTTTCCTGCCAAGAGTGGGAATGGGAAAATTCCTCCTGATGGAAAAGCAATTAGAATTGTAGAATGGTCTGGGTTGGAAGGGATGGGTTGCCTATCCAGTTCCACCCCCGGCCATGGGTAGGGACAGCTCCCACCAGACCAGGTTGCTCAAGCCCCCATCCAACATGGCCTTGAACATAACTTGGGAGGGGGCATCCACAAATTCTCTGGGCAACCTCTGCCTGTGTCTCACCACCCTTGTTGTGAAGAATTTCTTCCTAATGTCTAATCTAACAATTGCAGTGATTTCTGGCATGCATGTTGTGGTGTTCCAGCAGAACACCTGGGTTTAGGGCTCTCCTTGTATTGTGCTGAGTACTCAGGCTCCTGACTGGCTGTGATGGTCTGTGCCCATCGTACAACACTGTGGCAGCCGTGTGAGGTGATGCGCACCCATGGGCTGGAAGGGAATGAGCATCAACTGTGTTATTTTGGGGCCAGTTGTCTGTCTTTAGGGTAGAAAACCCTGGAAAATTCTCCTGCTTCCCCATTCCTACATGTAAAGGCTGCTCTTGATGTGCTGAACAGCTTTTGTGCCATTGGGAATATCTCTCTGGCTCCTTTTTGTGGATCTCTGGGAGGTTGGACATACATTCTGTCCTTTTTTGTCTTTTTCCCAGTAGCTCCTTGGACTGTAATTCATGTCAGAATTCCTCTCTTGCTAAACCTTAATTTATTTGCAGTAAAAGCATGCAGGATCATAGAGGCATGGACTCACAGAATGGCTTGGGTTGGAAGGGACCATAAAGCCCATCCAGTTCCAACCCCCTGCCATGGGCAGAGACGCCTCCCACTGCATCAGGTTGCTTAAACCCTAATCCAAGCTGGCCTGGAACACCTCCAGGAATGGAGTAGCCACAACTTTGCTGGACAACCTATTCCAATGATGTTTGAATTTGGATCTTGACCTTGACATAAATCGATGGCTCTTTCTAGAAGGACGAGCTTTTTGTTTTTTGGGGTTTTAGCAATACCAGTATTTATTAGGTCCTACCTGTACATCATAGAAATATAGAATCGTTTTGTTTAAAAAGACCCTTGAGAAGGTTGAGTCCAACCGTACCTGTCCACCACTAAACCGTGTCCCTGAGCACCTCATCTACCCATCTTTTAAACACCTCCCTGGGCAGCCTCTGCCTGTGCCTGAGAACTCTTTCGGAGAAGAAATTTTTCCTGATGTCTGATCTGAACCTGCCCTGGTGCAACTTGAGGCCATTTCCTCTCATCCTATCAACTGTCACTTGGAAGAAGAGACCAACACCCACCTCGCTACAGCCTCCTTTCAGGGAGTTGTAGGCAGTGATAAGGTCTACCCTCAGCCTCCTCTTCTCCAGGCTAAACAAGGGACTGAAGCTCATCAGTATTGACATCTGCCAGTAGGTGTCCTGTGCTGCTGTGCTCCTCTTGTGAGAACAGCCGAAGCTGAAGGATGATGTTGATGCCTCTAGTTTGAGATGAGGGAACAACATAGTGGCTCTTGTGAGACTATGTCCACCAGGTCCTCTATTGAGACTAATTCTATGTTCAGCCCAAAATGCTCAGTGTTACAAGGTTAGAGCTCAAGTGGTGAAGTTCAGAGCTAGTGGCAGCATCTTTCAGCTTGTTAGCCCAGATTTTTCCTCTCCAATGACCACTTTTTCTGCTCTGATCTTGCTACGCCCTATTTAATGATGCGTTTCAAGCACAATGTTTTATCCAAAACTCTGTATTTTCCCATTCTTTGATTTCTTCCCTTTCTGGAGGAAGAAAGATTACATAAATTTGAAAGATTTTAACGAGGACCCTGGGCTTTCTTTTGGTGTAATTTACAGTGGATTCAGTGTTATAACTTCATTACGCTTCAGTTGAGTAAGTTATGTCAGAAATGGGTGTATCTGAGAGTGGAATCGAGCCTCGAATCTCTTTGTTGTGTGGGCTTCAGAAGGACCAAAGGCTCACTCCCCTTTTTGAAGTCCTAATTCTCTTTATACGATGTTGCAATGCCTTTCTATAGAGTTGTGCTTCTGAAGTTCGAGATTTCTAATGAAAAAATACCACTTTTTTACACCAATTGCTTCAAGTATTGATGTTCCTAGCAAAATTTGTCTTGAGTTGTGTTCACACAGATCTTTTCCTGTGGCTTTATTGCAAAAATCCCTATTATTTAACCTCATCCCTTAAGAGATCTTTGTAATAAGCTTGTTTGGTAGACCCCTTGCTCAGCTGTTACTACTCTTGTAGGAGCACTCGTATTAAATATCACAGATACTACTGCTCTCCATCCACTAGAGGTCAAGATTGTGCTGTGGCTGTAGGGTTCAGCTCCAATCCTTGGTGCAACCACCTCCAGTATCTGCTATTTATATTTAATTTTACTATAATTTTCCCTTTTCAGCAATTAAGATGAAGCTGATTGTATGTGCGCAGTGTGACGGGTGCTTTGCCTTGCACAACGGATTCTGCGAGGGTTGGGATATCCACGCTGAGCTTGGGTTTTAATGTTCTTCAGATCTAGAAATTGCGGCAGTGGTCAGTCTCTGATGAGGTCTTTCTTCCCAAGAAGGGATTCAAAACGGAGCCGAGCTGAAAGAGGCTGTCAAAATAAAATTGGCTGATAAATTATTTTGTATGATATTAATACTTTTAAGTGTTTAAAAGGAAATAATATTGAAGGCTTTCACTCTAGAGAACAAGTCTTAGGAGAAGTCACTGAGGGACCTGGGGTTGTTTAGCCTGGAGAAGAGGAGGCTGAGGGGAGACTTCATCGCTGTCTACAACTCCCTGAAAGGAGGTTGTAGAGAGGTGGGTGTTGGTCTCTTCTCCCAAGTGACAGGTGATAGGATGAGAGGAAATGGCCTCAAGTTGCACCAGGGCAGGTTCAGATCCGACATCAGGAAAAAATTCTTCACTGAAAGGGTTGTCAGGCCCTGGCAGAGGCTGCCCAGGGAGGTGGTGGAGTCACCGTCTCTGGAGTTGTTTAAAAGATGGGTGGATGCGATGCTCAGGCTTAGTAGTGGACAGGTACGGTTGGACTTGATGATCTGAAAGGTCTTTTCCAACCAAGATATTCTATGATTCTGTGATAAAATGATAGATCGAGGTTTCTGCTTTCTGCAGTTCTGGTAGCAAAAGTAATTAGTTTTTGTTCTTTTTTTACAATAGGTTCCACTTCTTTAAATTCATAGAATCATGGAATGGATTGGGTTGGTAGGGACCTTAAAGCCCATCCAATTCCAACCCCCTGCCGTGGGCAGGGACACCTCCCACTAGTCCAGGCTGCTCAAAACCCTGCGCAACCTGGTCTTGGAACACCTCCAGGGATGGGGCACCAGTTCACCATTATTTTCCTAGCACAGTTGGTTTCACTGATAACTGTCTCTATAATGCTGTTTCTAGAATTCCTTCTTCCTTCTAGAGCCAGGCTGGCATGTTAGCATGGGATGGGGGATGGTCATTTTTTGCCACCTCGTTTGTCTCCTGGTGTACGGGAGCTATGAAATACGTGGGTGCAGGTTTGATTTGGGTTGTACAGGTAATTGCTAGAAATACAATCTATATTAATAACTAAAATATATAATCGTAGTATAGAAATCATAATCATAGAAAGCCCATCCAGTTCCACCCCATGGGCAAGGACAGCTCCCACTGGATGAGGTTGTTCAAAGTCCCATCCAGCCTGAACTTGAACACCTCCAGGGATGAAGCAGCTACAATTTCCTTGGGCAACCTGTGCCAAGGCCTCACCACCCTCACAGGAAAACATTTCTTCCTAAGATCTCATCTGTCTCCCTTCTAGCAAATGAAAACGGTTCCTCCTCATCTTGTCCATGCAATCCCTGATCAAGAGTCCCTCCCCAACTGTCCTGTAGCCCCTTTCCATACTGGAAGGCTGCTCTAAAGTCTCCCTGCAGCCTTCTCCTCTCCAGGTTGAACAACCCCACCTCTCTCAGCCCATCTTTGTATGGGAGCTGCTCCAGCCCTTGGATCATCTTTGTGGGCTCCTCTGGACTTGCTCCAACAGATCTATGAAACCTAGCATCTAACATAACACTTTCAGAAAGATATGCAGGTGAATTCTATGCACATTTCTTCTTATATATATAAAAATTCATGATGAAACATGGGAGGGCTCCTGTAAATCCCTGTATCTATCCATATGAATTTCATGTTTTTGGAGTGTTTAGTTTTTGGTTACAGCAGAGCATTGACCCACACATGCAGAACCACTGCATCCGTTGGTTTGTCCTTTTCCCCCTTGTTTTTGCCATGATGTTGCACTTGTGGTGAGAACAATGTCTCCATGCCATTCCTCCTCCTTGTCCTTCCCTTTCAGTTAGAAGTTCTTGGTAAACTGTCTGGAACAATTGAGGCTGAACCGTTTTTCTTGTCAAATATTGTCTTCGGTAACAATGAGGCAATTTTTGCATCAACCTCCACTGCAAGCAAGCTCTGCTGCCCCAGGAATTGGTACCAGCAGCGGAACAAGGGAGCTCCACCAAATCCATGTGTTCTGCTCCCTGAGTCGTGGTGCTTCGCCCAAGCCAGGGAATTTTTGTTCAATACCTTTTACAGCTCGTTCTGTACATCAGCAATGTACAATTAAGCTCTCCTGAGGTACCGCAAAAATGCTTTCAGGAACCTCTGGGGTCCAGATGTGGAATGTTTTGTGCTGACACGGGTTGAAAAGAGGAACAAATCCAACAGTTAAGTACGTCCTTTAATTTACCCAGTGACAGTCACCACATGGCCTATGGCTAATGTTTCTGCATCTGTGCTGTAAAAAGATCAATATGGCAGTGTGATGGGTTTGGCAGTTTGATTTGTGAAGAGTCAGAATATTGTTTGTGTTGTTGCATAATCCCTGGAATGGTTTTGAAATGAATCTTCTGTTTCTTTGGAATATCTGGGTTAGGAAAAAAAAAACCCCATAACGTTTATAAGTTCCATTAAATGTGTGTTTTGTTTTGTCTCATTTGTTGTATTTCATGAGTGATTGCATCTTTTGGCTGAAAAAAATGGTACATAAATTGGAGGATGTTATCATAAAAGGTGAAATCTGCTTTTTTTTGTAGGCACAGCAGCAAAGAAACCTGGACAATATTGTATCACAGCATCCCAGGATAAGCGGGGGGAAGAAATCCAAGAAAGAGGTCTGCGCAAGCTCTGATCTGGAGGTAAAAAACACTAGCCCCATGTCTGAGCAAGATTCGGGTATCCTGGATGTTGAAGATGAGGATGAGGATGAAGAGGTAACTGTATAACATCGAATCCAGGAGACTGGGCAGTTTGGGGGTGATTGGTAGAGTCTCAAATGGTGGTTTTGAACCTCGATCTGTCTTTTGTGTTGCCCTGCAGTGTGTTGTAAAGGCGCCAATTAGGCTGTAGAACATGGTGTGTTTCATGATTGTGTTATTTTGCACTGTGGTCCCTCTTAGAATTGTAGAATCGTGGAATGGTTAGTTTTGGAATGGACCTTAAAAGATCATCAAGTTCCAACCCCACTGCCACGGGCAGGAACAACTCCCACTACACCAGGGTGCTCAAGGCCTTATCCAGCCTGGCCTTGAACACCTCCACAACTTCTCTGGGCAACCTGTGCCAGTGTCTCACCACCCTCATCATGAAGAATTTCTTCATAATGTCTAATCTGAATCTTCCCACTTCCAGTGTAAAGCCATTCCCACTCGACTGTCACTGTATGCCCTTGTTAAATGTCCTTCCCCAGCTTTTCTTCAGGTACTGGAAAGTGTCCCCAGAACCTTCTCTTCTCCAGACTGGACAATCCGAACTCTCTCAGCCTGTCCTCATAACAGCGGTGCTCCAGCCCTCAGATCATCTTTGTGTCCTCGTCTACAGCACTTACGTGTCCTTCTCGTGTTGGGTATTCCAGAACTGGACACAGTACTGCAGGTGGAGTCTCACGAGAGCCGAGTAGGAGAATCCCCTCCCTTGCCCTGCTGGCCATATTGCTTTTGGTGCAGCCCAGGATATGGTTAGATTTCTTGGCAGGCAGCGTATGTTATTGGCTCATATCCTGCTTTTTGGCCATTAGCAACTGAAATTTCTTGTAATGTAGTCTTGAGTTGGACCTTTTGGCAAGTTTTATCTGCCACACGTGCTTTTTCTCTCATTTGTGAAGCCAAGTCTAGAGTGTGATATTTTCAGCTACGGCCTGTACCCAAATTGGGTGGTGTTTGTTGCTCTGAACTTTACAGTCTATGACCAGTCAGAGAAGAGAATGAAGATTTGCTCAGAGAAGAGGGTAAAAGTTGCTTTGAGCAACCTGATCCAGTGAAAGATATTGGGAAATTGGAACTGGATGGTCTTTAAGGTCCCTTCCAACCCACGCCATTCCATGATTCTATGATAGGAAACCAGTCCTGGATGCGTGCAAAGGCAGCAAGAGAACAGACTTGCACAGCGATGACTGCCATTGGTTGGTGGGCAGTGGATGCTCCAGAGGGGCCAGGGTGTTGGATGCTGTCCATGGTAATGAAACGGGGCGGGGCAGGGCAACCCCCACGGGACACCTCTTGTCCACTCGGCCTGACTTTCTGGAGCATTGTTGCAAAGACTCTTTTGCCTCCTTTTCCAGTGTTGTCTTTTAGGGGAAAAGCCAAGGAGAGGACTTTGGTTCCTGATGAGCTTAACTCTTCCCCATGTTCCTGCCTTCTGGGCATCTTGTGCTTTCCAGAATTTTTATTTCTTAGTTTTATTTCTTAGTAAAAATGGATCTCTCATCTGGAAACAGAGCCATTAAATTTTTGAGGCCCTCACTAGAAGAAGGACATTGAAGGGCTGGAGCGCATCCAGAGACGGGGAGCAGAGCTGGGGAAGGATCTGGAGCACAGGGGTTAGGGTAGTGACTGAGGGACCTGGCTATGTTTAGTCTGGAGAAGAGGAGGCTTAGAGGAGACCTCACTCCTCTCTACAGCTGAAAGGGGGTTGTAGCGAGATGGGTGTTGGTCTCTTCTCCCAAGTAACAAGTGATTGGATAAGAGGAAATGGCCTCAGGTTTCATCAGGGGAGGTTTAGATTGGATATGAGGAAAAATTACTTCACCGAAAGGTTTATCTTTTCTTATCTTCAAGGTTTGCAGCTGGTTGAAGACTCCTTATCTTCTGGCTTGAACCAGCTCTGGGGCTTTCTTTTGTGTGACTCAGGAAAAGTTCAGCATAAGTTCAACATTTCTGGGTGAAAGCTCACAGCTTTTGCCCTGAAGCTTTGCAAATTCAGCTGCTGATGCTAAGCAAATTCTGCTGTGTCATGATTCTTTGCAGTTTTGAGAGGCTTCACCTGCAGTTTATTTTTACTCTCTTGTAGAATCTTAGAATGGTTTGGGTTGGAAGAAACCTTAAAGCCTGTCCAGTTCCAACCCCTCTTCTAGATCAGGTTGCTCAAAGCACCACCCAGCCTGGCCTTGAATACCTCCAGGGATGGGGTATCCACGACTTCTCTGTCAACCTTTGCCAGTGCCTCACCACCCTCACAGGAAAACATTTCTTCCTGATGTCTCATCTCAGTCTCCCCTTTTTCGGCTTAAGAAACGTTCCCCCTCATCGTATTTGTGCATTCCCTGATCAAGAGCGCCTCCCCAGCTTTCCTGTAGCCCCTTCAGGTACTGAAATTGCTGCTCTAAGGTCTCCCCAGAGTCTTCTCTAAGCTAAGCAACTAATTATAAAAGGTTGGATTTGTTATATTTCAGACTAAAACAATTAATAGTTTTTAATAGTTGATGAATTCATTCCTAGTGTTTCATCATCTGGTGTGACTTTCTCCTTGTGATTATCTTGTCTATGCAGGAATAGTATTAATATAGAATTTGTGTCTCCAAAGTTAATTCTCGTTTCTTAAAATTCTCATTATTAAATGTCCTGAGTGCAAGTAGACTGCATCTCATTTCCTGCACAGCCTCCATATTCTGGAGCAATGGAGAAGACTTTCTGAGCTTAGAGGTACAGTACAGCAACAAGTGGACATGTGTCGTTTGCTGTGCTCTCACCAAGGTTGCTGAGGCTTACACTTCTCGGGAATATGGAATACTGCTAACAGGAAAAGCCGGAGAAAGGAAAGACAGACCCATGTGAGAATAAAACCAACAGAGAAGTGAAGAAATGATCCTGAAGCATCCCAAGACTGTGCTGGTGACGCTTGCTCCTGACTTGTTGCTACAACAAACCCAACCGATGTCTGCAGGTTTCTATTCGAAAGACAGCCAGTGACAACTGGTTGATTATGGAAGAGGAAGAATGAAGGGTGCCGTGCACCCAGTCCTTCTCCGAACCAAAAGCGGGTTGGTTCTAGGTGTTTCTCATTAAGTTTAGGCAGGAGAGTCAATCTGTTCTCTGGTCCTGCTGGCCACACTGTTTCTGATCCAAACTGAGATGCCATTGGCTTTCTTGGCAACCTGGGCCACTGCTGGCTCCTGGTCATCTGCTGTCAACCAACACCCCCAGGTCCTTCTCTGCCAGGCAGCTCTCCAACCGCGCTTCCCCAAGTCTGTAACGCTGCACAGGGTTGTTGTGTCTCAAGTGCAAGAGCTGGCACTTGGCCTTGTGGAACCTCATACGTTTGGTCTCAGGCCATTGATCCAGCCTGGATGAACCGTTCTGGACAGCCTGTGATTCCTCACCCATATGGAACAATACCTTCATCCCTGGCAGCAAAATTTACAGGAAGAGTTTCGAAAGGGAAGAAATAGCATGGGATTTTTGCTTGTACCGATGTATTCCAATGTGGATCATTCTCTCCCTTGGAGAAGCATAAGAGAGCTGTGCCAGGTGCATTAAGAAGATGAATATGAGATGTAGTTCTCCACTACATTTGTGTTCTCCGGTTTGGAGACATTATGGTCCAGACTTGTCCCACTTCAAGTACAGACACCTCACTGGGATGGAAGCTCCCACTATAATCAGAGCGAGGGAACAGGCACAGCTGGAAAGTGAGCTGGGAGAAGGCTCCAGTCCAGTTTTCATAACTGTCCAGTTGCAGAAGGAGGATTTGCATTTCACAGTGAGCAGCTCCGCAGTTTCGGCCAGCTGGTCCCTTTGTAGTAAAAAGCATCCAGAAAACTACAAAGCTCACCCAGATTCTTCTCATTTTCAGTGACTTTTCTTCTGCGATCTTGTTGAATACAGCAGGACAATCCCAAGCACAACGACAGGATGAACAGAGAATGGATTGAGAGCAGCCCTGAGGAGGAGGAATTGAGGGTGGTGGTTGATGAGAAGCACAATATGAACCGGCAACGTGTGCTCACAGCCCAGAAAGTCAACCGTGTCCTGGGCTGCATCTAAAGCAGTGGGACCAGCAGGGCAAGAGAGGGAATTCTGCCCCTCGGTTCCGCTCTTGTGAGGTCTCATCTGGAGTCCTGTGTCCTGTTCTAGAGTCCTGAACACAGGAAGGACATGGAGCTGTAAGACTGAGTCCAGAGGAGGCCACAAAGGGGCTCAGAGGGCTGAAGCACCTCCCATACGAGGACAGGCTGAGAGAGTTTGGGTTGTTGATCCTGGAGAAGAGAAGGTGGGGAGAACTTAGAGCAGCTTCCAGTGCTGAAAGGTGCTCCAGGAAAGCCGGGGAGGGGCTCTTGATCAGGGGTTGCCGGGATATGATGAGAAGGAACAGTTTTGAACTGAGAGAAAGGAGATTGAGATGCGATCTCAGGAAGAAATGTTTTCAGGTGAGGGTGGTGAGGCCCTGGTACAGGTTGCCCAGTGAAGTGGTGGCTGCCCCATGCCCAAAGGTGTTGAAGGCCAGATTGGATTGAGCCCCCTGATCCAGTGGGAGGTGTCCCTGCCCATGGCAGGGAGTTGGAACTGGATACTCTTTAAGGGCCTTTCCATCCTAACCATTCAATGAGTCTGTGATTCTATGACAGTCATGTGTATTGGGCCCCATTTCTTCCTGTCCCCTATAATAGACTGGTTGGGTATCTGTGAAGTGGTTGGTTTGAATTGGACACCCTAGTGCTCCTTTGTGAGAGAAGGTGAAATTTTGAGGAAGGACGTCATGCTTCAGGATAACGGCCATTTAGCTGTCTTTGAGGAACAAATCAACTAATTCCAGACAGTTTTCTGTTTGGAGAAGGAGTTTGGCACTTAGGACATCATCAGGTGTGAAATGTAGCCAAAAATTCATCATACTTCTGGCATTCCTTCAGGTTGACCTGTCTGTGGGAATAAGTTGTAATTCTCTACACGAATGTAATATATTCCCGACAAGGTTTTTGGGAGCCGGAGCAGGGACCCCAGAGAGCTCTCTTCACTTTCGCTGATAAATGGCTTTGTTAGATGCCATCAGCCTCTACCTTTTGTTTGCTCCCACTAGCAATTGTGCAAGAAACACCTTGGACACCAAGAAGAAACCTCGCTATTTCCAGACAAAGCTGTCTGCCTCTTGTCTCTAACAAGAGCCAGATGAGGTCAGTCAGTCTGCAAGACCATCTGGCCACCTCTTATGTCACGGTAAACTGAGCATCCTCTTGACCGTGGAAATGCATTCAGTTTTTTTCACTAAGGTTAAGCTGTGGAACACACTGACACAGTCAAAGGACAACAAGACCACACAAAATCAATTGGATCATAGAATGGTTTGGGTTGGAAGGGACCTTAAAGCCCACCCAGTTCCAACCCCCCTGTCATGGGGAAGGACACCTTCCACTGGATCAGATTGTTCAAAGCCCCATCCAAACTGGCCTGGAACACCTCCAGAGATGTCACAAATCTACAGCACAATTTGTTCTCTACCTCCTTTCAGAATGGGGAAAAGTGCTGCCTGACTGCTGGTACCCGAAGAGATTTGTTGAATCATGGAATCATAGAATGGTTTGGGTTGGAAGGGATATTTAAAGCTCATCCAGTCCCAAACTCCGTGCCATGGACAGGGACACCTTCCACTGGATCAGGTTGTTCAAAGCCTCATCCAACCTGGCCTTGAATACCTCCAGGGATGGGGCAGCTGTGACTTCCCTGGGCCAGGTCAGGTTCAACCTTATCAACCAGATCAGGTTACTCTGAGTCCTGTCCAACCTGACCTGAAATGTATCCAGGAATGGGGCATCCATCACCTCTAGGCAACCTGTGCCAGTATTTCACCACTTTAATTAAAAAAAAATCCTTGTATCTAGTCTGAATCTCCTCTCCTTTAATTTTAAACCCTTGGTCGTATGGCAACAGGCCCATCTTTCCTTTAGGCCCTCTTTCAGTACTGAAAGGCCTCAGTAAGGTCTTCCTGGAGCCTTCTCTTTTCCAGGCTGAACAACCCCAGCTCTCTCAGCCTCTCCTCCTAGGAGAGTTGTTTCATTCATCTGACCATTTTTGTGGCCTCCTCTGGACCTGCTCCACCAGGCCCGTGTCTGGCTTGTACTGAGGACCCCAGATCTGGGTTTGTGAACATGAGCCAGCAGTGTGTCCAGCTGGCCAAGAAAGCCAGCAGTATCCTGGCTTGGAATAGCCATGGTGTGGCCAGGAGGAGTAGGGAAGGGATTGTCCCCCTGGACTTGGCGCTAATGAGGCTGCACCTCGAATCTTGGGTTTACTTTTGGGCCCCTCACTACAAGAGGGACATCAAGATGCTGGAGCGTGTCTGGGGAAGGGGAACAGTGCTGGGGAAGGGGCTGCAGCCCAGAGGTTCTGGGGAGCAGCTGATGAACCTGGGGCTTTTTGTTTTGGAGAAAGGAGGTTGAGGGGAGACCTCATTGCTCTGTAAAGGAGGCTGAAGCCTGATGGGGGTTGGCCTCTCCTCCCAAGTAACAAGAGATAGGATGAGATGAAATGGCCTCAGGTTGCTCTAGGACAGATTTAGATTGGATATCAGGAAAAAACGTCCTTACCACAAGAGTGGTGGAGCATTGAAAGAGGCTGCCCAGGAACATGATGGACGGGTTCAAAAAACCTGTAGCAGTGCCACTTGGGGACATGATTTCGTAGGCACAGTGGTGTTGGGCTGATGGTTGGACTGAATGATCTTAGCGGTCTTTTCCAATCTGAATGATCCTATGATACCATTCTCTGTACTTGTGCTTGTGTTGGATCTTTACATCAAAAGCTAACGTTGATCAGAGATTCA
The DNA here is from genome assembly GCA_033556795.1 of Tapera naevia. Taxonomy (NCBI): domain Eukaryota; kingdom Metazoa; phylum Chordata; class Aves; order Cuculiformes; family Neomorphidae; genus Tapera; species Tapera naevia. The sequence continues at coordinate 907,028 of JAUMJJ010000238.1, read as the reverse complement.
GTGTATCTGAAGCCAGACCAGATCATATTTTCACTCTGGGCCAGCTTTGTATTGTGGCAGCTACAGCTGGACATTTCCGTTGGAAACTTGGTTTCCATGGGTTAAATTTGCTAGAGGCAATGTTTAACCTGACTGAAAATGCTCTTGCAAAAAGAGAGGGTTTGGTTGTTAACAGAGAGTGACAGGTCTGCTGCTGCTCCCAGCACCAGGAACGTGCCAGATGCAGGATTTGGGAATAAGGTTTGTGAAGCTGATGTTGTGTGGACTGGGAAATTTTTTGGGCAGGATGAATAAATTCTTTGTTCTGCAAATCAAAAGGAAAATAAAAAAGATTAGGCCAAAGGGGAGATGTCAGGGGAGTAATTGGTTCGGTTGTTGGGGCGGCTCGAGTTCTCATTTCAGCGTCGGTCTTCAAAAATGATTTATTTATTTTGTTGATCACTGGTGGTGCAGCTTTGGCTCAGAAAATTAGATCAGTGCTAAAGGGGATGTGCTAAGCCTGAATGTCTAGGTATGTCTAAATATCTAAATATTAGATAAATGTCTATTAGCAGCCTTCCCATACTCAAAGGGGCTCCAGGAAAGCTGAGGAGGATCTCTTGATCAGGGAGTGCAGGGGTAGGACGAGGGGGGAGTGGTTTTCAGCTGAAAGAGGGGAGATTTAGATGAGATCTTTGGAGGAAATGTTTTCGTGTGAGAATAGTGAGGCCCTGGCACAGATTGCTCAGAGAAGCTGTGGTTGCCGCATCCCTGGAGGTGTTCAAGGCCAGATTGGATGGGGCTTTGAGCACCCTGATCCAGTGGGAGGTGTCCTTGCCCAATGCAAGGGGGTTGGAACTGGATGGGCTTTGAGGTTCCTTCCAACCCCAACCATTCTATGATTCTATAATTCTATCTGAATGTATAAATATTAGATATGTTTAACTTGTGGGAAGTGTTAAAGTAGAATCGTAGAATCATTTGGTTGGAAAAAACCTTTGAGATCATCATGTCCAGCCATAACTGGTCCACTACTAAAATAGATCCCTGAGGAAACTGGCTACAGAGATAATTCCATATAGTCTTTATATTCAGAATACATTCTGAATATTGGTTTGTTGGGAAAGATTCTGAACGACAGGATTACTGTTTTCTTGTGTGTGGAGGAAGTGGTTTGTTCTTTTCTTTAAAATACATCTTTAGGTTTATTCCGTACCTAAAATCCAGATGTATCACCTGCGTAGAATCCAGGCTTTCAGTGCACATCTTCCTGTTTGCAAAGCTTTCTTGTGGTCCAGGACTTGTGCTTCTGCTAAGATTAGTGATTTTAAAGCTGTTAATGTCTCGGAGATGTTAACTCCACCGAATCATCCAGTGTATTTTTTTGTGAGTGTGTGTGTGGGCTTGAAAGTTTTCACAGAAGATCAGAGACTGCGAAATTGTTGCAGTCTGCTTTGAAAGGATTTCTCTGGAGGAGTCAACTCTGTTTTTGGCAATATCCTGATTGCCCAAATCTTTATCAGAAATATTTCTCCGTGGACCATGTTCAACAAGTGCCCCAAATCCAAGAGAGGCAAAACCGTTTGATCCTGAATTCACAGTCAGAGGGAAACATTGCCTGCTTTGATGATGATGCGAAGGGATGACAGATGTCTCCTCCCTTAGCAAAACACAGGGCGGACTCGGGACGATCCGGTCCAGCTTCCCGACACTGATGGTGGTCGCTGGAGGATGCTGGGTTGAGCGAGTACCGATAATTCCCTGTCTACTTAGATCTCCAGCAGTTTTGCAATTGGGGATTTAGAGCCAGAAGCATTTTACTGTTGTACCAACAGGAGACCAATTACACTTAATGCTGGAGGAATACAGAAGACAAAATCTGTATCCACAAATTAGCTGAAATCTGGATTTGGGAGTTGTTTAGGGAGCATTAGAGGACCTGGGAGAATGCAAATGGAAACGAAATAACTGGAAAGACGTGTTAAAACTGACATTAGCACATGATGCCTGGTGTTAACACTTGTCAGAATTTTTAGGCTGAAAGAGGGGAGATTGAGGTGAGATCTTGGGGAGAAATGTTTTCCTGTGAGGGTGGTGAGGCCCTGGCACAGGTTGCCCGGAGAAGTTGTGGATCATAGCATCATGGAGTGTTTTGGGTTAGAAGGGACCTTAAAGTCTGTCCAGTTCCAACTCCCCTGCCATGGGCAGGGACACCTCCCACTGGATCTGGCTGCTCAAAGCCCCATCCAACCTGACCTTGAACACCTCCAAGGATGCAACCGTGACTTCTCTGGACAACCTGTGCCAGTGTCTCACGACCCTCACAGGAAAACATTTCTTCTTAAGATCACATCTCAATCTTCCCTCTTTCAGCTGAAAACCTTTGCCCCTCATCCTGTCCCTGCACTCCCTGATCAAGAGCCTCTCCCCAGCTTTCCTGGAGCCCCTATCAGGTACTGGGAGGCTGCTCTAAGGTCTCCCTGCAGCCTTCTCTTCTCCAGGCTGAACAACCACAACTCTCGCATCTCCTCTTTGTATGGGAGAGGTGCTCCAGCCTGCAGACCATCTCTGTGGCCTCCTCTGGACTCACTTGAACATCTCTGTGTTCTTGCTGTGCTGAGAGCTTCAGAACGGAATGCAGGGCTCCAGGTGAGGTCTCACTAGAGCAGAGCAGAGGGGCAGAATCACAATGTGGTGGCTGCCCCATCCCTGGAGGTGTTCAAGGCCCACTTGGAAAAGGCTTTGAGATACGTGATCCAGTGGAAGGTGTCCCTGCCCGTGGCAGTGGGGTTGGAACTAGGTGGCTTTAAGATTTCTTCCAACCCAACCCATTCTATGATTCTACAATTCTAAATAAAGTCTTATAAAAGGCAAAAGCAAGAGATGTTTGTGATAGTGGAGAGCTGTGCTTCACAGCTGTGTCCTCAGTTAAGCTGTAACCCTCTGCTGGGGTACATTGGAAAGCCCTGTTCAACATAGAAAGTGTCACACTGGCAATGCCAAACCCATCTCTTACTTGGAAACCTTCCTTCTTCCTGATAAGCCAGCCTTTTCCATCTGGGAGCTGGTCAGATGGCATGACAGAGTGGTTGGTGCAAGGGAGGGAAGGAGAGGTGGATGAGCAGGCTCCTACCATGCCCCAGAGAAACTCTTTGCTGCCTTGTTCCCCATGAGCCAGCCAGCTTTTTCCCCTGCCTTTTTCAGCAGGTTGGGCCTGTCAAGTTTTTGGGGGTCTCTGAGCAATGTTGGTGGTGCAGTGTGGGTTGCTCTCATGCTGTGTGCTGCTGCTCTGTCCATTTCTGTACCTTCTTATATTGTTTCAGCTCTAACCAAGATCCTCTGTAGTGCTGAGGACTGAATTTCTTTGCATGGGAGAGGTTCTTTTACTGCTCCAGTTGCACATTACACAGGAGGCTAGTTAACAAAATCCCCTGTTTTCCCTTTCCAGCCAAGAACTTCTACACTCCCCTGCTTGAAGCCATTGCTTTGGATGAGGAGGACCACTCCCCTCAGGCGCTTTGTGCAGCGTCAGTTGGGGCTTTCATACCCTCAACCAGCTAAAAACTTCTGTCTTCCTTATCCTACCTCCTTTTTAGTAGAAATTCCTCTTAAGCCTAATTAGAAATATATCAAATAAACATGTTTCCCAGGTCTGTCCATTGGTTCCTTTAATCTTTCTCCTCTTTTTTCCACCACATGTCAACAGAACACTCCCCTTCTCTCTGGATTTTGGGGGAGAAGGAGGGTTGCCTTAGCTTTATGTCTTGGCCAACAAACTTAATGCTGTGTTGGCTTGAACATATCCAAAGGACACAAGCTTCTTGTATGCAGATTCCTTCTCTGATCTTGCCTCTCTCCCTCCCTCCCTCCCTCTGTCCCACCCTTCCAAACTACACTTCCTTGTCCCTGTGCAGGGCTCATTGTGTTGTTGAAAGGTGGTGAAATCTGTTTAAAGGGGAAAGCCTGAAAGAGTTGGTGCTTTTAAAGAAATAAAACTAGAAATCTGGAGATGAAATTGGATTTTCCCGTTGCGTGAGCACCAGAATGGCTTCTGCCAGGATGCTTGAACTTGTACTTAGGCCTTTAGTCAAAATTAAATCTCTTCTGAGCTGGCAAACAGAGGGCCAGATCCTGCAACGTTGTTTCCTAGGGGAGTAAAGGAGTGAGGGCAATGTTCAATGAAATTTTCCTGCTTAAGCTGAAATAAGGGAGATTGAGATGAGATCTTAGGAACAAATGTTTTCCTGTTGAGGGCAGTGAGACCCTGGCACAGGTTGCCCAGAGCAGTGGTGGCTGCCCCATCCCTGGAGGTGTTCAAGGCCAGGTTGGATGGGGCTTTGAGCAACCTGATCCACTAGGAGGTGTCTCTGCCCATGGCAGGGAGGTTGGAACTGGGTGGGCTTTGAGGTTCCTTCCAACCCAAACCATTCCATGATTTTGTGGTATTTCAGGGATCTTTAAAATTTTAAATGTTCTTGATTATAGGTGGATACCAAGGTCGATCGAATGGTTACGTCCCTGGATTCTTTATGTCCCTCTGCTGACCTTGCATGCGTTGGAGTTGGCCTTTTCTAGTGGTGCTATTTTATAGTTTCACTGGCCTATGAATGTCCTGCATTTTTCACACTGATCTCTTACTATCTCTTAGGTGCCAGGGGCCCAGGACCTGGTGGACTTCTCGCCCGTGTACCGGTGTCTGCACATATACTCCGTCCTGGTGAGTAACTCCATCCTGCCTATGAGGCTGGTGCTACACTTGGCTGTGGTTTAAAGGAGAATATGGGGTTGCTCCTTCTGCTACTGCTGCTGGAAAGTGGTTGCAAAGCATTTTTTGAAGTTCACCTAGGTAGGAAGTGTATTCCTTCTCCGAAGAAGTTCTCCCAAGTGAGAAGTGATGGAACAATAGGAAATGGTCTCACGTTGTTCCAGGGGAGGTTTAGATTCGATGTTAGGAAATATTTATTTACTGAAAGAGTGGTGAAGTACTGGAAGAGGCTGTTCAGGGAAGTCTCCATCCCTGGAGGTGTTCAAACTACATGTAGTCATGGCATTTTGGGACATGGTTTAGTAGTTATGGTGGTGTTGGGCTGATGATTGGACTGGATGGTCTTAGAGGTCTTTTCCAGCCTTAGTGATTCCATGTTTCTATGCCTTACCTGAAGCAGAAGGAAGGCCAGTAATGGATGGGTTTGGGTCAAAACCACACATTTCCTCCATGCAGGCCACAGAAACATAAAAGGATACTTTCTGTAACTCCTGCAGACCTTGGGTTTATAACACAGATGTTTCTTGGTCCTATAGTTTCCCTGCAAGAGTTCTTCTTTGACTACAGTAGCTTCATTTTTCAGCGCAAATGAAAGAGTTGTCAGGGAGTGGAATTGTTTTCAAATGTGCTCTTTGCTATGCTTGGGAGAACTTTGCTGCTCTTCGAACATTGTTTGAGAGGAGCAGATTTGCTGCTGTCCCACCAAATCCGCTGTTTGAGTACATTGCTTCCAATTTCCCAATAGCAAGGCTTTGCTGGGCTGAAAGATATAGCCAAACAGAAACTGTTCTGTGTTGGTGGTTGATTATTGGTGAGAAAGCGTTACTCTGAACCCTGTCATGTCCTTGAGAACTTGTCAAGAGAGCTCCCATCTCTGCAAAAGCAGGCTGCTTGATGAGCTGCATTTCCTCCAAGGCATTATGATATAGAAGGTATTGATTTTTGTACTTATTTATTCATAAAAGGGCAGATCAGATGCTCTTGTGGCTTACCCTTCAACTTCTGAATCCTAAGATGCCTCCAGAAGCGTACGAGCTTCTCATCCACAGGTCCTGTGTTGTTTTCATCCATCCTTTAACGTCCGTTGGAGAGCAGGAGCTTTTGGAGGGCTCTTCTCTTGTGGTTGAGCAATCCACAGCCTAGGCAGGAGATGAAAGGAGAGCTCTGTTCACAGCTTTCCTCCCTTTCCACAGTGGAGCCAGGCCTGACAGGGAATTGTTTTGAAGGCGCTTCTAAAGCCAGATTCTCCAGCGATACACACAAATGCATTTGCAAAAGGAAAAGGATTGTTACAAAAACCATTTATATGAAATCTTTTTGTGCCATCATCTGTTAATAATTACGCAATTTGGCGTCATTGCCATGCGATTTTATTGGAATGAAAAAGTTAACCTACCCGAAACGTGTGACTCTGTTTACCTTGGACAAAAACCTCCTCCTCAGACCTGGTGGTGGGAGCCTGGGTGAGGGAGGGTGCTAATTGCAGATTACAACTGCTCTGAAACGCTTTGCAAACTTCCAAGGGTCACTTTAGTTGAGGAAGCCACTGAAGAATATGTGTGATGAAAACAGGATCAGGAATCCTATTCTGGTAGCTTATGTGCATTTGTTTGATGCAAAGGTGTTTATATAATTGCGAATTTATACATAAAACCTTTATGTAAAAATGAAGATGCTGGTGAGGCCCTGGCACAGGTTGCCTAGAGGAGTCATGGATGCCCCATCCCTGGCGGTGTTCGAGGCCAGGTTGAATGGGGCTTTGAGCAACCTGGTCTGGTGGGAGGTGTCCCTCCCCATGGCAGTGGAGTTGGAACTGGATGGGCTTTGAGGTCCCTTCCAACCCAAACCTTTCTGTGATTCTGTGATGCTGTGATTCTGTGATATAACACGTCTGCACATTTGAAATTTTCGATGATGATCTCAGATGTCTTTTCCAACTTTAATGATTCTATAGATGGTCTTGTTTCTATGTTAGGGCTTTGTTGTTTTCTTGTTGCTTTGCTTTTTAATCCAAAATAGCAATCTCTACTCCAAAGTAAATTAGTGAAGTGCTGCTGCTGGAAGATGGGTTTCATATGATGTATCTGGGTAGGATTGTCTTCTGCTGCAGGTGGAAATAGTGCGGTGATGGTGAAGTTCATGGGGTAGGAGGTTCCCACTGGTGGGTTGCATCCTCTGTCTCCATACTGAGTGGAGATCATTCATTCCTTCTCCCCCTGCCTCTGTATTTCAGCCAAAAGCTGAAATAATGAGTAATGAGAAGTCCCCAGCAGAGCTTTGGAGAAGGTGCATTGGTGAGACAGGAGCCAAAGAAAAGGTGACCCATGGGAGGTGTCCCTGCCCATGGCAGTGGGGTTGGAACTGGGTGGGCTTTAAGGTCCCTTCCAACCCAAACCATTCCGTGATTCTATGATCAACCGTAGTAAAGGCTCCCAAAAAGAAAACTGCCCTTTAGCTGACCTGTGATTGACTCCTGCCTGGGTTTTCTAGGCCCAGCTTGGGTTGAACAATGTCAGAGATCCAGCAAGCATCGAGGGAAATGGCCACATCAGTGTCAGACGGAAGGATCATAATGTAATAGTTACCCAAAAACCCTAATATTTGTCATTTACAATAGCGTTATCTGAACGCTTGGCCTGCAGTTAAAAAGGCCCACGTTGAATAAACATTGAGATATTTATTATTTTTAGTGAAATCGACCTTCCAGTCACCTCAGTTTTATGGCTACGCTGCTTATAAATTCCCAAAGGATTATTTGAAAAATCCTACTCATATCTGCCAGCCTTATCAGCAGGGCAGGAGTTCACATATTGTACCGGGAGGTCAGCCTGCGGTCATGGTCTTACAGAGGGGGCCAGGCACCTGTAAATCCTTCCTTCAGCAACCAAGGCGAAGTACAATATCAAACAGGCGAAGAGACTTTTCCAGGAAATGCTGAACTTTCTCAGGAAGGGCAGAGGAGGAGGGAAAGAAAGTGAAGGAAGGTCAGGCGGGGGTTAATTGAGAGTTGGACCTTGGTGTGGTGGCGGCTCCCGGGGAGGACAAGGCTCTTGTTGGGATGCTTTATGGGACTGTTCATCCGGGCGATTCATTTCTTGTGAGAAACCTGGTCGAGGGGAGGCTTGAGGAAGAAATGGGTGGAGGGGAGGCTTTGAATATCTGCAGATAGTGAACAAAACATCACAAGAGGGGATTTGTGTATTGTACGTGGGGTTGTACACAAGGATGACCCTTCTTTGCACAAATAACCCTTTGATTTCATGGTCTGGGTTTGTATTTGCCATAGAAGTCCTTGCCCTGCCTGCAGTGTCTGCATGCAGCAGATATCCTCTGAATTGCACAAAAAAGGGCAGGTTTGGTTTCAAGTTGGTACAAATCGGTACCAACTGAACAACCTCGGTGTCCTGTTGGGAATCCTGGTAGTATTAGAGAGATATGTAATGCTCTTCTCCTGGGAAAATTAAAAGACAATAGCTGGAACAATGGATATGGTGGGATCTTTATCAGAGTGCAGGGATAGGATGAGGGGGAACAGTTTTAAGCTGAAAAAACGGAGATTTAGATGAGATCTTGGGAAGAAATGTTTCCCTGTGAAGGTGGTGAGGCACTGGCTGGAGGTGTTCAAGGCCAGATTGGATTGGACCATGAGCAGCCTGATGCAGTGGGAGGTGTCCCTGCCCATGGCAGGAAGTTGGAACTGGATGATCTTTAAGGTGCCTTCCAACTAAAACCATTCCATGATTCTATGATTATGGGTTTAAATTTTCAGAGTGGGGTGGTTTAAGAGCTCATGTGCCCCTGCCCACCCAGCCTCCTCCTTTAGCTGGACGTTTACAAAGCTTAGCAAAAGAAAAAGCAGGATGCCTTCGGCTGGCTGAATCACTGCCTCTAAAACACATCGCTTGCAAATTATACTTATAAGAAGCAAACCCCAATCTCAAGGTGGCTGAAGGAGCAGCAGTGTACTCCAGTGGAAGATGTCCCTGCCCATGGCATGGGGGTTGGAACTGGATGGGCTTTAAGGTCCCTTCCAACCCAAACAGTTCCATGATTCCTCAGACAGCAGGAGCACCATAGGTTAATGGTGGGGGGTGGTGACAGCAGAGTTGGGATGCTGGAGTCCTGAGGCCTGTCCTAGCCTTCTTGGTCAGTTGGCCAAAGTCTGTGTCCACTTTTAGCTGATTGTTAACTCTAAACTCCACTTAGGTTCTGTTCAGCAGCGCTGTGCTATTTCAGGACGTTCTTCTGTGGTTTGGTTGAGATTCTGGGCTGTTGGTATCGGGTACATCTTTTCCTTGAGTTAATGGAGAAGTTTGTTGAAAATGGCAATATTATTACATAAAGAAGAAGCGAGAACAGTTCAGTGAAGTGATTTTGTGATTGACGTTTTTATCTTTTATGTTGTCTTTGACAGAAGTCTATGTAATGCTCAAGTTGCTTTGATGGATATCCAAAATAAATGAGGAAAGGTGAGGTTTGGGCCAACTGGTTTATCTGCTGGAGCATCTCAACAGCTGTTGGGAGCCTTGTATTTTGAGGCCAAGACATGGAATTGCTTTGCTTTACATAACATAAAATGAAAAGCAGTTTTTTGTTTCATGTTTCCCATCAGTTGTAGCAAAGAGTGAATGAAGAGCAGAAAGGAATTAAGAAAACAAGTTAGGTCAGAGTGGTTTGCATGGTGGATGCTCCCCAGAAGTTGGCTCAGAAGTGATTTAAGTCACTTAAGCTCCTGCTTGAGCTGTTGCTGTTGCCTGTTCATGCTCATTCAGGGTTTGCCTTCCTGAGGTGGGTTTTTTTTTAGCTTTATGCTAATTGGTTCCCAATTACTTTGAGGTTCTTAACATGTTGGTGAAGACACCGATATTGACACTCCCAGCTCTTTGATCTGAGCTACAAAGGGGTCATTTTAGGGTAAAGAACAAGTGTCCAAAAAATAAAAGAGAGCAGATTCTGATGTAAATACAGGCTTAAAAATGTGGCTGGCTCCTGGCTGATGAAGTATTCCTGGAGAATCCCAGAGCTGGATAATTTAGATAAATAGTAGTTGACAGGCATTTACTATAAATTTGTCATATCTCGCCCCTGACGTTTTTATCTGCTCCTGCCCCAAGCCTCTTGAACCCTAAAGCTGCTTTGATGCACCAAATACATTAGGAAAAGTAAGAAAAAATGTAAAACAAATAAGAGAAAACCTCACTTCACTAAAAATAATCTATGTAAAAATGTCTTTAAGTTCCTAATGGGAATTTAAAGTTGAAGATGTCCCCGCTCTTGGCAGGGGGCTGGGAACTGGATGAGCTTTAAGGTCCCTTCCAACCCAAACCATTCCATGATTCTGTGATATTAAGATAGACATATTGCACATGGGCTGCGCCCTCTTGGAATATTTTTATTTGCCTGTTTAGTGAGGAATATAATGTTTGTTATCTCTGAATTTTGAGGAGCCAGCATGGCCTTGGGAGAAGGAACTAGGGTTCATCATAGAATCATAGAGTGCTTTGGGTTGAAATGACCTTAAAGATCATCCAGTTCCAACCTCCCTGCCTTTATTTTTGCTTATTGCTAAAATTGCTATGTTTCAAGGGCAGAAACTGCACAAAGGTTGATCGGCTCAGGGACTGAAAGTGAGGCATTTGGCTGAGGATATAGAATCATAGAATCACAGAATGGTTTGGGTTGGAAGGGACCTTAAAACCCATCCAGTTCCAACCCCCTACCATGGGCAGGGACACCTCCCCCTGGATCAAGGGGCTCAAAGCTCCATCCAACCTGGCCTTGAACAACCTTCAGAGATGGGACAGCCACGGTTTCCCTGGGCAACCTGTGCCAGGGCCTCACCACCCTCATCATGAAGAATTTCTTCCTAAGATCCAATCTAAATCTTCCCCCTTCCAATTTAAAGCCATTCCCCCTCATTGTCTCACTCCAGGCCCTTTGAAAAAGTCCTTCCTCAGCTTTCCTGTAGCCCCTTCAGGTAGTGGAAGGTCGCTATGTGGTCTCCCCAGAGCCTTCATTTTTTCTCCAGATTGAACAACCCTAACTCTCTCAGCCTGTCCTGATAGCAGAGGTGCCCCAGCCCTCAGATCATCCTTGTGGCCTTCTCTAGATTTGTTACAACAGTTCCATATTTGTTTTTCCAAATCTTTAGTCTCTTCCCAGCCCTCCACTTCAATAATTTCTTTTAAAATTCCTTCTAAGTGTGGTAGTGATGGTCCTGCCTGTCTGAATCCTCCTGTCTGTCTTTGTGGGCTCCTGCACCAACAGGCTGGGTGCTCCTGCCACCTCCCCACCTCTCCGGTGGGGCTCCAGCATCCCCACCAAAATATTTATTCTTTGCTAAGGGGGCAAAACAATTGAAGTTCTTCTTTCAAGGGATGAGAGAGCCTCTTATAGGAACCACAGTTCAAATAATAAGACCTCCCCACCCCTCTCTTTCATATGAAAACATCTCTTTTTTCTCTTTGTAACACTGCTTGTTTCTTTTATTTGATACTGAAACACGAACCCCACCATGGAAAGTCTGTGGTTTACTCCTGTTTTTGAGATCAGGGCTGTAAAGTTTTTCCTCGGTGTCCTTGGGAACTTAAAAACTCGGTGGTTTTTTTGAGAGGTGGGGGGGAAGCAGTGGAAAAAATTCCCTTCTCGAAGCCTCTGGTAACTCCTTGTTCATCTCTGACACTTTGCAGCTTGTCCCATCGTCGTGTCCTGGCATATCTCACTGTCTGCTGACTTGGCTGCCCCACTGGTGCCTGGTGGAGTTAGATAGCTATAAACACAGCCCTGAGATCATAGGGAAAGGCTGAGGGTGAGCCACTTTGTGCACTGGGTTGATAAGGACACAGGAAAAGCCATTAGAGTGAACCGGTGTCAGTGACCTGTGATAACCACTCGGTCCTACGTGCTAATGGGCCCTGGGTTGTGTGTCTGTCTGTAGCAGCAGTAGATTTAACTTTTGTAATTGTCATATTGCTCTTTTAACCCCCTGACCTTCTTACCCATGAGAAAACCACTTGGCTCCGATCAAAGAAGCAGCAAAGAAATCAGTGTTCATTCTAAAGCTGCTTAGATATGATCACAGGCAGCCTTGATTCTTAAAATATTCAGCTTGGAAAACAGAGATCTTAGAAGGGAGGGTGGGGGGAAAGGTTTACTACAATAGCCCGGATGCAGACTTCTTGTCACCTGAGGTTGGGAACAGCAGCTGTGCTTTCCCAGGGCTTTGCAAACCTCAACAGAGGCCCTTGGTCACTGAAAATATACTGATATTTCAAAGAATCATAGAATCATGGAATCAGAGAATCCGCAGCATTTCCCCAATTTGCTGTGGAGGAGCAACTCAGATTAAAAAGCGAAGCGAAAAGACAACAACAAAACCCCAAGGCAGAAATGAGACCATTTCAAATGTGCAAAATTGTTATATCATAGAAATATAGAATCATGCAATGGTTTGGGTTGGAAGGGACCTCTTAGCCCATCCAGTTCCACTCTCCCTGCCACAGGCAGGGACACCTCCCACTGCATCAGGTTACTCAAAGCCTCATCCAACCTGGCCTTGAACACTTCCAGGGATGAGGCAGCCACGTCGTCTCTGGGCAACCTGTGCCAGTGTCTCACCAGTCTGATCGTGAAAAATTTCTTCCTGATGTTCAATCTGAATCTTCCCCCTTCCAGTTAAAAGACATTCCCTTTTGTCCCACCACTACAGGCCCTTGGAAAAAGTCCCTCCCCAGCTTTCCTGTAGCCCTGTCAGGTACTGGAAGGCTGCTTTGAGGTTTCCCTGGAGCCTTCTCTTCTCCAGACTGAACAAGCCCAACTCTCTCAGCCTGTCCTCATAGCAGAGGTGCTCCAGCCCTCGCATCATCTTTGTAGTCCTCCTCTGGACCTGTTCCAGCAACTCCATCTCCTTCTTATGCTGGGAATTCCAGAACTGGACACAGGTCTCCAGATGGGATCTCTCAAGAGCAGAATAGAGGGGAAGAATCCCCTCCCTTGCCCTCCTGGCCGGGCTGCTTTTGATGCAGTCCAGGATATGGTTAAAGGTAAGTCTCATGCAGTGTTCTCCTAGAGAAGCTGGAGGCTCAGGGCTTGGTTGGGCATTTGTCTCACTGGGTAAAACAGTGGCTGGACAGCTGGGCACAAAGGATTGTGGTGTATCGAGTTAAATCCAACTGGGAGCTGGTGACAAGTGGTGTCCCCAGGGCTCAGTACTGGGGTCACTTCTGTTCAATATCTTTATCGATGATCTGAATAAGGAAATCCAGTGCTCCCTCAGTCAGTTTGCAGATGATACTGCGATGGGTGGGAGTGTTGATCTGCGTGAGGGCAGGGAGGCTCTGCAGGGGGACCTGGACAGGCTGGATCCGTGGGCTGAGACCAATGGGATGAGGTTCATCAATACCAAGTGCTGGGTCCTGCAATTGCGTCACAGCAACCCTGTGCAGTGCTCCAGGCTGAGGAAACTGGGGCTGTTTAGCCTAGAGAGAAGGAGGTTGAGGGGAGACCTCATCACTGTCTTCAACTCCCTGAAAGGAGGTTGTAGCGAGGTGGGTGTTGATCTCTTTTCCCTGGTAGGGAAAGGGAAGGGGAAACAGCCTCAAGATGTACCAGGGGACATCTAGGTTGGATGTTAGGAGGAATTTCTTCACTGAAAGTGTTCTCAGGCACTGGCAGAGGCTGCCCAGGGTGGTGGTGGAGTCACCACCCTTGGAGGTGTTTAAAAGATGAGCAGATGTCATACTTACAGATGTGGCCTAGTGGCAGACTTAGCAAGGCTGGAGACATGGTTGGACTTGGTAATCTTAAAGGTATTTTCCAACCTAAAGCATTCTCTGACTCTGTGATATTTCACATTTAATGCTTAATTTCATCCTGATTCAGTCAGTCCCATTACCTACAATTAGTAAGGAGGTGACTCTGATAGGCCGGATCATAGGGTATATATTGCATCTGTTCTGCATTTTGCTGAATCATTCAGGGTGGATGGAATCTCAGGAGATCTGTGGTCCAACCTCCTCCTTAAAGCAGGAGCAGCTCTAAGATGAGGCCAGATCACTCAGGACTTTATCCAATCTTTTCCAAACTTAATGATTCTATGATTCTGCTTTGTGGGGCAAGTGCTCCAGCCCCTGTCATCTTGGTGGCCTCCAGTGAACTCACTGTGGTTTGTTGGTGTCTTTCCTGTGTTTGGGAGGCCCCAAACTGGATGTGCTGTACGGATGTAGTCTTAACGAGTGCTGTGTAGAGGGTCATAATCATAATAATTTCCCTCAATCTACTGGCTTTGCTTCTCTTACCACAGCCCAGGAGGCTGTTGGCCACCTCTGCTGCCAGGGCAGACTGCTGGCCCCTGTTCAGCTTGCTGTTTGCCAAGGCTCTTGGTCCTTATCCACAGAGCTGCTCCCCAGGCATTCCTTCAGCGTGTTGAGACCCTCTGGTGGCACTGCTCTCATAGAATCATAGAATCATAGAATGGCTTGGTTGGAAAAGATCTTTGAGATTATTGAGTCCAACCGTACCTGCCCACTACTAAACCAGATCCCTGAGCACCTCATCTGCCTGTCTTTTAAACATTTATCAAGTGTGTTGACTTTGACACGTGAATGTGCTCTGTTGCATCATTCAAGTCACTGGTAAAGCTCATAAGCAGGACAGGCCCCAGGACAGACCCTGCTGTGGTTGGCTACTTGTTACCACCTCCCATGTTGGTTAAAATGCATTAATCACGACCCTCTGAATATGATCACCCAACCAATTATTTACCCATCCAGCAGATCACTCATTCAGAGTGTGACATCAAATCTTGGATACAGGAATCTCATAGAATCATAGAATCATGGAATGCTTTGGGTTGGAAGGGATGTTAAAGCCCATCCAGGTCCAGTCACTTGCCATGGGCTGGGACACCTCCCACTGGATCAGGCTGCTCAAAGCCCCACCCAACCTGGGCTTGAACACCTCCAGGGATGGGGCAGCCACCACTTCTCTGGGCAACCTGTGCCAGGGCCTCCCCACCCTCACTGGAAAACATTTCTCCCTGAGATCTCATCTCAATCTCCCCTCTTTCAGCTTAAAAGCGTTCCTCCTTATCCTATCCCTGCACTCCCTGATCAAGAGCCCCTCCCCAGCTTTCCTGGAGCTCCTTTCATTGCTGGAAGGGTGTTGAGGAAGAGCATGTCAAATGCCTTGCTTAAGTCATTGACATCAACAGCTTTCCCCTCATCCATAAATCCTGTTATGCTATCGTAGAAGGCAATCAACTTGTTGGCATAACTTCTCCTTCTCAAAATTCATATTTGTTGCCCTCAGTCACGTTCTCCTCCATATTCCTGGAATCATGTTCCAGGAGGACTTGGCTCATGATTTCCCCAGTAACAGAAGCAAGACTGAGCATGCTCTAGTTCCTCAGATCATGGTTTCAGCCTTCATTTACTGTTTTCCACTTGTTGGGAGTGTCCCTTTTTAAATGGCATTTTAACTCCTGTGGGTTTTTTTTTCCTCTGGAGTTCTAAAATCAGGTCTGATTTTGTTAGGAGATGTTCACTTTGTGTGGTGTAGGATACAGACCACCTGAAGGACCCTAAAGACCAACAGTATTCTTTGTACTGTGTAAGTGTGGGAAGACTCTTCCTAAGATTTACTCCATTTCTAGGCATTGAGACTCAGAAAAGTCCCAGGAATGTTTGGAAAACTCCTCAGCTACCCCAGAGAACTTTGTGGAGGTGTCCAGAAGCTGAGATATCGCAAAAATAACATGCGATAGAGATGGAAGTGCACTCATTTGCAAAGAATTTCCGTGAAAAGCATTGATTTTTCTAAGGTGAAACTCAGTTTAACAGAAAGGGAAAGCTCTAATAAGCATTCCCACCACGTCTTTTCTTATCCTTTCGTTATAGACTCATAATAATTTAGACTAGAAAAGGCTCATGTATGGTACAGATGTTTGATATTTAAGACTATATTTTGCTCCTAGAAATAAATAAATAGTACTCTCAGTGCCACTTCACAGTGACATGTGAAGAGAATGCTGAGGGGAAACCTTATCAATCTCTACAGCTTACTGAAAGGCCGTGGTGCCTGGGGACATGGTTTAGTAGGCACAGTGGTTTTGGGCTCATTGTTGGGCTAGATGATCTTAGAGGTCTTTTCCAGTCTTAAGGATGCTATGATTCAATAGTGCAATGTAACACCAGACCCAAATTTGACCCCGGTGAATCACTTCAGTTTTTCTCAACTGTCTCCCAACGTGAAGGCAGAGCAGAGTCCCAGGAACCCCTCTTAGAAGTGAAGAGTCTTGCCTGTGGGCTGCTCTTCGTGGCATTGCCTCTGGACTCCTGTTAGAGGAAGTCCAGAGGAGGCTGTGAAAATGATCCAAGCTCAGGAGCACCTCCTGTACAAGGACAGGCTGAGAGGGTTGGGGTTGTTCAGCCTGGAGAAGAGAAGGCTCTGGGGAGACCTTAAAACAGCCTCCCAGTACTGAAAGGGGCTCCAGGAAAGCTGGGGAGGGGCTCTTGATCAGGAATTGCAGGAATAGGACGAGGGGAACGGTTTGAAGCTGAAAAAGGGGAGATTTGGATGAGATCTTAGGAAGAAATGTTTTCCTGTGAGAGTGGTGGAACACAGGCACAGATTACTCAGGAGGTTGTGGAGGCCCCATCCCTGGAGGTGTTCAAGGCTAGGATGGATGAGGCTCTGAGCAATCTGATCTGCTTAAAGATGTCTTCTGCAGGAGGGTTGGACCAAAAGACCCAAAATATTCTACGATTGTACTCTATGATTCCATAACAGCTCTCATGGGCTGCACATTGTCTGTGAGTAGATACTTAATTGTCCACGAAGAAGAGAAACTAGAAGATCAGAAGTCACACAGACCTCCAGGTACCAGCTTCATATGATAAAAGACATGAGGCACCTTTCTCAGAAGCCAAACATCTCATTCCAAGGGGCTGAGGAGAACAGAGCCAAGGAAAACCTCTCTGAGGGCAGCCAGTGCTCACCTTCTAAACATGTTGCACCTATCTCTGTTTTTGTCCACAGCGATTATCAACCCCCTGAACCTGAGCTTCTCCACCACCCTTCATAAAACACAACCCAAGTTGTCTGTTAATCTCCAAACTGAAGGAGCTTTTTTGTTTTGGGTTGGTGGTTTGCGTGCTCTTCCCTCTGCTTCGACCACGCTCCCGTGCCGCGCTCCTGGAATGCGACAGCAGCGTTTGTTCATTGTACAACTGCCTTGTTTCCACATTTTCCTGAACAAAGGACTGAAAGAGGGGGTAAATGCGTCACAAAGCCCGTCCTGAACATTGCTCACCCCTTCCTGCGCCAATATTTGTAAACAGATTGAGAATTAATGTCCAACCAGCTCAAGACCCTTCATAAAAAAAGGGGGTTTATTGAAAACAGGATGGCAATCATTTCCCAGATACGGTGCATATAGGTCTTTAAGATGAGAAACAACGTACAGAGCAGGAAAACAGCAACTGCAGCTGTGCACCAACCCATTTTCAGAGATGGTTAAAGCATGGTGGCTTCTAATTTTACAGCCCCCTCCTCCCCCACAAACACACTCTGCTCTTTTAACAGAAAATAAAATATGAAGTTTCTGGTCAGCACATGATAATTCCCCCAGGGTTAATTTATGCGCAACTCACACAGCTTGGATAACATGAAGAGCTCAACAGTCCTCACGCACAAGGATCTTCTGGTTGCCTTTTTTTTCTAGCAGTCTTAGAGAGTCTCTTGGTGATTTCACAGAATCAGGGAACGGGTTGGGTTGGAAAGGACCTTAAAGCCCATCCAGTTACAAAACAAAAGGGACATCTTCCACTAGATCAAGCTGCCCAAAGCCCCATCCAACCTGGCCTTGAACATTTCCAGGGATGAGGCAGTCACGACTACCCTGGGCAAACTGTGCCAGGGCCTCACCACTCTCACAGGAAAACATTTCTTCCTAAAATCTCATCTCCATCTCCCCTCTTTCAGCTCAGAACTGTTTCCCCTCATCCTATCCCTGCACTCACTGATAAAGAGCCCCTCCCCAGCTTTCCTGTAGCCCCCTTTAAGAACTGGAAGGCTGCTCTAAGGTTTTCCCAGGAGCCTTCTCTTCTCCAGGCTGAACAACCGCAACTCTCTCAGCCTGTCCTTGTATGGGAGGTTCTCCAGCTCCCACTGGATCATCTTCATGAATTCACTCAATGAAAGGCAGGTTTTACCCAGCAGAGCTCCATGGGTGATTGGTAGGAGGAAGGAGAATGCTTGTTCTGCTCAAATGAGCAAAGTGCTGGTAGCTTTGCTTATGTCTCTGTGCAACAAAGCTGTTTCACTGCCTGGCTTTTTAACCATTGTCTGTAAACCTGTAATTATTATATATGTGATGAATTACGTGGGCAGAGTTCAGAGCTGGTCATAGAATCATAGAATAGTTTGGATTGGAAGGGACCTGAAAAACCCATCCAGTTCCATCTCCCCTATTGTGGGCAGGGACACCTCCCACTGCATCAGGTTGCTCAGAGCCCCATCCAACCTGGCCCTGAGCACCTCCAGGGATGGGACATCCATGACTTCTCTGGGCAACCTGTACCAGTGCCTCACCACCCTCACAGGAGAACATTTTTTTTTCCCAATACCTAAATCTAAACCTCCCCTCATGCAGTTTAATATCAGCCTCATGCAGATTGGCTTCTGGTTGGGAGCAGACTCTACAGCTTCCCTGTTTGAATTTAACTTGTAGGGATCTTTGACTTGAAGAGGGACAAAAACCTGCTTGTCAAATATGGAAATGATCTCATGGGACAGTACTTCTTTCCCGGTATGGAGGTGCTATTCCTCAGCAGTGCTTGGAGGAGAAGGGTTGTTTATTAGTTTATTTTGCATTTGTTTCTCCATACTCCGAGACCATTCCTGCACATTCTGTGTTGGAAGAACAGAAAAACCCAAATACGCAAATTGAATTTTTCAACCCAGACATTTCTGAACAGAGGCTTAGGTGCAAGTTGCGGTTTTTCTGCTCAGTTGTGATCATAGAACCACTTGGTTGGAAAGGATCTTTGAGATCAAGTCCAGCCATACCTGTCCACTACTAAACCAGATCCTTGAGAACCTCATCAACCCGTATTTCCAGGGACTGTGACTCAGCCACCTCCCTGGGCTGAGTCAGTGCCTGAGAACCCTTTCAGTGAAGAAGTTTTTCCTGATGTCTAATCTGAACTGGCACAAGTGCTTTTCTGCTCATTCCCACGTATGCACTTGGATTTGAAGAGGGGGAGAACAAAGAGCTTTGAACTCAAATCATTTAGCGGTACAGCAGTGTCTCCTTGTAAAAGTCCATGTAGGGACTTTTTCTCCCCACCATGTGTCTCTGTAATTAATGCCCACCCCATCTATCGCTCTCTATTCTCTCTGGTAGGAGGAACACAGGTTATAACACTGAATATTAAACAAAAACTGTAAAAAATGGGTGGGATTTGTTGCCGATAACTTTCTTCTCGGTACATTTTTCCTCCTATCCTTCCACCTCCCTCTTCTCTTGACTGCTTTGCCTTCCTCTAGACCTGTCCTTCATCTTCCTCAAGGACTCCTTCTGCACTCCTCTGTAATTGATGGGAGCCCTGACAAGGGCTGATTAGTGGTTGGGGGTGCAGGATGCATCCTTCGTTGCAAAGCTTGTGACCGACGTCCACCACTTCCTTCCTTCCTCGAGACCGGAGAACGAGCTTTCTTCTCCGGGCAGACAGTTGCCTCCCAGACCTTTTACACATAGTGGCTTCACATGGAAGGCTCTATGGGCTTGTCCTGGATATACTTTTTTTTTTACCCTGGCAGCTCCTTCATTATAAAGTTTTAATGAATTTTAAATATATTATGAAGAGAGCACATGGTTAGAAACATCTCTGCTCAGTTTTATGCTGGGAAGCACTGGGTTGTGCTTTTCCTTGCAGAGAGGGTGTAGAAAGGCACCCCCCCCCCCCCGTGCTTAACCTTGGAGGTCACCTGGAACAGGAAGAGATGGCCAAAAATGCAACCTGAAAATGTTTAGTTGCTGCTGTTTATAATGAGGAAATATCTGTCTACATCATCACTTTGTAACTTTTCAAAAGTATGGCTTAAAACAGAGAAAGGGGGGGGGGGGGGGGGCATTGGAGAGGGAGCTGCTCTGGTGTGTTTTCCAGAATGAGAAACACAGACTGCTTGTTCAGTCGATTCAGTTTAGGTCAAATGTAGTTATGAAAAACAGATGATTGCTGGTGATCACGCTGTACTTTGACAAATATCCCATTGTTTAAGAGTGCAGTGATTTCTTCAGAGCATTACCTTGTGTGGGGCTTGGTGATTGGCTTCCTCCAGCTCAGAGCCTGTCAGCCAGCGTGGGGCTGGGTGCTCCAGACCCAAGGGCTTGGCTTTGTAGGAGGAGGGATTGTATGGAAAGGAAGGTCTGGAATAAAATAGGTGACGTTTCTGCTCTAGGTGTTAAAATATGAGCTCACCTGGGGCTTTCAGAAATGCTTGCAAAGATGCTTAAAATCATAGAATTCCTTGGTTGGAAAAGACCTTTGAGATCATCGAGTCCAGTCGTACCTGTCCACTAATAAACCAGATCCCTGAGCACCTCATCTACTCGTCTTTTAAACGTCTTCAGGAATGGTGACTCAACCACCTCCCTGGGCAGCCTCTGCCAGTGCTTGAGAACCCTCTCAGTGAAGAAATTTTTCCTGATGTCTATTCTAAACATCTCCTGGTGCAACTTGAGGCTGTTTTCTCTCATCCTATCACCTGTCGCTTTGGGAGAAGAGACCAGGTTGTATCCACTCGAGTATGGGGAGAAGATTGTGTTGATCAGTATATGAGCTGTTGGATTGGGTGTTCAAGACATGTATGCAAATGGCTAGGAAGTCTGAAAGCAGAAATTAAGTTGTTACTTCTCCCAAGTAAGAAGGGAAAGGACGAGAGGAAATGGCCTCAAGTTGCACCAGGAGAGGTTTAGATTGGATATTAGGAAAAAATTCTTTACTGAAAGAGTGGTGAAGAATGGGAAGACGCTGCCCAGGGAAATGGTAGAGTCACCATCTCTGGAGGAGTTCAAAAAGTGTGTAGATGTGGTGCTTCAGGACATGGTTCAGTAGGCACGGTGGTATGTTGATGGTTGGACCGGATGATCTTAGAGGTCTTTTCCAACCTTAATGATTCTCTGATTCTATGTAGAAAAGCCTTTTCATGGTAGGAGAAGGTCGCTTGGATGTCTGTCCTTGGAGCAGTGACAGGAAATATTCCATTAGAAGACCGAAGGGCTGGCTTTGTTCTCATCAGCAGCATAACTTTAGAAACGTATGCTGTTACTTGATGTATTTTGTCATCTGAAAACAAAATCAAAGCTATGAAATATATAGAGAAATGGTTTGTGTTTGACTTCTTATCATTGTCGCTGCTCGCTGGGGTATGAACACACGTTGGATCTTCTACTGCACTGCTACCACTCAGAGATAAACTTTGGACTATTAATCAGGGGAGAAGATTAGACTTTCCAACAAATCTTAATTTGTGCGTGTTCCTTTCTCCTCCTCTGGAGCAGCTTGAACTCTGAGGAACTGTGAAAGCTTGAGCTGTCATCTCAGAGAAGTTTAATGTCCTTCTCGCCTTTTACAGCTCTGTGGGCTCTGAGCTTCACTTCATTTGTCAGGCACAGCAACTCCAGATTAGGGGTAGTTCTTCTTTCGAACTATTAAAAAGTACAATTTTTAAGGTCCAAAAAGGCCCCCGAGGGAAATATTTTGAAGTATTTGAGTCTTTATGTTCCATCTCTCTTTTTAATATCAAGAATTGATTTGATAAATACGAAAATACCGTTTTAAAAGGCTGGCCATGTGTTCAGTGTTTATAGAAGCAAACCAGCTCTATTTAACTAGGATGATGTGATGTTGAACCACATGTTGGACTGGGGCAGCAGGCTTTGGCTTTGTTGAGTTTGAGGAAAAGCTGTGGTACCTGGTCCTGGCTGATTGGAATAACAAAAGACGAGGGAAGGAGGAGGAACAGGTGCTGATCTCTTCTGGCTGGTGACCAACAATAGGACTTGAGGGAATGGCAGGAAGATGTGCCAGGGGAGGGTTAGGTTTGACATTACGACAAGGTTCTTCACCCAGAGGGTGGTAGAGCTCTGGAACAGCTCCCCAGGGAAGCAGTCCCAGTGCCAAGCCTGACAGTATTCCAAAAGCATTTGAACGACACCCTCAGACGCAGGGTGTGAATGTTTGGGTTGTCCTGTGCAGGGACAGGAGCTGGACTTGATGATCCTTGTGGGTCCTTTCCAACTGGGGTTGTTCTATGATTCTGTCATTCTGTGATAACAAATGGAACTTGGGTAGCGGAGACTTTGCACTCTCTTGCTCTTATTAAGTGAACCCAGCAGCTCTTACCCGATGACTGAGTAGTAGCAAATGACTGAATTTTTCTACTGCTATTAAATGGAAAAGAAAACACCTTTCTACTTAACATTTAAACCTATTAAAATGTGATTAAAGTGGAATTTGTATCTTGGATTACTTGGAAGATTTACTGTGGCTTCTTGTCTGTCATGTTAGAGAACTCACTTCACCCTGAATATCCCTATGGTTCACTAAAATCCCCGTATTCAGCTTGGGAAGCTTTGTACCTGCTTACAGACATAGAATAATGGAATCATCAGAGTTGGAGAAGACCTCTAAGATCATCAAGTCCAACTGTCAACCCAGCACCACTGTACCTACCTAAATCATGATGCTTTCGTCGCAGTTGAGATGCCTTCACCTGCACCGTGCAGGAGCTCAGCTGGGGCGGTCAGTGACCAGGTTGAGCAAACAGTAAATAAGGGCACAGCTGTGGAGGGCTGGAATTAATAGGGTCAACTGCTTAGTCCATTCTAGGATTTTAGATAAAGGACATTGGAACCAGGTGGACTTCGGGCAGCAGAGTCACAGAATGGTTTGGGTTTGAAGGAGCCTCAAAGTCCATCCAGTTCCAACGCCCCTGCCGTGGGCAGGGACACCTTCCACTGGATCAGGTGGCTCAAAGCCCCATCCAACCTGGCCCTGAGCACCTCCAGGGATGGGACATCCATGACTTCTCTGGGCAACCTGTGCCAGTGCCTCACCACCCTCACAGGAAAACATTTCTTCCTAAGATCTCATATTAATATTTTTTCCTCTGTGTCTGATGAACTTACTGCTGGGTTTGAGCATGGAGCTTCTTCATCCAATTGAAGTTCTTTATCCAGTCCTTCCCCTCTGCGTTCGTCTGGGAAGGGATGAATATTTGGGTGGGTGTATTTCCTTCCAGGACCCCTGCGAAGGCTCTGCTGGCTGCAGAAATAAACTTTATTGGTGGGAGAGGGAGATCTGCTGCGTAGATAGAGCTGAATTGTTGATATCTTCTTTGTCCCGTAGTTTGAGATGTTTTCTGTGTGCTCCAGCCTGTTGAGACTTTGAAGATAAGAGCACCTGAGACCCAGTTCTCTGTGGTTAGCCACAGTGTGGGAGAGGCTTTGGCTGCACTGATAGTCTTGATAACCTTTGGATTTGGGGCTTGCTTGCAGGTTTTTGGTGGTTTTCAGCTCCTCTGAGCCACGCAGCAGAAGTGCTTCTTCCTGAAGAAGCTTTCTTTACTGAAAGAGTGGTGAAGCACTGGAAGAGGCTTTCCCAGGCTGTGGTGGAGTCTCCATCCCTACAGGCATTCAAAGAACGTGTAGACATGGCATTTTGGGATGTGGTTTAGTAGGCATGAGGGTATTGGGCTGGTGATTGGACTTGATGACCTTAGATGTCTTTTCCAACCTTGATGATTCTATGATTTCAGCTTTGTTGTGCAAGCTGGCGTTTTCCAAGAACAAACATGAAATTATGAGCACTGTTTTCCTTAGTTTTTAAGGACTTACAGTCTGTTCTGAGCTCTGACCTCTCTTTTCTCTAAAACTTTGATGCAAGGTCTTATGGATGCCAGAAGTTTCCATGGGCACAGGCAACCATTGGGCAAATTTATGGAAGAAAATCTATCAAAGTCTTTTAAATAAAAAGACCCAACTTGTGACTCAGAGCATCCGTGTTTTGGAAGTCGTTGGAAGCTGACAAACTCCGCTAGAAAAGCTGGCACAATGTGTTCATCCTGGTCTTGTGTTGTTCTTCAGTAACACTAGGGCTGGTGCTGGCTGGTGTTGGAAGCAGGGAAGCTTGGAAGCTTCCCTGGAAGTTGGAAGGGCTCTCCCACCCTGAAGTGTTTGCACATGCGTATTAGGAAAGCTGTTTGCTCTTGCATGTTAAATTCACCTGGCTGAACCCCATTTGGGCACAACATGGGGTGTCTCCTGACAGCCCTTGAGCACTGCTGCGTGTCTGCATGGAAGGCCTCACCGCTCTTTTACAAAAGGTTTTAGAGATGTTGAATTTTATGACTTTTTTTTTCATAGCATCACAGAATGGTTTGGGTTGGAAGGGACCTCAAAGCCCATCCAGTACCAACATCCCACCTGTCATGGGCAGGGACTCCTCCCACTGGATGAGGTTGCTCAAAGCTTCATCCAACCTGTCATTGTACACCTCCAGAGCTGCCAGGCTCTTCTGGGATGAAAACTTCTCCTTTCGCTAGTGTGGCCCCACTGTTTCGTTTATCATCCCGGGTCAGAGGTTGCACCAAGCAGCAGTCAATTAAAGCTTTATTAGATGTAGTTTGTAATGCTCTGAAAGGAGCCAGCCAAGCTCAGGCTGCTAATAAAGGCCTTTTGTTAAGGTATTTAATAAATTAACACTCTACTGTGGTGGGACGTAATTACAAAAGCCAGACTCGTTAATCAGCGCCTTTACCCTCTTCAAACGCTCCCTAATCTTTACCCACCAGAATTGGTGGGGGCTGCACGGGCAGCTGCTGGCTTGGGGACAGGAAGCGTCTCCATGGGTCACGCCATAGCTGCAGCACCAAGGACGCGCCAAGACAGACACGGCTTCCGAGGACCATCTCGGTCATCGTTGGAACCCATTGTCAAGCAAGAATGGTCCTTAGTGTGGGTGCCCACCATATGGGGAATACTCTTTAGTGCAGGTATCTGTTGTGGGGGGAAATCACAGAATCATAGGGTGATTTGGGTTGGAAGGGACCTTGAAGCCCATCCAGGTCCAATCCCTCTGCCCTGGGCAGAGACACCTCCCACTAGACCAGGCCACTCAAAGCTTCATCCAGCCTGGCCTTGAATTCTTCCAGGGATGGAGCAGCCAAAGCTTCCCTGGGCAACCTGTGCCAGGGCCTCACCACCCTCAACATGAAGAATTTCTTTCTAATGTCCAATCTGAATCTTCCCCCTTCCAATTTAAAGCCGTTCCTCCTCATCCTATCACTAAAAGCCCTTGGAAAAACTCCCTCCCCAGCTTTCTTGTAGGTTCTCTTCAGGTACTGGGAGGCTTCTCTAAGGTCTCCTCAGAGCCTTTTCTTCTCCAGGCTGAACAAGCCAAACTCTCTCAGCCTGTCTTCATAGCAGGGGTTCTCCAGCCCTGTGATCCTCTTTGTGGTCTTCTTGGAACCCATTCCAACATTTCCATATCGTTCTTATGTTGGGGATTCTAGAACGGGACACAGGATTCCAGGTGGGGTCTCCTGAGAGTGGAGTGCTAGAGTCTTCTCTCTCCTCTTCTGGCCACACTTGTTTTGATGCAGCCTAGGACACAGTTGACTTTCTGGGCTGTGAGCACACATTGCCGGCTCATGTTGAGCTTCTCATCAACCAGCACCCCAATTCCTTCTTCTCAGGGCTGCTCTCAATTACATTGTTCTCCGAGACTGTTTTGAAAACTGTGGATTGTCCTGGCCCCGGTGTAGGACCTTGCACTAAGGATGCTCCTTAGTGTGAATACTCATCTTGGGGGATGCTCCTTAA
Source organism: Tapera naevia (assembly GCA_033556795.1). NCBI lineage: Eukaryota > Metazoa > Chordata > Aves > Cuculiformes > Neomorphidae > Tapera > Tapera naevia. The sequence goes on along the minus strand of JAUMJJ010000238.1, from coordinate 881,397 downwards.
TGTAGGTACCCATTGTGGAGGCATGCTTCTTAGTGTTGGCACCCATCGTGAAGGGATGCTCCTTAGTGCTGGGTACTCTTCCTGGAGGGATCCTCCTTATTGCTCATACACATCAAGGGGGGTTGCTCCTTAATGATAGTACCTATCGTGGGGGGATGCTCCTTTTGGGAACCCATCAAGGGAGGATGCTCCTTCGTGCAGGTACCCATTGTGTAGTGATGCCGAAGCACCAGAATACTCCCAAACACCACAATTTATCTCATCCCAACCCCTTTCACCTTCACATCATTTTATTTTTAACCCAACCTCCTGCTTGCCAGGCTGGATGTGCTGCCCGGCTCGAACATTAGAGGGCATCTCCTCCTCACTCTTCTTGATTTTTCTATTTTTTGCCGTGTGTTTTGTTTTAGTGCAGCTTAATCGGCAGGGCCCGTCTTTTAAAAAAAAGAAAAAGCAAAATAGAGTGTTTGACCTGCTGTGCAAATTGCCCATATGGTGAAGTGTAATATCCCGCTGACCCTCATTACCGTGCGGTATGAAAAGCTCTCCCCTTTTCACGTGCAACCATATTAAAGTGGCCTTTTCAGCATTTTCTTCCATATAAAACTGTCTTCACTCCTGTGGCCAAGCAGTTAAAAAGGGAACTCCAGCTGCAGCCGGGAGGGTGAAATTAAAGGCTTTACCCTCCTCTAAATGGAAAATAGATATTGCTTCCTATGGACAGGGCTGGGGAACAATGCTGCACCGCCGGCTCCGCCGTGGGATGGGGCGGTAATGGCCTTGTTTTCTGGGAGGAAGGAGCCCAGCTTCTTTGAGAGAGGAGGTGTTGGGCATCCACATTGGAGGAAGGGGGAAAAGGGGAGAAGTCTTGCCTATTTTTCTCTATGGTTAACTATTTCATGGCCATCTGATGGGAAGCAGTGAGAATCTGTGCTAGGTCCTTCTGCAGGACCTCAGGTTTTCCCTAAGACAAGGAAGCAGCTCTTGTACCTCTTGGCATCAGAGCTAAAGGAAAGCCATGTGAGGGAGGTGATTCTGCCACTCTGCTTGGCTGTGGTGAGACATCACCTGGTGTCCTGTGTCCACCTCTGGGGCTCTCAACACAAGAAGGAACATGGAGCTGTTAGAGTGAGTCTAGAGGAGGCCACAAAGGTGGTCTGAGGTTTGGAGCACCTCCTCTATGAGGACAGGCTGAGAGAGTTGGGGTTGTTCAGCTTGGAGAAGAGAAGGGTCCAGGGAGAACTTAGAGCAACCTCCCAGTACTGAAAGGGGCTCCAGGAAAGCTGGTGAGGGGCTCTTGGTCAGGGAGTGCAGGGATAGGATGAGGGAGATAGTGTTAAACTGAAAGAGCGGAGGTTGAGATGAGACCTTAGGAAGAAATGTTTTCCTGTGAGGCTGGTGAGACACAATTTGCCCGGAGAAGTCGTAACTGCCTCATCTCTGGAGGTGTTGAAGGCCAGGTTGGATGGGGCTTTGAGGAGCCTGATGCAGTTGGAGGTGACTCTGCCCATGGCAGGCGGTTGGAACTGGATGATCTTTGAGGTCCCTTCCAACCCAAACGATTGTATGATTTGGAGTCGGGAGGTTTCTATCAGTTGGTGTTGGCTACAAGCCCTGAAGCACCTGAAATTCACTTTGAAATGTGTAATTTAACAACTTAAAGAAGAGACAGGTTATGGTCTTCCGTATGGGGTATGGCTCGGAGTCAGGGCTGGATGGAACAGAGATCAAATCCTGCGTTGGCTGGGCTGAGCTGGTAGGAAGGAGATGGCTCCATATGTGTGCCCATGGTAGGATGAGATGCACAGCATAGCGAGATAGCGGCCAGCAAAGCAGAACAGAAAGTCAAGTCTTTCCAGGATGGTAGAGACATCCCTGGTCAGGACGAGGTGGGTTGTGACTGTTTGCTGCTCGCGTGTGCTCGCTCAGCCGTGCAGGACACGTGGAGATGAGCGCGGCCACTTGTGAGCGTGCACAGCTCTGCAGCCCTCCGAGGGAGAGGCTCACCTCAAAAGCAGCGCTTGCTGCACTGCCGCTCTGTCTTTCCCCACCACTGCTCTCTCTTCCCCCCACGCGATTTTCTGGTTAGCTTTATCTTTTTGTTTTCACTATCAAGACAGTGTTTACAGTCAACAAGCGGTTCCGCGGGGCTGAGCGAGAACCTCTTTTTGATCCTGGTTCAGCAAAGTGTTGTCAGTGCTGAGCACCTGCACATGTGCCGGTGTGCCTCCGTGGTCTTGTTTTGGGAGTGTTTAGATTTGGAAAATGAAGAGTGGGACTTCTTTGTGTTTCATTAGTGGCTACCGGTGTTCTTGTCTTGAGAAATCTTCAGGGCATATTAAACTCATTGTCTTGGAACTTACTTCTAACAGCTGTACAAGCTCCTGGTGGGTTCTTTAAGTGCTGGGCAATCATGTCTCGTTAAAACAAACTGCTCTTTTTAGGTAATTTTGGGGTAAAAAGCAGGCTTTGCAGTGTTTTAGAACTTCCATGGTCCTTTTGGCAAGGTAGGACCTATCCTCAGAGAGTTGCAGTTATTTAGCCTGGAAAAGAGAAGGTTCCACAGAGACCTCATAGATGCCTTCCAGTACTTAAAGGGGGCTACAGGAAAGCTGGGAAGGGGCTTTTTCTCCAGGAATGTGGGAACAGGATGAGGGGGAACAGTTTTAAGCTGGAAGAGAGGAGAATGAGATGAGATCTTAGGAAGAAATGTTTTCCTGTGAGGGTTGGGAGGCCCTGGCACAGGTTGCCCAGAGAAGTGGTGGCCGCCCCATCCCAGGAGTTGTTGAAGGCCAGGTTGGATGGGGCTTTGAACAACCTGGTGCTGTGGAAGCAGTCCGTGCCTATGGCAGGGGGGTTGGAACTGAATGAGCTTTGAGGTCCCTTCCAACCCAAATCACTCCGTGGTTCTATTATCCGAACTGCTGCTCTGAGCTCTTGAACCATTGGGGCAGGGGCTGTACATGTGGGTCTGGTGCAACTCTGGGATTACGAGGCAAGGGTCTCTTCAGCATTGACACAATGCCAAGCGTTGGTTGGCACTTAGAGGAAAATTAAAATAAAACACTGCCTTTAGGGACCATTTCAGCCAGGTGAGGGGTGACACAACAGAGGACTTGCTCAGTGACCTGAGGGAAAAGGAATCTACTGGTTCTTGATGAAATGAGACTGAGATTGGCAAAAATTATGAATTTAACCCACATGAAATGTGACTTCTTCCTTGGTTTTGGCCCTTCCTCCTCATGGAACACGACACATGGGAAATGAGAGAGTCATAAAATCATACAGTCGCTTGGTTGGAAAAGACCTTTGACATCATGGAGCCCAGCCGTACCTGCCCACTGCTAAACCAGATACCTGAGAACCTCATCTACCCACCTTTTAAACACCTCCAGGGATGCTGACTCAGCCACCTCCCTGGGCAGCCTCTGCCAGGGCCTGAGAACCCTTACAGTGAAGAAATTTTTCTCAGTGTCTAATCTGAACCTGCCCTGGCAGAACATGAGGCATTTTCCTCTCGTCATATTGCTGGTGATGAAGATATTTGGAGCCCAGGCTGGGAAATAAACCACGTATAAAATAGCTGGAGCTTTCACATTCTCTGTGTAATCTGTTTGGAAAGCGTGTTTCTCCCAGGACAGGGTCGTCTGGGTAAGAGTGGAACACAGGGTGTCTCTAGTCCAACCTCATTCTCAGACCAAGTCAGTTGTGAGATCAGATGAGGTTCCTCAGGGCTCTATCCAGTCTAGTCTTGAAAACTTCCAAGGATGGAGACTATCAAATACTTGTGGGGAACTCTTTCTGCTGCCTGACTTTTCTCATAGTGGAAAAGGTTTTCATTACAACCAGTCAAAGTTTCTCTTTCATTTGTGCTCGTCTCTTAGAGGACTGGAGCACTTCTGCTATGAGGACAGGCTGAGAGAGTTGGACTTGTTCAGCCAGGAGAAGAGAAGGCTCCTGGGAAAACCTTAGAGCAGCCTTCCAGTACCTGAAGGGGCTCCAGGAAAGCTGGAGCAGGAATTTTTCCAAGGGCCTGTAGTGACAGGACGAGGGGGAAAGGCTTTAAATTGGAAGGGGGAAGATTTAGATTAGACATTGGGAATAAATTCTTCACTCTGAGGGTGGTGAGACACTGGCACAGGTTACCCAGGAAAGTTGTGGATGCCCATCCGTAGAGGTGTATTCAAGGCCAGGTTGGATGGGGTTTTGAGCACCCTAATCCAGTGGGAGGTCTCCCTGCCCATGACGGGTGGTTTGAACTGGATAAGCTTTAAGTTCCCTTCCAACCCAAATGATTCTATGATTCTGTGATTCTGTGAAGTGTTGAGATGCCTCAGCCAATAACGTCCCTGTGGGAGCGATGGGTTATTGATGGCACATGTTATCCAGTTGTGTGCAGCTGATAAATCATCATTACAGGAAGGATTCATTTCTGCTCCAGGTGAGCAGAGCTTTAGTAATCCATCATATTGTCATCTACATCTTCTGGATCTAGAAAGTCCCATTTTACCGGGCATTTTAATTATTTGCTGAGGACAACAGCAGAGTCAAACCTTGAGGACTTGTTTCCCTGTGTAATTCTCAGTTAGATTTGCTTTCAGCTCTCTGCTCTTCCCCAATTATGAAATTTTTTTGGGTTTTTTCAGCTGTTGTTTTTGCATTCTTGTGATTCTATTCTGTTTTCCCTTCTGTGGTGTTCATCTGTGATCTTAATTATCTGCCTCCCATTGCCAACTCTGTGAACTCTGAAGCTAATTTGAGAAGGAAAGTTCTACCCGGTAATTTTAAAAATATGAGGCATTATTGAGGGTTTTTCCTGGACCAGTGATTACAACAAATGTGTCGTTTGGAAGCGTAGGTTTGTGTTCTTCCTGAAACTGAGAATTGGGTGAAGCCTATTCTCATTAAAACTGAATAGAATCTTAGAATCATGGAGTGGTTTGGGTTGGAAGAGACCTTAAGGCCCATCCAGTTCCAACCCCCCTGCCATGGGCAGAAACACCTTCTACTGGATCAGGTTGTTCAAAGCCCCATCCAACCTGGCCCTGGACACCTACAGGGATGGGGCATCGATGACTTCTCTGGGCAGCCTGTGCCAGGGCCTCCCCACTCTCATTGTGAAGAATTTCTTCTGAATGTCTCATCTCAATCTCCCCTCATGAAGAAGGTGGGGAGGCACAGGCATTGGTTGCCCAGGGAGGCTGTGAATGTCCCATCCCTGGAGGTGTTCCAGGACTTCTTGGCCTTTCTTTCCTGAAGAAAAGCATGGTGAGGGTAGGGTGAGCAGGGAGCATCTTTGTTGGAGGGATGAGGGAAAGTGATTTCAGCTGAATGGAATTGTTGTGGTTTAGTCGTAGCAGAAGGCTTCAAAATCTGGTATTTACAAGGCTCTTTGGTTTCAGACCAGCCTTGTGCTCTTGATGAGCTGCTTTCCAAGTTTCCAGTGAGTCCTTGAGGCCACCACAAAATCTCGCCTGTGGAGCTTGGGGAAATGGCAGCTTATGCTTGTCCAGAACAGGGAATTAATTACTCACCGACTTCCATATGATGTTGGGTCAAGCTAAACATGATGGCTGGCAAGAGGGATCGACCCATGTGGTGGCTGCGCTGGTGGTGGTGAAACCTCTGTGTGCTCTTGCCTTCAATGGTGCTATACATCAATTTTTAAAGAAACAGTGAAAAAACAATTTCCGGTTTGAATTTGCACCGTAAGTTCATTGGTAGAAGCAGGCTGCAGTAAGCTAGGGAGTGACTTCACTCAAAGATCTTGGTGATACTACCAGAGATGAGTTGCTCTCATAGTCAGGATGGAGATGATCAGGGGATTTTGTGACACTTGAATAGGCTGTGAGAGATGAGGCACAGCAGGGTTTAATAAATATCTTCAGTGTGGTTCCATCAGTGGTGGAGTGGGATGGTTCTCCTATGGCACCACCAAAACTGAGAGGAGGTGGGTAACATCAGCATCTGGAGTAACACCAGCATCTTGAGAAGCAGCAGCTCCCAGGCCTAGCAGAGGAGCTCAAAGGGATGTCAGATCTCTCCGTTTGGAGTCCTCTGAAGGGGGGTTGGACTCACCTTGATAGAAATCATAGTAATCCTCCCTCTTCTGGATCGAACCTGTAGAAGATCACTGTTTTCTGGCTCATGACCCTACCCTTTCCAGGGGGAAACAGCTTTTGAGAGCACTGAGAAATGTTGCTTCTCAAATGGTTTCTGTTTCTGAAAAGCTTTCTTAAAATGTCAAATTACTTGTAAGTTCAAGGTGATGCTTGATTGCAGGAGAAAGGCTGAGGCCTACAGAAAAGATGGGGAGGGGCTCTTTATCAGGGGTAGGACAAGGTAGGACAAGGGGGAACAGTTTCAAGCTCAAAGAGGGGAAATTGAGATTAAGTCTGAGGAAGAAATGTTTTCCTGTGAGGTTGGTAAGACACTGGCACAGGTTGCCCAGAGAAGTCATGGGTGTCCCATCCCTTGAGTTGTTCAAGGCCAGCTTGGAGCAACTTGATGCAGTGGAAGGTGCTCCTGCTCATGGCACGGGGGTGGAAATGGATGACCTTTGAGGTACCTTCCAACCCAACCCATTCCATGATTCTGCGATTTATCCTGATCCAGATTTGTCCCTTGCCAGGGTGTCTGCACCACTGATGAATGGATGGATGGATGAATGGATCGATGGATGGATGGATAGATGGATCAATGGATATGCCCAGCATGGGTTGGGAGCTGCTTTTCTTGTGCATTTGTGATCTCCAGCTAGGATTAAAAATACAATTTGGAGACAAAATCCACCATATAAATCAACATAATCTTTGCATGTGCGTGGTCCAAGGAGGGTTTTTTGAATGAATCTTGGCCCTGTTGGAAGGGCCGAGCTGAGTGAGAGAGCTGCTGGGCACATCAGCAAGGCTGAATTTTTGCTTAAGCCTCGAACTCCAGCTTGTAGAAGACAAGGAGCAAGTCAGGCTACAGCTCCTCAAGAGTTCCTTGCAGGCATTTCATAAGACCCCTTTAGCTGAGGGCATCCTGAGGCAGCCTGGTTGTGTAAGGCCACGGCAGCTGGAGAGTCATTAAATTAACATGAAGTTTTTGTTTTAACTAATTTATTGCTTGTAGTGGAGAAGGTTGATGCCTGGTGTCTCCTTCAGGTGATATTTGTTGTTGCTTGTTGTTTGTTTTGTGAATTCCAAATGAGATTTTTTTTTTTTTGGGCTCAGAACAGTTCAAAGCAAGACCTTGTCCCTTCTCTGAAGTGTTTATAATCCAAATTCAGACATAAAACAGTGCGGGCGTGGAGGAGGGAGGAACAGGCAGGGATAAAACGGCAACATTTTCCATAGCCTAGGGGACCGGGGCGGTGGGCGGACACCTGAACGCTTCAGCAGGTCGGTGGCATTTAAGGATCCACATGGGTTTGGTGCCTGGGTGGGGATGCTCCGGTGTAGCCTGACTTAGTAAAACAAGACACTGACAGAAGAAGGCCCCAGAGGAGCGGTTCAGGTCCCCACTGCAGTTGCCCACTGTGTGTGGGTGATGTCCATGGAAGGAAACTCACTTCTTTGGCTTTCAGGACTAAACAGCTCTCTTTTGGAAGCTTGGAATCATCATAGAGCTGGGAAGTTATGACCTAAGCCTCCCTCTTTCATTTTTCCCAATGATATAGACTTGTCTCATAAATTGTGGTAACCTGCAGAAACACGTTTTCCCTAAATTCCCTGATGTTTGTAGCTTTGCAGCACTTGGCATCCGTGAATCAGTGGAAGAATTTTGGAGTTGTTTGTCAATAGAATCATGGAACAGTTTGGATTGGAAGGGACCTCAAAACCCATCCAGTTCCAACCCCCCTGCCATGGGCAGGGACACCTCCCACCAGACCAAGCTGTTCAAGCCACATCCAACCTGGCCTTGAATGCCACAGCTTCCCTGGGCAAACTCTACCAGTGCCTTACTATCCTCATTGTGAAGAATTTCTTCCTAATGTCTAATCTCAATCTTCCCCCTTCCAACTTAAAACCATTTTCCGTCATCCTATCACTCCAGGCCCTTGGAAAATGTCCCTCCCCAGCTTTCCTGGAGCCCTTCAGGTACTGGAAGGCTGCTCTAAGGTCTCCCTGGAGTCTTCTTCAGGCTGAACCAGCCCAGCTCTCTCAGCCTGTCCTCATAGCAGAGGTGCTCCAGCTCTGTGATCCTCTTTGTGGCCTCCTCTGGATCCGTTCCACAATTACATATCCTTTTTATATTGGGGATTCCAGAACTGGACACAGGACTCCAGGTGGGGTACCGTATTTAATTTTGCAAACAGTAGAAATTCTCTGTTTCACTGCCACCATGGTTAAATAAATCCAATATTTTTCCATGCTATGGTCCAGTGAAGAAGCTGATTGTGCACCTCTGTGTACCACATCCACACAGCAATACTGGAAGACGGGTGCAGGAGCATCCATCAGAGGTTCTCTTACCTGAACAGGGTTTTTGGCTCAGTGTTTTGAGGAAAACTCTTTATCTCCTGATATTGGGATTGCATTTTGTACGCAAGTGTTGCACAGATATGCTGAAGAAATATGGATTTGCATCTTAAATGCAGTATATTGCAGCATATATGTGGTTTTGAGCAGCCTCATCCAGTGGGAGGTGTCCCTACCCATGACAGAGGGATTGAAACTGGATGAGCTTTAAGGTGCCTTCCAACCCAAACCATTCTGTGATATTGCAAGTTAAAAAGAAGTCCTATGAGTCCTATGAGGAGCAGCTGAGGGAACTGGGGTTTCTTAAGATGGAGAAGAGGAGGCTATAGCTCTCTACAGCTCCCTGAAAGGAGGTTGAAGTGAGGTGGGTGCTGGTCTCTTCCCCCAAGTGACAAGTGATAGGATGAGAGGAAGTGGCCTCAAGATGGGCCACGGGAGGTTTATTTTGGATTTCAGGAAAAATTCCTTTCCTGGTGAAGCATGGAAGGGGCTGCCCAGAGCAGTGGTGGGGTCCCCATCCCTGGAGGGGTTCAAAGAATGTGTAGATGTGGCACTTGGGGACATGTTTTAGAAGACACAGTGGTGTTGGGCTGGCAGTTGGACTGAATGGTCTTAGAGGTCTTTTCCAACCTTCTATATTCCAAGTTAATGGTTAATGCAAACTGCTATCATTACTAAAATTAATCTCTTCTGTTTTCCAGGGTGCCCGAGAAACCTTTGAGAGCTACTACAGGAAGCAGAGAAGAAAACAAGCCCGGTTGGTCCTCCAGCCACCTTCAAACATGGTACGATGGTCCCCAACCGGCAGTGCTCAACCTGCTGACTAAAGGAGCAGAGGGTTATGTCTGGGGACGTTGTGGGTGGGTGGTCTCTAATTTATTTCCAGCTGCTCTGGGCTGCCTTTGTTTTAATCTTTGGTCACTTTTTCTTTGTTGCAGCATGAAACTTTAGATGGCTACAGGAAGTATTTCAATCAAATTGTAGGGTACGTATTCTTTTTATACACATCCTTGCTAAATAGGGACGGATTGTGGTGTTGAGGAGCTCAAAAAGAAAAAGTGGGAAGGTTGATTTGAGAGTCCTTTCAAACGAGCCAAAACTGGAAAAAAAAAGGGGGTTTGGGCTTCTTAAGTGTGTTTCTTAGCACTGGTGGGAGCGTGGAGGAACCTGCCAGCTCTTGTACCAGCAAGCGCATTGCTGAGAACCTGTGGATAAATGATGTCTGTGGACTATGTGCATCTACTTGCCCTGCTAATGAGATGAAGAGGTGCTCTGCCTTAATTATTCCTTAAAATTTGATAATTATTCTCTGATTTTTTTTTCCTGGAAAAAGAGGTGATTCTTAAGCCTCTATTTTTATGAGTTTCATACAATCATAGGATGGTTTGGGTTGGAAGAGACCGCGAAGACCATCCATTTCTAACCCCCTGCCATGGGCAGAGACACCTCCCACTGGATCAGGATGCTCAAAGCCCCTCCAGCCTGGTCTCGAATACCTCCAGGGATGAGGCATCACAACTTCCGTGGGCAACCTGTGCCAGGGCCTCCTCACCCTCTCAGTAAGTTCTTACTTCTTAGTATTGCAGTCCGATTTGACAAGAGCCTTCCAAAACCAGCCCAGTTCTGTGAGGAGGCAACCTAAGACCCCTAATCCAGCGAAGATAGGGTGCAACTTTGAAATTCTTTTAGCTAATGATAATGATATAATCATTTAATTGTGACCATCCTGAATGCAACATTTGCTGCTGACTTTCTTGCACAGCTCTGTGCTCCTGGGCTGGATTTCCCGAACCAAAGATTTTTGTGTGTTGCCATTTAAAATTTTGGTGAGGTGCTGGAGTTGGTGTCCCAGAGAAGCTGTGTCTGCCCCATCCCTGGAGGTGTTCGAGGCCAGATTGGATAAGGTTTTGAGCAACCTGATCCAATGGAAGATGCCCATCCCGGGGGGAGGATCTTTAAGGTCCCTTCCAATCCAAACTATCCTATGATTCTATAAAAATGTACAGTGCCATGCTCACTCCCTGAAAAATAGTTCCTTTTGGCCAGTCTGTATGATGAGATTTGAGTGAACTCATTGCCTTTAAATGGTTGTGAGTGCATCATATATACAGGTTGGAGAGTAATTTTCCCTGCAGTTAAAAGTATTTTTCCCTGCAGTTAACCTGTCGTATTGCTATTGCTGCTGGCTGGAGCAGAGTTTAATCTGCAATTCTTCTGCAAATATGGGGTTGAGAACTTTGAGAGGGGAAATTCTGCCTTTCTGTAGTTGCATTGCTGTGAGCAACTGTGTTTTGACTCACTTATATAATCATTGAATCATAGAGTGGTTTGGGTTGGAAAGGACCTTAAAGTTCATTTCTTTGGGCAGGGATACCTCCCACTGGGTCACGTTGCTCAAAGCCCCATCCAACCTGGCCTTGAACATCTCCAGGGGTGGGGCAGCCATGACTTCTCTGGCAACCTGTGACAGTACCTCCCCACCCTCACAGTGGAACTTCATTTCAAATATTGCAGTGTTAAAAGTGGATGGATCTTGATTATCTTTAAGGTCCCTTCCAACCCAAACCATTCTATGATTCTATGGATAAAGAGCTCAGCTTTGGCTGTATGTGATACAGGTATCTGAGCTTACTCCAGAGATTTGCAGAGGAGCAAATGTTATGCATCCCTCGTTTGACGAGTTCACAGATCTCTTTTGATGTCTCCAAACCTTTGATAACTGTCCCATTTTCTCCTCTCCGTTAGCTTTTTTGTAGTTGAAGATCATATCTTGCATACAACGCAGGGCTTGGTAAATAGAGCCTACATTGATGAGCTATGGGAGATGGCGTTATCAAAAACAATTGCAGCACTAAGGACACATTCAGTAAGTAAAAGCCCTGGGTTGCTCAGTTGATGCTTGACTATGACGTAACGTGCTGGAAATATTTTTTCCAGTCGTACTCTTTATTTTGCGTCTCTTCTTGACCTTGTTTCAAGGAATAACGTGAAGATACACTGCTGTTTCCTGAAAAACTTGGTTTCCCTCTTGATGCTTCTCATTTCCCTTTTCCAAACTCTCAATATTTTGGGGGATTGGAAGGAAGAAAATAGTGGTTTGATGTTTTTTCTATTGCTTCAATGGTCGTTTTGGAAAAGGACCAGCAGAGGGGGTTGGTTTGTCCCAGAAAACGGGGCGGGGAAAAGGCATCTATTTGGCGCATTGAAGGATGGCCCTGAATGATATTCCCTTAAAGTTTACGGCAGTGAATGGGCTGCTATCAAACTGCAAATCATTTGTGCATGAAAAGACATTAAAAAGACTTTTTATTCTTTAATATTGAAAGAAGTTTGGAAAAATTGCTTGTCGCTTTGGTATTTCTCTACCAAAAAACCCAAAGCAAATTGGTAAAAATATACAATTTTCTTCTGGTTTTGCATGACGTGATGTGAGGATGTGGTGGTTCAACTGGGAGCACTGGAGGTTTTTTTGAAAACCCTATTGATGAGCGAGATGAAAAAAAGGCATTTGACCATAAAATGAAAGCATTAATGAATTTCTGCAAGTCCGGTTGCACGTCATGGGGTCACAAAGATGATCCGAGGGCTGCGGCACCTCTGCTACGAGGACAGGCTGAGACTTGGGGTTGTTCAGCCTGGAGAAGAGAAAGCTCTGGGGAGACCTTAGAGCTTGTAGCCTGGGCTGCAAGAAAGCTGAGGAGGGACTTGTAGTGACAGAACAAGGGAGAACGGCTTTAAATTGGAAGGGGGAAGATTGAGATTGGACTTTAGGAAGAAGTTCTTCACAATGAGGGTGATGAGGCACTGGCACAGGTTGCCCAGGGAGGTTGTGGATGCCCCCTTGCGGGAGGTGTTCAAGACCAGGTTGGATGGGGCTTTGAACAACCTGATCCAGTGGGAGGTGTCCCTGCCCATGGCAGGGGATTTGGGACTGGATGGGCTTTGAGGTCCTTTCCAACCCAAACCATTCTACGATCCTTTGATTTTCTCTAGCAAAACCCAGTTATTAAAACACTGAAATCCCACTACTGCTCTTGGAAAGCAGCGCTGTCCGAGAGCACGAGGATGATTCTGGGTTATGTCAGTGCAGGCCTGTTTCTAACATCCACGTGGTGGTACCCAAGTGTTAACCACGTCATTGGTCTTCAAGAAACCTCTACAGTTTCTGGGTGGAGGCACAGTTCTCTACTCACAGACCACACCAAGGTCTGCATTTATGTGCCTGTGACTTTAGCTTAGTGTGGTTCCCCATGGGCAGTGTTGGTGAAGAGATGCTTGGCTTTATTTGTGCGTGTAGGGATAATCCATTTGATGGACCTGGAACATGTTGGGATGAAGGACCACAGAGGCTTCCCAGGGCATTCTGGCTCTGTCTGGCTCAGCAGTTGTGTTGACTGGAAAGCTGCCTCCTTCCACTTAATCTTCTGTATTATGAAAGGGGATAAACACTGAGATGTACCCCCGCTAGGTTGTAAACCTGTGTTTATTTTCTTTTTAAATGGGGTTTTCTGTGAGGTGAAAGCCATAAGAGAAAGCCAGGTACAAACACGCTGCTTTTCAGTTTTACTGGCTTTGTTGCCATGACGAGTTGTTTCAAGTGATGCCAAACTTATTGTGTGGAGTGGCTGCCAGGAGAGTGTTTTCTCAGTAATTATGAAAGGTTGCATGATTTCTCGACACCGGAGTTGTGGCCATCACCATCTGCTGAGCCTTTAGGAGGGCAGTGAAGCTGATGAAGGGTCTGGAGCACTAATCATATGAGGAATAGCTGAGGGAATTTAGTCTGGAGAAGAGGAGGCTGAGAGGAGACCTTATTCCTCTCTACAACTGCCTGAAAGGAGGTTGTAGTGAGGTGGGTGTCGGTCTCTTCTCCCAAGTAACAAGTGATAGGACAAGAGGAAATGGCCTCAAGTTGCACCAGAGGAAGTTTAGCTTGGATATCAGGAAAAATTTCTTTACTGAAAGAGTAGTGAAGCATTGGAAAAGGCTGCTCAGGGAAGTGGTGGAGTCTCCATCCTTGGAGGAGTTCTAAAAACATGTAGATGTGGCACTTCAGGACATGTTGTTACTCTGTTCATTGTTGGACTTGATGATCTTAGAGGTCTTTTCCAACCTTAATGATTCCATCATTCTACAGCTTCTCATAGACTGGTGCCATCCACTGCATATTGCCAATGAGACCTGATTGACGGCTCTCATTGTCGAGGCTGGTTTGATTCCTTCCATTCAGCCAAACTTATGCCTGGATTTTCTTCCTTGCTGCAGATGTGGACAGTTTTTATCACTTCTGAGAGCTTTAGGGCATTATCTTTCTTTCTGTCTTGCTTTTTTGGACAGTGTGATGGAAAATATGTCTCCCCCAGACTTTCACATTGATTAATGGAGTTGTTCCTCCTTGAGTTTCCAGCAAGCTTTAAATCTGTTTCCCTTTCCAGCTTATGATTCTGTATTTGGTCAGAATCTGTCTGAAACGTTACATATTTCAGCACAGGGTAGAGTTCTACTGTTTCCAGAGACCACATGGAGCCTGTGGATAACATGAGGAGGCTCTGGGGGGACAATCAGTACTATCACTGGGCTGAGTTGTGTCTTTAGGGTTTCCAGCAGTGTTCTGACCTGCAATAAACACTTCTGTTGTAGCTCTGACCATGAAGCAGACCAGCAGGTCGAGGGAGGTTGTTCTCACCCTGTACTCTGCTCTCGTGATACCCCACCTGGACTGCTGTGTCCAGTTCTGGAATCCCAAACATAAGAAGGGTGTGGAACTGTTGGAACAGGTCCAGAGGGTGGCTATGAAGATATCGGAGGGCTGGAACACCTCTGCTATGAGGACAGGCTGAGAGAGTTAACTTGTTCGTAATGGAGAAGTCTCTAGAAAAGAAGAGTCTCTGGGGAGACCTTGGAGCAGCCTTCCAGTACCTGAAGGGATGACAGAAGAGCTGGGGAGGGAGTTTTTCCAAGGGCCTATAGTGATTGCATGAGGGGGAATGGCTTTAAACTGGAAGGGGGAAGCTTTAGACTGAACATTAGGGAGGAATTCTTGATGATGAGAATGGTGAGGCACTGGCACACGTTGCCCAGGGAAGTCGTGGCTGCTCCATCCCTAGAGATGTTCAAGGCCAGATTGGATGGGTCCTTGAGCAACCTGATCCAGTGGAAGGTGTCCCTGCCCATGGCAGGGGGCTTGGAAGTGGATGAACTTTAAGGTTCCTTCCAACCCAAACTGTTCCATGATCCTGTGATTAATGTTACTGAAATGTGGACATGTAGCGTGTTTTTTCTCAGCCTGAAGCACTTGGCGGTGCAGCCTTCGCTTGGGGCTTGGGGCTGCCTCGCTGCGATGCTTCATTACCATCAGACACAACACACTAAATATTAGATGAGAGGAGCTGCTGTTGTCTTGGTTATGGCAGTGTGCGGGTTTGCTTCATGTCCTCTCGCTTCCCCAGCAGCTTCCAGGTAATCTTAGAGACACTTTGAGTATCTCTGGAGCAAACAAATCCTTATTCATCATGAAGAACATCAAAAGCACCGCGTTACGAGGAGAGATACCATTATCAGTGAGCCTTCTCGTGCCCCCTGCAGCATTCGGGCATGGGCTGTAGGATAAAAGCTGCTGGTCCTATGACTCTACAGCATGTCCATATCTTTATCATCACTCAAGGGATACGGGCAATGAAGCTGGTGAAGAGGCAGGAGAACAGGTCTGATGAGGAGCTGAAGGACCTGGGCTTGTTTAGCCTGGAGTAAAGGAGGCTGAGGGGAGACATCATTACTCTCTGCAGTTCTCTGAAAAGAAGTTGTAGTGAGGTGGGTGTTGCATCTTTTCTCCCAAGTGACAGGCGATGGGATGAGAGGAAATGGCCTCAAGTTGTGCCAGGGAAGGTTTAGATTGGATATTAAGAAAAATTTCTTAACTGAAAGGGTTCTCAGCCACTGGCAGAGGCTGCCTAGGTTGAGTCTCCATTCCTGGAGGTGTTTAGAAGACGGGTAGATGAAGCACTTAGGAATGTGGTTTAGTAGTGGACAGGTATGGTTGGACTCAACAATCTCAAAGGTCTTTTCCAAGCAAACAATTCTATGATTCGATGATTCTATAACGCAGGAGGGCTGAGGGCAATTTTCATTCTTCATGCTGCAGTTAAAACCATGTTTTATTCTCCCCACTTCTCTGCAGTCCTACTGCTCAGACCCAAGCCTGGTGTTAGACTTGAAGAACCTCATTGTCCTCTTCGCAGACACACTACAGGTACGTGACTGTGGGCAGCTGCTCTTTTATCTCACTCAGCAGTTGTGCTGCTCACAGATGGTGTCCCTCAGTGGAGTTAAATGGTTGCTCTGGGCCTGCTGTGGAGGCCCCGCTTCTTTTTCTAGCATTGCGATGCATGAATTGCAGCACCTGATGGGCAGCCTGGTTCCCTCTGGACTGGAGTGGTCTGCCTGTGGGCAAGGATCAAGCCTTGGCCACCTAGCCAAGCCCTTGTGCCTCCTGTGCACACCCAGCCCAGACTTTAATAGCCCTTGGACCTACCACCTGAGTAAATCACCACCTGAATCCTTCCCTTAGCATCGTCCCCCTTTGGGGGTGCTAGGGGAGAACTGTCCCCCGTGGTCCCTTTTAAACAGAGATGTTCAAGGCCAGGTAGGATGATGCTGTGCGCAGCCTGATCTAGTGTGAGGTGTCCCTGCCTGTGGCAGAGGAGTTGGAACTGGATGATCTTTAAGGTCCCTTCCAGCCCAAACCATTCCATGATTCTGTGAAATAATCTTCAACTGCTTGTTGATGAATTTGTCTCAACTGAAGTTGCTGTCTTCTCCGACTCCACTGCAGGGATATGGCTTCCCAGTGAACCAGCTCTTTGACATGCTGTTAGAAATCCAAGACCAGTACAGTGAAACCCTGCTGAAGAAATGGACAGGAGTTTTCAGGTAAGCAGCTCTTTCAGCAAAATTATAAGTTGTCCCTCACAGAGCAGTTCTCACCCATAAATAACATCTTTTGAGGCATTGATAACAAGCTCTTGTTTAAATTTTGGGCAACAGCAAGGACTGGACTCTCCTTGGAGCAAGGAGAGCCAATTTAAATACACTTGAGAGGATCTTGTGTGTGGTGACGTTGGTGTAGACCAGAAGTTTTTGTTCCAGAGGGATATGGTTATGGGTTCATTATGGAGCTCAAGCTTACGATTGATAAATGGAAGGATGCAAAAATGTGGGGTTGCAGCAGCATTACTGCCCTTGCTCCAGCACTGAGGCGTCTGTGTCTTGGGGCATCGGTGGCACATCCATGTGCTGCTCCTTGAGGGACATCCATGAGCTGAGCAGTTGCCCACATGTAGGGCATGATATGTAATCCAAGGTCACATTCAGTGCTGGGAAGCCGCCGGCTCATCCTGTAACGGTCCTCCAGGACATCTCAGGAAGACTGAGATATCTCAGAGAATGGGACATAGGGAGGAGGTGCTGGAGGGTTGTCAGTGCCCCAGTAGCACAGCATTCATGTTCCTGAGTCAGACAGTACTGAAGCTCACATGAGCTTAACCAGGGATGGCTGCTGAAGCTCTAGTCTGGATTACCGTCACCATTGAGCTCTGGTTGTGGCTTTGGAGACAGGGAGCTGGGAGAAATCATTGAGTCAGGCTACTGCAAAGATGATTTCAACAGTCGCAAACGTGGGGAGAAGTGCAGGCCCATGGGATCACGTCTTAGACTGGCACCTGCTTCTTAGGAGCTTGGCAGTAAATCTACCAAGTTGTGGTTGGTCTGGCATCACAGAGCTGCCTTTCTAACTTGTGTTTTCTTTTCCTAGAAACATACTTGACTCGGATAATTACAGTCCCATCCCAGTGATGAATGAAGAAGTTTATAAGAAGATAGTTGGACAGTTCCCATTCCAGGATGCTGAACTTGAAAAGGTAATCTTGAAATGGGGAAGGTTCAGTTCTATGTGCAGTTATGGAGTCCTCAGCACAGGAAGGACTTAGATCTGTTAGAGACCCCACCTGGAGTCCTGTGTCCAGTTCTGAATCCTCAGCATAAGAAGGGTAGGGAACTATTGGAATGGGTCCACAGGAGGCCATGAAGATGATCTGAGGGTTGGAGCACCACTGCTATGAGGACAAACTGACAGAGTTGGAGTTGTTCAGCCTGGAGAAGAGAAGGCTCTGGGGAGACCTTAGAGCAGCCTCCCAGTGTCTGAAGGGGGCTCCAGGAAAGCTGGGGAGGGGATGCTCTTCGTAAGGGAGTACAGGGACTGGATAAGGGGGGATGGTTTTCAGCTGGAAGAGGGGAGATTGAGATGAGACCTTAGGAAGAAATGTTTTCCTATGAGGGTGGTGAGACACTGGCCCAGGTTGCCCAGAGAAGTGATGGCTTCCCCATCCCTGGAGGTGTTCAGGTCCAGGTTGGATGGGCCTTTGAGCAACCTGATCCAGTGAGAGGTGTCCTAGCCCATGGCGGGGGGTTGGAACTGAGTGGGCTTCGAGGCTCCTTCCAACCCAACCCATTCTGTAATTCTGAAGGTGGCACAGCCTGTCTGCTGGTGCAGGAAAACCCCGCACCCTCGTCAGTGGTGTTGAGAACCGCAAATGAAACCATAACCCCTCCTTTCCAGAAACCAAACCAAGCAAACAACGAAAAGAAACCAAAATAAAGGAAAATAACGTAATACATTTTACATGAGCGATGTTTCTGCTGGTGTGGATGAGGCAAGTGTTTGTAACAGTACCTCGTCGATATTGTTTTTAGATCATGGTATTATCACAGCTGAGCAGTGCTTGCAGCAAACAAGAGGCATGAAATATATGCTTCCACTGATGTTTTACTCCAATTTTATGCAGTGCATTATTGACCTCTATTTGTTTTAATTTCATATTTAAATTAAAAAAACTAAGAAAATGGAATATCTTGGCTTTTACAGAAGTGTGTGCTTGTAGAACCTAAGTGTAGCCAAAGTTGACCTTGCCAGTGGCCCTTAAAAGCCTGCTTGGCCTTCTGCTCCACATGTGGCAGCCACTGAGCGCAAAGCCTGGTGGACTTAATTACAACTGGGAGAGTTTTTGATCCAAGTCACGTGTTTAGATTGCAGAAAGTCTGTGTTCCTCCCCCAAAATTGTATAATGGGGTCTTCCTCTTGTGTTTCGCATGTCCCAGCTCTGTGTGTGCTGTGGGTAAAACCTGGTTGGAAAAAGTTGGTGTGAGACATCTCTTTTCTCTTGGCTTTTGGTGTCCATAAGCAAGTACTCACCTTAGGCAATACCTATGAGGAGCAGCTAAGGGACCTGGGGTTGTTTATCCTGGAGGAAAGGGGGCTGAGGGGCGACCTCATCACTGTCTAAAACTGCCTGAAAGGAGGTTGTAGTGAGGTGGTTGTTGGTCTCTTTTCCCAAGTGACAGGTGATGGGATGAGAGGAAATGGCCTCAAGTTGCACCAGGGCCCATTCAGATTAGAAATCAGGAAAAATTTCTTCCCAAAAAGGGTTCTCAGGCCCTGGCAGAGGCTACCCAGGGAGGTGGTGGAGTCCTTATCCCTGGAGGTGTTTAAAAGACGGGTAGATGAGGTGCTCAGTGTTTAGTAGTGGGCAGGTACGGTTGGACTCAATGATCTCCAAGGTCTTTTGCAACCAAGAAGTTCTGTTATTCTGTGGGAGCTGACCAAGCAAAACACTTTGGGGGTGTTAAAACTCAAGAAGTTCTCCAACGGGGTGGGAGATGGGTCATGTGAGTTATGGAACTGGGAGAAGGAATGGGGATGGCATTGTGCTGCCTGCTCGCTCCTACCTCCGAGTTTCCTTCCAGGCCATTTCAGTCTCCAAATCCCTTATGCGCTCTTGTGCCATTTGTAAGCGATTATCTGGTCTTTCCCTTGGCTGAAATGTTTATTTTATATACAGTAAACACTGGGTTGTTGCTTCGTTGCTGGAGTTGCTAAATACTAGAATTAATTTGACTACTTGGCACATGTTGCTGGAATGGGGTCTTTGCTTTTGTGAAATATCTGCTCTTCAGCTCAATTCCTGTCCTGTATTTTACAGCAACCATTTCCAAAGAAGTTCCCCTTTTCAGAGTTTGTGCCTAAAGTTTACAATCAGATTAAGGAATTCATCTACGCTTGCCTGAAGTTTTCGGAAGACCTTCATCTGAGGTAGGAGATGAGTGTGGTAGTGTTGTAGTATATTCATTTTGTCTGTACTGGAAGATCTCAACAGCTTTAAAATATGAATTCTCTTCCTTAACCTGAAGAGAAGGACTGGGGATGCTGGTGATTGAGAAGCTCAAGATGACCCTTAAATATTTCTGTGTTGCCATTTACTCTTTCCTCACAAGTGAAGGAGGAGGAGCATTCACTGAGCTCTTCTCTCTGGTGACCAATGACAGAACCTGAGGGAATGGCAGTAAGATGTGCCAGGGGAGGGTTAGGCTGGATATTAGGACAAGATTCTTCATGCAGAGGGTGGTGGAGCACTGGAACAGCTCCCCAGGGAAGCAGTCACAGCACCAAGCCTGACAATATTCCAGAGGCATTTGGCCAACGCCCTCAGACACACGGTGTGAATGTTGGGGTTGTCCTATGCAGGGACAGGAGTTAGACTTGATGATCCTTGTGGGTCCCTTCCAACTCAACTCATTCTGTGATTCTGTGATTCTGTAATGTGGACTCACAGCCCAGAAAGCCAACTGTGTCCTGGGCTACATCTAAAGCAGTGGAACCGGCAGGGCAAGGGAGGGGTTTCTGCCCCTCTACTCTGGTGTTATCTACCTGGAGTCCTGCACCCAGCTTTGGAGCCCTCAGCACATGGATGTGTTGGAGCGAGTGCACGGGAGGCCACAAAGATGACCCAAGGGCTAGAGAACCTCCCATATAAGGGCAGACTGAGAGACTTGGGGTTGTTCAGCCTGGAGAAGAGAAGACTCCAGGGGCACCTTCTAGCAGCCTTCCAGAACTATAAGGGGCTACAGGAAAGCTGGGCTTTGACTCTTGATCAGGGTGTGCAGGGAAAATGGTTTTAAGCTGAAAGAGGGGAGATTATGATGAGATCTTAGGAAGAAATGTTTTGCTGTGAGGGTGGGGAGGTACTGTCACAGGTTGTTCAGAGAAGTCATGGCTATCCCATCCCTGGAGGTGTTCAGGGCCAGGTTGGATGAGGCTTAGAGCAGCCTGTTCCAGTGGGAGGTGTCCCTGTCCATGGCAGGGGGGTGGAACCGGACAGGCTTTGAGGTTCCTTCCAGCCCAAAAAAACAAGAATGGTTTATTCTGTGATTCTATAACTGAACAATGGGATTTTCAGTGGAAGGATGGATCCTTCTTGCCTTCTGTTTGCTGCGCTGTATGAGTACGCGGTTGGATGGCATGTGGGGTTTCTCCTCCCTTGAGCAACTCCATGACCTGGCCATGGCCTGACATTGGGCATTGCCCCAGTGCTGATGTGAATCTAGAGCAGTGTTTCAGGGGCTTGCCCAATGTTTCAGTTCCTCTGTAAAGCTCCTCACGATTTTAATTCTTTTCCTTTGTGCAGGGGATAGTAATTTGGAGAGAAACTTTCTCTCCACCTTCTGCTAGAGGACGTGGTCGCTCATTGGATGTTCTGGAAGCACAGGATGTTCTCACCTCTTGTTTGATCTCAACCTTTCACTAGTGGCAGGTTGTTCTCTTTGGTGGCTCCCAGGGCTCTTAACCTGTGGGTCACTATTAAACATCTCGGTTTCTAAAGCCGACAGAATGGTCCTATTTCACACGGATGTTGGTTTCACCAACCCCCTCTGTTGGCATTTCCCTCGTGACTTTTGTGCTCTTCACCATTATGGAGATGATTGGGTTTGTCAGGGAAGGAAAGAAAAGTGTCCCCTTGGGTCCCTCCTTGGGGGTCCCTGTGGACACATTATTAAAATTCCTTTCGACATTGGATTTTCCAGCCCTTTTTGCAGAGCGGTGTTGGGTTGGGGGAAGGGAGCCCAGCTCTTGGCTTTTCTAGCCAAACATTTGGAATATTTCTCTGCAAACCCCTGTTGACACTTTCTTCATTTCACCCTGACAGCTTGAATTAGGTTTTATTAGGAAGCTTGGCTACAAAGCCGCCAGCGAGTTTTCTTTCTCTTCTCTTTCTTTCTTCTTCTTCGCTTGTCATTTACCTCGCACCCTGGAGTGGTCGGGGTCAGCCCCTCAGTCACGGGAGGGCCTGAAGGTCATGACTACTGCTATGGGATACGGGACATCAGCTGTCATTAACCCAGACAGTTCCCTTCAAGACTCGGCGGGCTTTTCCTGAAGAACAGAGCCCGTGGCTGAAAGCGTAGCTTGTATTTTCTCCTAATGATTTTTTCTAAACCAGCTCCTTGTATTTGTTGGACGGGAACGTTCTCCTTCGTGTTGATATGCTTGCAAAAGTCATTTTGCTTTTCAAGTGTTTAAAGAAAGTTTGGAGCTCATTGTGCATTTATAAGGGTTGTGGAGCTTTTTGGTTTGGCTCTATTAATTCAATTAGGAGAAAGAGAACCTTTATGTTTTCAGCAGCTCTGCCTTTGTTAAAAAGTTGAGCTTATCAAGGAGATGTCTTTAAAAGTATCCACTCATTGGAAGGCTTCCGCTGGCTCCAGTGGAATTTCCCATTGTAAATATAGGGAATGTCCCAGAAGGGCAACCATGTCCTGGTCTGCACCAAAACCAGTGTGGCCAGCAGGGAGACGGAGGGGATTCTCCTCCTCTACTCCACTCTCATGAGACCCCACCTAGAGTCCTTTGTCCAGTTCTGGAATCCCCAATGTAAGAAGGGCATGGAACTGTTAGAATGAATCCAGAGGAGGGTTACAAAGGTGATCCGAGGGCTGGAGCACCTCTGTTGAGAGGACAGGCTGAGAGAGTTGGTCTCTGGGGAGACCTTATAATGGCCTTCCAGCACTGAAAGGGGCTCCAGGAAAGCTGGGGAGGGACTTTTTCCAAGGGTCTGTGGTGACAGCATGAGGGGGAATGGCTTTCAATTGGAAGGGGGAAGATTTACATTAGACATTAGGAGGAAATTCTTCACGATGCGGGTGGTGAGACACTGGCACAGGTTGCCCAGGGTTGTTGTGGATGCTTCATCCCTGGAAGTCTTCAAGGACAGTTTGGATGGGGCTTTGAGCGACCTGGTGAAGTGGGAGGTGTCCCTGCCCATGGCAGAGGGGTTGGAACTGGATGATCTTTAACATCTAGTCTAACCCAAACCATTCTATGGTTCTATGATTTTATTGTGTTTGCCATATTTAACCTGGCTTTTCTCTAGTGGAGGGGACTGGGGACAATCTGATTCTTCCTAGGGGATGATGGAGGGCCTAATGACATGTGTGTGTGGTGGGTTTTGGTTTATTTGCATTTTTCTGTTTATCCTTCAAGTAAAACCCTATTTAAAAGCCCTTGCCACAGTATAAGGACGAGGAAAATTCAGTAGCTGATTTCCTTTCCCCCTGCATTTTGATTTCTGTTCCATCCTAATGCATCACCTTGGACTCCACATCCAAACCCTGCGAGAAGGATCCAAGGGGTCCATCTGGGATGTGGAGTGGGCAGCTCTGATTGTCACTGGTGCAGGATGCGCTTCCCTGCTGAGCAGGAGGAAAATAAACTCGCAGGGGTCAGCGGTCCTAGTCTAGGAGAGACCCACACAAAGACTTTGGCCAATAATGTTGAGTTTGAATTATCAGGAGCTGGGTCCTGCTGAGCTGCTGGCGCTACTCTGGAAAAGCAGACTTGTAAACATCAGGGACAAGGAAATATTAAAGAAACCTGTTGGGGAGCGCAGCGTGGCGAGCAGCCGGAGGGCGTACGGGGAGTTCTGCAGCTGAGCTTTTCCTTGGGAAAACTGCAGCAAGACATGGCTTTCTTGGTCATGTGGAAATACGAGCAGGGCAAAGGAAGTGATTTTGCTCCTCTGCTTTGCTCTTGTGAGACCCCACCTGGAGCTTTGCATTTAGTTCTGGAGTGCTGAGCACGAGTAGGAAATGGATCTGTTAGAGCAAGTCCAGAGGAGGCCGTGGAGATGATCCAAGCGCTGGAGAAACTCCACTATGAGGACAGGCCAAGAGGATTGGGGTTGTTCAGCCTGGAGAAGAAAAAGCTCTGGAGAGACCTTAGAGCAGCGTCCCAGTACTGAAAAGGATCTCCAGGAAAGCTGGGGAGGGACTCTTGATCAGGAAATGCAGGGACAGGACAAGGAGGAATGGTTTTAAGCTGAAAGAGGGGAGATTGAGATGAGATCTTAGGAAGGAATGTTTTCCTGTGAGGGTGGTGAGGCCCTGGCCCACGTTGCCCATGGAAGTTGGTGCTGTGCTGCCCCATCCCTGGAGGTGTTCAAGGCCAGGTTGGATGGGGCTTTGAGTCCCCTCATCCAGTGGGAGGTGTCCCAGCCTATGGCAGGGGGGTTGGAACGAGATGAGCTTTGAGGTCCCTTCAGCCCAGACCATTGCATGGTTCTATTATTTTATGACTCTGCTTAGAGATGAGAGCGGGGAGCAATAGTTATCACTTCTGGGAATTTTGGGGATTTCAGTGCAGTTGTCCTGCAGCAGCACAGGGAACGTCTTGAATGACTTGGAAAAATTGAGTCAACTGAGGAATGAATGGAACCTGAGGACGATGAGGAGGTTCAGGAGTGGCTGCTGTGACCACCGGGTTGCTGTTGGAAAAGGCTTAGTCTTCCTTTCCTGAGCATCAGGTGCCGGTGGACCAGGGCTCGGTCAGTGCATCTACTCTAATGTTGATCAGGCACAGAAATTTGGGAGGTGTGAGCTGGACAATTGCTGGCAGCACCCATCCCTGTACCAGCAGGCACCCCGAGAGAAGCACCCTGAGATCCCCCACCTCTCATGCCACTTGTGCAGTAGCTTCAAGGTTTGCTTTTATTCCTTGTGTCCATCCCTGCTTGTAATCTGGCCCATTTGTCAGGTAAAACAGGAGAAGGAGCAAAAGGTCAGGGGTTTGATTTACTGGGAGCCTTCAAGTTATTAACACTTCTCAGCCTTCCAGTTGGAAATGTTCTTTGCCCTCAGCTGTCACTGCGCTGCCAGAGATAAAGCCCCGTGGTGTCAGGGCTAATGCAGGGCCAACGACAGATCAAAGGAGCTTTTGTTGGGATGGGTTTCCAAAACCTGCTTCAGAAAGGGGAGGTTTTAC
Source organism: Tapera naevia (assembly GCA_033556795.1). Taxonomy (NCBI): domain Eukaryota; kingdom Metazoa; phylum Chordata; class Aves; order Cuculiformes; family Neomorphidae; genus Tapera; species Tapera naevia. Next base: position 856,788 of record JAUMJJ010000238.1, on the reverse strand, counting down.
CTTGCCTGCGTGCGTGCTGGAGGGGCAGGAGCTCTTAAGCAGAAACCCAACCTCCCAAACTTCAGCCATGCTGTGGTTGCAGCCGTCTGGCACGAATGTGTTACAAGAGCTTCCAGTGTAATTTGGTTAAATGAAAGCCATGAGAAGGCTGAGGGAGTATCTTAAGGGTTTGATTTTTTTTTTCACCATATTGCCGATCTTTGATCCCTTTCCTCTTTGGTACTAAACATGTAGAACTCCACCCTTGTGTGCAGGGTGTAGGCTTGGCTGCATAGGTCAGTGCTGATGCTATGGGCAGCTGCTACCTGTGCTGTACCAACCCCTCCAAGAGGAGAGGCTCAAAGATGTGGGTTTAACCTGTGTTAGATCCCCTTCCTTATAGGTAGTGCAAAGAAAAGCCTAAATTGTTGGTATTTTCCTATGTATTGATGTGATGGTGAATGGGTAATCCCGCATGATGCAGTGGAGGATTGGGAAGGGGAGGGGGTGATGAGGACTGCAGGTGTTTTTCTTTTCGTAGAGCGTTTTGTAAATCTCTCTTTAAATTCAACTTTTCAGCTCGACTGAAGTTGACGATATGATTAGAAAATCTACAAATCTGCTGCTGACCCGAACGCTGAGCAACTGTTTACAGAATGTCATCAAGAGGAGAAACGTTGGGCTGACGGAGGTAGGATGTGCGTCAGGCAGACTCATTTCTAGGCCAGGGTGACAGAAGAGAGATTGGTCCCTTGGAGCTCCTTACAATGCCTGTAGAGGTGCTGGTTTGGAGCTGTCAAAGAAGGACCTGAGGGTGTTGGTTGACAGTGACTGAACATGAGCCAGCAATGGCCCAGGTGGCCAAGAAGGCCAGTGGCATCTTGGCCTGTATCAGAAACAGCGTGGCCAGCAGGACCAGGGAAGGGATTGTGCCCCTGTGCTCACCACTGGTGAGGCTGCACCTCAAAATCCTGTGTGCAGTTTTGGACCCCTCAGTACAAGAAGAACATTGAGGGGCTGGAGCACGTCCAGAGAAGGGGAATGGAACTGGTAAAGGGGCTGGAGAACAAGTATTACGAGGAGCAGCTGAGGGACCTGGGACAGTTTAACCTGGAGAAGAGGAGGCTGATGGGGGACCTCAGCACTGTCTATAACTGCTTGAAAGGAGGTTGTGGTGAGGTGGGGTTGGTCTCTTCTCCCAGTGACCCTATCTCGTCGTGATAGGACGAGATCAAATGGCCTCAAGTTGTGCCAGGGGAGGTTTAGATTGGATATTAGGAAAAATTTCTTCAGGGAAAGTGTTGTCAGGCCCTGGCAGAGGCTGCCCAGGGAGGTGGTGGAGTCTCCATCCCTGGAGGTTTCGTGGAGCATTGGAGAAGAGGCAAGTGGTAACAATGAGAGTTGAAGTGAATGAGGTGAAGTGACCCCCATCTATAGATGATGTTTGGGGTGGTTTCAGCACATTGCTATGGAATAAACTCTATATTGTGATTTTCGTTTTGCTATTGGTAATTTTTTTTGTGCATGAAGACAGGCTTCTGGAAAGTTTAATGCCTGTAAATTCCCTATTTGGAAATATGTGTGATACCCAGAACAGTCTGGATACCTTGGTGGGACCTCAGTGTGCTGTTGTTAAATGAGTAGATGCTAATAGATCTGAAGTTGTGTAATTGACTGTCCTGTAGAAACATGTCCTGTTCTCTGGACATTAAATACCCAGTGGAGATGAGTTTTGGAGAATTTAGTGCATTTAAAGTGTCTGTGTTCACAGATGATGCTTCCTCAGCCCTTTATCTCTCAGTGTGGAATCTTTCTGCTCCCTGGGGGCAAATTCCTCTCCACTCCAGCTCCTCCCAAGGCTCCCTTCACCAAGAGGAATGCAACACTATCCCTGCACTATCCTTCCCTTAAAGGATCTTATTTTGCTGCTGTTGCAAACTTTCCCACAGTTTGACTGAGCGTAGGATGGACAAACCCAGTGCAATGGTCCTCTCAGCCACTTTTGCTCGGTTCTGACGGTGTAGGTGTTCCTTGGCATCTTCCATGTTGAGTGGAGATGATGCTGCTCTTAGAGTTGAGAGTGGCTTCTTCACATGGTTTGAGCTGAAGAGCCTACGTAGCACCACTTGAGTTTAAAATAAAGATGTAGGTTGTCCAGAAACTGGTGTTCATCTTTGAATCCTCTACAGCTACACGCAAGGAGTTTGTAGTGAGGTGGATGCTGTTTCTTCTCCCAACAAGTGGCAGGACAAGAGGAAATGGACTCAAGTTGCACCAGGGGAGGTTTAGAATGAATGTTAGGAAAAATTTCCTTACTGAAAGAGTGGTCATGAATTGGAAGATGCTGCCCAGGGAAGTGGTGAAGTCTCCATCCCTGGAGGGGTTTAAAAGATGGGTAGATGAGGTGCTCAGGGATCTGGTTTAGTGATGGACAGGTATGGTTGGACTCGATCTCAAAGTTCTTTTCCAACCAAACAATTCTATGATTCTAATTAAATTATATCAAGCTGGAGCATTATAATGCCTTCTGTGTCTGTGAGAGAACTGTTCTAGCATAATAGTTGAGCTCGATGTTGTTTGGAAAGGTTTTGTTTTAGCTGATGTTGCACCTTGAAAATATTCAGAGCAGTCTGCTTGGAAAAAAGGTATCTGCTTAAGGAATTAATGGTGCTTCCAAGTCAGTGATCCTAAAGTTAAAGCCTGAATTGGTTTGCTATGGATTGTAAATGTTTGTGTATGTTGACCTCTACTCCGCGGTCGTGAGACCCCACCTGGACTCCTGTGTCCCATTCTGGAATCCCCAACATAAGAAGGATGTGGAACTATTAGAAGGAATCCAGAGGAGGGTTGTAAAGGTTATCCGAGGGCTGGAACACCTGTGCTATGAGGACAGGCTGAGAGAGTTGGAGTTGTGCAGCCTGGAGAAGAGAAGGCTCTGGGGAGAACTTAGCACAGCCTCCCAGTACTAAAAGGGGCTCCAGGAAAGCTAGGGAGGGAGTTTTTCAAGGGCCTTTAGTGATAGGACGAGGGGAAATGGCTTTAAATTGGAATGGGGAAGATTTAGATTAGACATGAGGAAGAAATTCTTCATGGTGAGGGTGGTGAGGCACTGACACAGGTTGTCTGGGAAAGTTGTGGCTGCCCCATCCCTGGAGGTGTTCAGGGCCAGGGTGGATGAGGCTTTGAGCAACCTGATCCAGTGGGAGGTGTCCCTGCCCATGGCAGGCCAGTTGAAATGGGATGGGCTTTGATGTCCCTTCCAACACAAACCATTCTGTGATTCTGTGACTTCAGTGGAGCCTTTTACCCTGTAGTTGCCTGCAGAGTGATTGTGCCATGTGAAGGCAGCTGGGAAGACAGAAGAGAATGATGGATAGGATAATCAAGAAAGAAACCAGGGTGAGATCCGCTGCTCACCCACAGCGCCCTTAGAAAAGTAAAACCTTGTTTCTTTGTTAAACACCTTAATAAGACGTTGTTTGGTGTCACACGAGATTGGGTTATTTAGGGTTTGTTAGTCGACAGAGTTCTCATGATTTGACACGGCATTATTTTTTGTAAGCCTGTTGTATTTCAGCTGGGCTGCAATGAGCCCTGACTGACAGCTGAATGTAGGAAAGGAATTAGCAAAAATAACCTTTTGTGGTTTTAGTGGCTGTCATAGGAAATGGTTTTCCCCAAAAATTAGCTTTTATTTAAGTTTCTGATGTTGTTAAAGGAGGAGAACGTTTGAGCATGGAGCAAAGCTTAGTGTGTTTGTACAGTGTCAGCTTTTAGTGCCAGAAGTTCTTGTAAATCGACATCCACTAACCTGGCACTTCCCTGGCGTCAGGAGCAATATCATTCAGCAGCTCTGCTCTCCTGAGAGCTCACCTGGAGTCCTGTGTCCAGTTCTGGAGTCCTAAGCACAGGAAGATCATGGATCTCTTCTAGAGAGTCCAGAGGAGGGCACGAAGATGATCCGAGGGTTGGAGCACCTCCCATACGAGGACAGGCTGAGAGAGTTGGGTTTGTTCAGCCTGGAGGAGAGAAGGCTCTGGGGAGACATTAGAGCAGCCTTCAAGTACTGAAAGGGGCTCTGGGAAAGCTGGGGAGGGGCTCTTGATCAGGGAGTGCAGGGATAGGACAAGGGGAAATGGTTTCCAGATAAAAGAGAGGAAAGTGAGATGCGATCTTAGGAAGAGATGTTTTCCTGTGAGGTTGGTGAGGCCCTGGCACAGGTTGCCCAGGGACATGGATGCCCCATCCCTGGAGGTGTGGAAGGCCAGGTTGGATGGGCCTTTGAGGAACCTGATTCAGTGGGAGGTGTCCCTGCCCATGGATGATCTTTAATGTCCGTTCTAACCCAAACCATTCTATGATTCTGTCTTTCAATACCTTTTTTTATCTTTGCAGCTTGTACAGATAATTATAAACACGACCCATTTGGAGAAATCCTGCAAGTTCCTCGAGGAATTCATAACGAATATCACTAATGTACTTCCAGAAACTGTCCACACTACAAAACTCTACGGGACCACAACCTTCAAGGTGAGAAAGAGCTGGTAGGTCCATCTCTGGGGAGATGTTGTTAGGGTGGAAAGTATATTTGGAGAGTATTCAAAGCTTCTAACCCAAACAGTTCTGTGATTCTTCATTCTAACAGGGAGGCTCCTCCATGGCCCTTCTCTGCCCCATTCTCACACGCTGTTTGGTTGGTTTCCTTTTTCCATATAGAATATTCCTGTCCCGTCTTTCTTCCATCTAGTGCTAGATTTGTCCTCCTGGTTTCATCAGAGGCAGATCCCAGCTTCATCTTGTCAAGCACTGGCAGAGGCTGCCCAGGGAGGTGGTTGAGTACCCATCCCTGGAGGTATTCGAAAGATGGGTAGATGAAGTGCTTAGGGATGTGATTTAGTAGTGGACAGGGACAGTTGGACTTGATGATCCCAAAGGTCTTTTCCAAACAAATGATTCTGTGATTCTGTGACCTTTCTTTCAACTGACCTGAGGGAACCCATCCCACCACTGCAGCCCTGTAGTTGGCTACGGGTGCTTTGTCTTCTGCTGCCTTTAGCGCTAAGATTTGGGCCAATCTCATGTCCTCTTACCTATAGAATTGTATTTTGGAGACTCCATCCCTTGTAACATGGTCTTGTTTCCCAGGATGCCCGCCATGCTGCTGAGGAGGAGATTTACACTAACCTGAACCAGAAGATAGACCAGTTCTTGCAGCTGGCAGACTACGACTGGATGGCCATGGAGCCGGGCAGCAAGGCCAGCGACTACCTTGTAGACCTCATTGGCTTTCTGCGCAGCACTTTTGCTGTGTTCACCCACCTCCCGGTAAGCAGTGTCCACTGATTTCCTTTTTTTTCCTTCCAAGAAGCGTGTGGACATCCGATGGTGCTGTGGAAAAAAACGACTGTGACAGAAGTGGGACCTTGTAGAGTCATGTATTATAAAAAGAGAAGTCTATTTTTAAATCAAGCTATTTTGTGGGTTGCCAAAAGTTTGGCTTCAGTGAGAGTCTCCTCAAGCATTTACAAGTCTACTTTAGAAGACAAGTAGGTGTTGGTGTTGGGTCATAGGCTGGACTCAATGATCTCAAAGGTCTTTTCCAACCTTGTGATACTGTGATACATGAATGAGGGAAATATCAGAGTCCACCATGTAGAAGTAGGATCATAATTCACTGGCCACCTGCATTTTAGATACATCAACTTTCAGCTTAATAGCCATTCAAGATTCTTTGCAAGCGATCCCTGTTATTGGACCTGCAGATATATTTCCAAGTCATAGAATCGTAGAATGGTTTGGGTTGGAAGGGACCTCAAAGCTCATCCAGTTACAACCGCCCTGCCATGGGCAGGGACACCTCCCACCAGACCAGGGTGCTCAAGGACCTGTCCAACCTGGCCTTGAACACCTCCAAGGTTGGGGAAACCACCACTTCTCTGGGCAATCTGTGCCAGGGACTCCTCACCCTTACAGGAAAACATTTCTTCCTAAGATCTCATCTCTCTCTCTTTCAGCTTAAAACCTTTCCCTGTTGTCCTATCCCTGCACTCCCTGATCAGGAGCCCCTCCCCAGCTTTCCTGTAGCCCCTTCAGGTGCTGGAAGGCTGCTCTAAGGTCTCCCCGGAGCCTTCTTTTCTCCAGGCTGAACAACGCCAACTCTGTCAGCCTTATGATCATCTTCATGGTCTCCTTTGGACTTGCTCCAGTAGATCCATGTCCTTCTTGTGCTGGATCTGTTAGAGTGAGTCCAGAGTAAATGAAAATGTCTTTCCCAGTTCTCTGTACCTGGAAGTGCTGTTGAGGAGAAGGTGCTTTCTTGGCTCTGTGTTCTTTAGTATTCTCCAGTATTCTTTATTGGAAAAAACTTCTAAATAAAGTGTTGCCTCCTGTGCAAAGAGGTTGGAAGGACGTTAGCCCATCTTCTTGTTTGGGCCAGGTTAATTGCCAAAGTGTTCCATCTGTTGGGAGCCCTGAGCAGCATGGCTGGTGGCCATGGGACCAGCCATGTGAGCAGCCAGGTGCACAGGCATGGGGCAGGTGCCCTCTGGATTCTCGAGGTGCTTGGAGATAGCTGAATTCCATAACTGCTGATTTCCCCTTAAAAAAGGAGATGTGTCTGCACAGGGGTGGATTATCACCTGGAGCCCTCTTCCACAGATCATTCTGATAGTAGCAAGAGAGTAATAGAACTTGACAGGGAGATTGTTCTCTGCATCAGAGCATGAAGCACGGCCAGCAGGAGAGATGAGGATGGGGAGAGATGCCCACAATGATTTATGAGGTGGACCTGGAGTGATTTATCTTCCTAAAATAAGGAAGTGAGTCAAAATTGTTTTGGAGATGAGGAGGGCAGCTAATTGCTCTAAAAAAGAACCAAGACCGATTGAAGCAGACTTTTCTCTTCCAGAACTGGATTAGAAGGGACCCAGCTGAGAAGAAGGCTGTTTGCAGCTTGCCATGGTGGAGGTGCTTGCTAATCATAGAATCATGGAATGGTTTGGATTGGAAGGGACTTCAAAACCCATCCAGTTCCAACCCCCCTGCCATGGGCAGAGACACCTCCTACTGGATCAGGTTGCTTGAAGACCCATCCAACCTGGCCTTAAAATGTGCCAGTGGTGTTCACTGAGCAGACATGTGGCACCTTATCTTCAAAGCTTTGCATGGCACTGCTCCTCCTGATAGCCCCGTGAGACAGGGGAGACTCCTGACTGGTTTATGGCAATGGTTTGTAGGAGCCATAAGTTTGAGATTTTTTTTCAATATATATTGGAGTTTATTCCTTTTAGAGAAGTGCTCAGGGTTCAAGGGCCTTTTTCCAGTGTCCTATTTAGAAACACATTGAAGTTGCTGCACTTTGCTAAATCAAGTGAAGGAGATAAAGTGGGTAGAAGCCCACAGCAGAAAAAATTGATGGAGATGTTTGTGAAAGGACCAAAAATAGAAACTGAGCTTCCTTGCTGAAAAGAAAGACCTTGTAACTGTCTACCACTACCTGAGAGGAAGTTGTAGTGAGGTGGGTGTTGATCTCTTCTCCCAAGTAACAGGTGATAGGATGAGAAGAAATGACCCCAAGTTGCACCGGGCAGGTTTGGATTAGCCATCAGGAAAAATTTCTTCACTGAAAGGGTTCTCAAGCTCTGGCAGAGGCTCACAGGGATTTGGTGGAGTCACCATCCCGGGAGGTTTTAAATGACAGGTAGATGAGGTGCTGAGGGATCTGGTTTCGCAGTGGAGAGGTACGACTGGACTCGATTATCTCCAAGGTCTTTTCTAACCAAGCCATTCTATGAATCTATGAAGAGCGAGAAGACTTTGAGAAGGAAAGGAACTACCTCCAGAAATGGTGGATTATAAGTACAAGAGGATATTGCAGGATTGCTAGTGGCAAGGTAGAGCAGATTACTTCACGTTGACTAAACTTACACACATTTAAATGAAGTTAAAAGTGCTCTCCCGGTATTTGAACAGTTTTTAGAGGGTAAGAGTGGCAGTCTGAGGAGATGACTAAGTGACCCGAGCTGAGCTACTCACCTGCCTTTTGTCACAACAGTAATTACACCAAGAAAAACCTTCTCCTGCTGATCAAAGAAACTCAGCCTAGGCATGTTGGTGGTTACTGCACTAAAATTACACCAAGAAAAAGTGCTGTCCTGTAATAGAATGGAGCCAAAAGTCCTGAGTGTGCAAAAAATGCAGGTGGCTCCTTAACTTGACGGGTGTGAGTAATCCTATTGTCTTGGATGGGGCCGCTTGTCTGCAGGAAACCTTTCTGGGGTCAAGGCTCCAGCTCGCCGCAAGGGGTATCCACAGCTTCCCTGGGCAACCTTTGCCCATTTCTCACCATCTTCATCATGAAGAATTTCTTCCTAATGTCTAATCTAAGGCTATTTAAAGCCTTTGTTCCCCCTCGTCCTATCACTCCAGGCCCTTGGAAAAGGTCCCTCCTCAGCTCTCCTGTAGCCCCTTCAGTTACTGGAAGGCTGCTCTAAGGTCTTCCGAGAGCCTTCTCTTCTCCCGGTGGACAACCTCAGCCTTCTTAGCCTGTCACCATAGCAGAGGTGCTCCAAAGACATCTTCAACTGGATCAGGTTGCTCAGAGCCCCATCCACCCTGACCTAGGATGTGTCCAGTGGTGGGGCATCTGCTGCTTTTCTGGGTAACAAGGTCATCTTGTCCAGACCCCCTGCTCAAGAAGGAAAAATAACCCAGACCAAAGCCTGTCGCTTGTGGAGTCTCCACTTTCTCTTGGGTTCCAGAAGGAATTGAAATCTTTATTTATTCCTTTAGAGCGTTGGAGGAGACGTTGTGGGAGATGGTGGAAAACCCTTGATGTTAGCAATCTCTGGAATCCATCTGGGTTTTGAGGCTTTGCTTCAGGGACTCCAAGCCCCTGGCTGAGGAGTGCATGGTGGTGGGTGCAGTGTGTGCCACGGTGAAGGAGGAAGAGTTCATGGCAAAGGGAATGGGGTTTTCATTCATTCGGCTGCTGCTTGAAATTTTCATGGTGGTTGAGAGCCACAATTCCAAAATGCTCTGCTAAACCCCCAAAAATGTCTATGTGCAAATAACCCACTGGTGGAAATCAAAGCATAATTAACGTTTTGGCTTCAAGGCTGCCCTCTTCCTGCGTTAACCAGGGAGAGTCGGTGCCTGCTGCTGCTGAGCTTCTTAATATGGGATGCTTGGGGCTCCTTTAAAAGAAAATATTTATTTTTGAGAATAACTGAGGGAAAGATGTATTTTAGAAGAAAAATATTTTAGAAGAAAAGTACTTTAGAAAAAAATATTTTAGAAGAAAAAACATTTTAGAAGAGAAATCATTTTAGAAGAAAAGAAATATTTTAGAAGAGAAAATACTTTTGAAGAAAAAATTTTAGAAGAAAAATTATTTTAGACGACAAAATGTTTTATATCAAAAATGTCATAGAAGAAGAAAATATTTTGGGAGAAAATTTTTTTTAGAAGAAAAATAGTTTTAGAAGAAAAGGAACAATTTTATAAGAAAAATGTGGTTTAGAAGAAAAAATAGAAGATAAAATAGTTCAGAAGAAAAAATAATTTAAATGAAAAGATATATTTTAGAAAAAAAGATTTTAGAAGTAAAAAGTATTTCAGGAGAAAAATATTTTTGGAGAAAAACTATTTTTGAAGAAAAAATATTTTAGAAGAAAAGATTTCACAAGAAAAAAGTATTTTAGAAGAAAAAAAGTTTTTTGGAAGGAAAAAAAAAAGGTGGTTTCTGGTTTTCAACAACTAAAGGACCAAGGCCTCAAAAATTAACATTTCCAGCATCTTACTTTTAAAAGAATGACTGAAAAAGCCTTTTGTCTCTGATGGCCGACTGTTGTTTTTATTTCTTGTTGGACAAGTTAATGTAAATGGCACTGACAGGGCTACTCCAAACACAGTGATTTGTTGATATTAAGCTGCTCGGAGATGGAGGGTTGTGTCAACACCTACCGTGAACTGTCAGGTTAACAAAGCAAGGATGTTTTTTGCGGGGAGGGGAGCAGAGTTGGGGGAAGGGGAGGGGGTGTTTTGTTTTTATTTTAAGTTTCCTTTAATCCTCTGTTAGTCTTGTATCTCGATAACCTCCTTTGGAAGGCAATCAGGGCAGGTCAAGAGGTGACGCTGACCCGGCAAGGGGAAGCAATCTTTCAGCAATCGAACAAACTCCACCAGCCCGAGCGGTTCAGCGGGAACTCCCTGCAGAGGGATTTTTGGGTTGGGATTTTTTCTTTTTTCCTCTTTGTGCTTATATTTGCCAGATGAGACGCACAGATTTCAGCTGTGAACTCCACAGCTGCTCTGGTTTTGCCTTATTCATACAATCGTGGAATGGTTTGCGTAGGAAACCTTAAAGCCCATCCAGTTCCAGCCCCCCTGCCATGGGCAGGGACACCTCCCACTGGACCAGGCTGCTCAGAGCCCCATCCAACCTGGCCTTGAACACCTCCAGGGCTAGGACAGCCATGACTTCCGTGGGCAACCTGTGCCAGGGTCTCACCACCCTCAGCATGAAGAATTTCTTCCTAATGTCTAAATCTAAATCTTTCCCCTTCCAGTTTAAAGCCATTCTGCCTCCTATCACTCCAGGCCCTTGGAAAATGCCCCTCCCCAGCTTTCCTGGATCCCCTTCAGGTACTGAAAGACTGCTCTAAGATCTCCCTGGAGTCTTCTGTTATCCAGGCTGAACAACCCCAACTCTCTCAGCCTGTCCTTGTAGCAGAGGTGCTCCAGCCCTCGGATCTTCTTTGTAGCCTCCTCTCGACCTGTTCCAACAGTTCCATATCCTTCTTATGTTGGTGATTCTAAACCTGAAGATAGGACTCCAGGTGGAGTCTCAGAAGAGTGGAATTGCGGGGCAGAATCCCCTCCCTGGCCCTGCTGTTCCCACTGCTTTTGATGCAGCCCAGGACACGGTTGGCCTTCTGGGCTGCGAGCGCACATGGCCGGCTCATGTCCAACTTTTCATCAATCACCATATTGGCATCTTGTCCCAGTTCCAAATAAATACGCCAGCTCTCGCAGCTCTCGCTGTGGTAGAAAGAGCTTTGGAAGTGTTTATTTTTTTTATAAGTAGAACGATTACTGATGTTTTTATTTAAAAAGTTTGATCCCTCTATAATATTTTCAAAGGCAAGGCACTGTGCTTGGAAGTAAAACGCCTTGAACTTTGCACCAACCACAGCTTTGACCACATTGAGAAAGACCCAGGTGGAATATAACCATCATGAAAACCCCATATGGACACTAAATACACCTTTAGATTTGCACACGTCCTGTCTGTGATTAGATAATATTCCTTGCACTTGGAAGAGTTGAACAAGTCTTGCTTGAGCTGACACCTGCTGTCACTTAGAATCATGGAATCATTGAATGGTTTGGGTTGGAAGAGACCTTAAAGCCCATCCAGTTCCAACCGCTTCTGCCATGGGCAAGGACACCTCCCACTGGATCAGGCTGATCGAAAGCCCCATCCAACCTGGCTTTGAACACCTCCAGGGATGGGGCAGCCACAACTTCTCGGGGCAACCTGTGCCAGGGCCTCACCACCTTCACAGGAAAATCTTTCTTCCTAAGATCTCATCTCAATCTCTCCTCTTTCAGCTTAAAACTGTTCCCCCTCATCCTATCCCTGCACTCCCTGATAAAACCCCCTCCCCAGCTTACTAGGATTTGACATCCGTCATCTCCATCTTACAGGTGGGAAAGCTGAGGCATGTGGTTGTTGACTTGCAGAGGGTATTTAATAACAATAAATCTGACCTTGTCGTCCTTAAAGCAGGTTCAAGGAGCCCATATTTTTCTTTTTTAATACTCTACCAGCTGCCGAGCAGCCGGTGCCTTGTTTGGAGCATTGATGGGTTGTAGTCTCCTACGGGCGATGATGGATCTCTACCTCTCTACCTTTCTGTCTGTTGCTTTACTCTCTCCTGCATTTGACTTTCAACTCCCTGTGTTGTCCTCTGTAGGGCGATGTAGATGCCCACTCTACAATGTCGGTGAGTACAAGACTGCGTGTCGTGCGCATTTGGTCTGCTCTGCTCACACCTCAAATGTTAAAGGGCGAGTTGAACCAGAAAAGGTCCTTCGTCTTGGAAGGGAGGAAAAGAGAAGATTGAGCAGAAGTTTAAATCAATAGGATAAATAAGAGACTGGAGGAGAAGGCTTATCTTCCAGACACGTTGCTCACGCGCATGTTGTTGCAGTAGCCTTGCTAAATGGTTGCTTTTAGAGCATGTCACATTTAATTGGCTCCTTTTATCCCCCTTTGCATCCCTAAATGTGCAGGGAATTAGGGGAAATGCCTGTTATTAGGGAAAGCATGATGGGATCTTCAACCTCTGCTTGAAAAAGAAAAGATCTTTTATGAAACCACCCCCCTCACTCCCTGTGTTTTGTTCAGACAAATCTCCCATGGGGATTTCAGCCTGATGTTCCTCCTGGTCTAAGTGCTCCAACCTGGCACTTCGACCATTAAGCCTTCCCTCCGGCTAGAGTGGTGGAAGAGTATTTTATCCAGAAAATAGCGTGGATTCTTGATGTTTTCTGTCTCCCTCTTTAGATTAGGGCAATTAGCACAAAGAGAGCAAAGGAGATCTTTCGTACCTGCCTTCTGGTTCAACGAACCCCTCTAGTTGTCATCATTTTTGCTTGTTTCATGTGCGGGAGAAAAAAAGCCGTGGCCTTTCTGCTGGATAGATTGCAAACAAAGTGCTTTTGAACTACCTTGTTTCCTCTATTCCCATGCCTGCAAGCCAAGGCACGTGCGAGCAAATTGTGCCTCAGTGGGTTTTGTCCGTGCAGCCCGTGCTCTATGTGGTTGTGTGGTGTGAGATGCGGCCAGCACGGAGGTGTAACCTCTACTCAAGCTTCTGCTTTCCCTCCTTTAACCCCTGCTCTGCATTTTAACGCTGAGCTGCTGTGGAAGTGTTGGTATTTCGTGCCGCAGTTGGATGCTTGTACCCCTTTTCCTGGAAACTGAGCGTAGCTAAGCCTTGAGTATTTGCAGGCTCTGGGCACCTGGGGGTTTCTAAGTCAACATCAAGGTCTCGAATCAACGCCAGTTTCTGGAAAGAAAGAGCCTTGTTAAAGCAATTTGAGGCTAGCTTCCATCAAAGCCACCAACTGGTTGCTAGGAGGGGTTCGGGGACCAACCAGGGATGCTTTGGGCATCCCCCATGGCCATGGGTTTCCAGGAGCGGTGTTGAATGTCGCCCATCCCGCGTGGTGTCCTTAGGGCATACTCTAAGTGATATAGATGCAAAAAGTGGTCTTGCCTCTGGTTTTTCAACATGTTTTGAAGCCAGATGTATTTATTCCTTTAATTGAATCCAGTGCCTAGACAGCTATGGAGTCAGCTTCCTACGGAGAGGGGTGCATTAGTTTCATTAAGGTAAATCAATGAAAAATAATACCTGAAGGTTCCCTGGAAAGGGTTAGGAATGGTGTAATCCCTTTATATGGTGGGACTTTGCCAGCCTGCACTTAGTTGGTTTTGTTAGTAACTGTGACGGACTCTAATTTTTCTTTTAACCCTTCTGATTTTCTGTTCTCTGGGTAGTTGGATTAATTGGTGGAAATAAATCACTAATGTGGCTAAAAGAGGCTGAAAAATAAAAATCTGATTGCATGAAATAGCAGGACAAAGGAGGAATTGTAACACAGCTTAAAAGGTCTGGTTGTGCATGATCCTGGGAGTTTCTTGGTGTAGATACAGACACATCAAAAATAGCAGTGAGTTGCATGAGATGCAGACTTGGACAGGGCATTAGCAGTGTCCAAAATCCTCCCTGTATCATAGAATCATAGAATGGTTTGGGTTGGAAGGGCCCTCAAAGGGCATCCAGTTCCAGCCTCCTGCCATGGGCAGGGACACCTCCCACAGCATTAGGATGCTCAAAGCCGCATCCATCCTGGCCTTGAACACCTCCAGGGATGGGGCAGCCATGACTTCTCACCCTCACAGTAAAATATTTCCTCCTAAACATCTCATTTCAATCTCCCCTCTTTCAGCTCAAAACCTCATCCTGCCCCTCCCCAGCTTTTCTGTAGCCCCTTTAAGTACTGGAAGGCCACTGTAAGATCTCCCTGGAGTCGTGTCTTCTCCAGGCTGAACAACCCCAATTCTCTCAGCCTTTCTTCATGTGGAGGACAGACCTCGGATCATCTTCATCACCCTCTTCATATAATCCTCAAGGGGCTGCTTCTGCTCTCCAGAGATGATCTGAGTCCCCTGAGGGATTGCTCAGACCGGCTTTCCCTGAAAATTGAGCAAAATTCCCTTAAAACGAGGGAAGAAGATGGACTGGTGACTTGCGTGGCTGTGTAGTCCCGTGCTGTCCACCTCGCTGTGGTCTTGCGGCTGCAAATTCCTTTCCCGGTCTTCTCAAGTGTCTCCCAAATCCCAAACGCTTCCCACAATGATGGAGTCGGAACAAGAACTAATGGTTGCTTTACAGCAAGGAGGAAAGCATTCAAATTGGGTGGATTTAGCATTGTTGGCTGGGGCAAAGGCTGACCTCTGATTAACCCAGGAGCGCTAGTTAACTCGAATCCGGGTAAGCCAAGTTATCTTGTAATTACATGGTTTTCTTGTCTGCTTTCAGCACTTTGAAAATTAATTGAAGCTCAAATGCCCAGTCCCATAAATCCTTTAAACCAGGGTGTGCACACTTCCCTAGGCCTTGCTTCCCTTTGTGTAGTCACCTTGGCACGCTTGGCTTTCATTTTTATTTTATAAACGTAGATTTATCGAGTCGGTTTGTGCTTAGTTTTACACAAAGGATCCGATGTGCGGTACAGGGAATTTGGCAACCAAAAATCCATCCTCGGCAGAAGGAATCCAAAAATGCCTGCTGCTTCCTGCAGCAGAACCCCAGCCTCTACCTTCCAAAAACCCAAACAGAAGTTGAAGTATGAGGATTTTATTCACCCCTTAGGCTCAAATTTAAATTAAACAATAGACTTTACAATTATCTGCTTCCTTCTTATTTCATGCGCTGGCAAGCTGAAGTCTTATATGGCTTCTCTGTAGTTGTGAGCATGCTAAAGAACATTGGTTAACACAATGTCTGCTCTGAAAACCCCCAGTTATCATAGAATCATAGAATGGTTTGGGTTGGGAGCAACCTCAAAGCCCGTCCAGTTCCAACGCCCCAGCCGTGGGCAGGGACACCTTCTACTGAGTCAGGTTGCTCAAACCCCCATCCAGCCTGGCCTTGAACACCTCTGGGACATCGGTGACTTCTGCGCAACCTGTGCCAGTGCCTCTCCACCCTCACAGGAAAACATTTCATCTTAATATCTTATAGAATCATAGAATTTCTTGTTTGGAAGAGACTTTTGAGATCATCACACCTGTCCACTACTAAACCATATCTCATCTACATCTCCCCTCTTTCAGCTTAAAATCAGTCCCCTTCATTGTATTCTTGTATTCCCTGAAAAAGAGCCCCTCCATGAGACCTAGAGGAGCCCAACATGCAAATGCAATGTCCTTTGGGGTCCCAATGCAGAGATCATTTGAGGTTGCTCGGAGAAGTGTTGGGACCTCATGCTATCATTCAGAGCCTGTAGCTGCGTGAGGGCAATTCAGAACTATTGGTATACTTGAAGTGGGTGCAATTAAGAACGTGTTTCTTGACAACCATAGGGAGTGCGTGCAGAGATATGTTCTCCCTAGATCTTACAGACTAAGTTAAATGTAATAACAAGAAAGAGAAGCAAAGCATTTAGAGTCATAGAATGGTTTGGGTTTTGGAAGGGACCTCAAAGAACTTCCAGTTCCAGCCACTCTGCCGTGAGCAGGGACACCTTCCACTGGATCAGGTTGCTCAAAGCCTTATCCAGCCTGGTCTCTAGAAGTGAAGATTTAAAAGAGCAGACCCTGTGGTTTTCTCATGATCTCCATAGTCTTTCTTCATTTGGCTTCTTGAAGGACAATCCATAAGGAGAGCCCAAGGAATTAATTAAAACACAAGGTAACAGTAATTTCTACAGCTTTTATCATCTCGGTTTTTCTTCTCTGTGTTTTTTGACTTTAACATCTAAATGTTGAAAATCTTGGCTTTAAATGGCTTTAAATTGGAAGGGGGGAAATTTAGATTTGACATTAGGAAGAAATTCTTCTCTGTGAGGGTGTTTAGGGACTGGCAGGGGTTGCCCAGGGAAGTTGTAGATGCCCCATCCCTGGAGGTGTTGAAGGCCAGGTTGGATGGGGTCTTGAGCAACCTGATCCAGTGGATGGTGTCCCTGCCCATGGCAGGGGGGTTGGAACTGGATGGACTTTAATGTCCCTTCCAATCCAAACCATTCTATGATTCTATGGAAGTAGAAACATAATTTATGAGTCAGTTTATGGAAAAATATAAAACACTCTGAAGTTCTCTACTTGTTCTGGTGTTGGTCACTCCGTAATCAGGTTCACTTGGAAGAGAAAATATCTCCTAAATTGGGCATTGGCGGCTCATGGAGTGGAAATGGAGTGGGCGGTTGTGCTTTTTATGTTCTCATCTCATTTTTCCAGTCTGTTCAACATCTGGGCCTTAAGTCATGCGTGAGTTGGGTCTGCAGCAGACGGCCATGCGTCACAGCAACGTGCCGACCCTTCCTGCGGCACCTCGGCAAGCAGAAATCTGCGTAAGCAGGGAATCCGGCCCATCCCTACGTATGGGAAAGGAGAGGAACCCTTGGTGTCAATGTGCCAGAGGGCTCCATCACGAGGATGAGTGCATTGTGCTGTGCTCCAAGCCTTGAGATCTTTCTCCTTTTATACGTAACATCGAATTATCACTTAAAAATATATAGCAAAGATGAAACAATTCCATTCACCCTTTCTAAGTCTTCCTGCTGCCACAGTTGGCAGGTGCTTTACCCTGATAAACCAGCGGGAAGAAGCGTGGTTCGAGCTCTTTGTTAGGGGAAAAAATGAAAAAAAATCTGTATTTAATCAACTTTTTGTTTCCAAAATGGCAGCTGCTTTGTATTTAATGGAAAATCAGACTCTTCCCAATGGAAAGAATGTTATTCCCAAAGCGAATACAAAAGAAAATAGAAGCCACAAAAAGAGGAGGATGAAATATGTCATTTATTTTTTTTTATGCTTGCGTTCTTTCCAGTCGTGCAGCCGTGCGCTGCGATCAGGGTCGGGCCATGGCTCTGATTTGTGTCAAGTTAACACAGGAGGTCTCAGTATGTGGACATGAGGACCAGGATGGAGCCTCAGTCCGTGTCAGGAGGCACAAATCAAGAAAAATCAGGGCTACTTCTTGTGTATGTATAGAGATTCGTTAAATGCAGGTTATTTACTATTTTAGTTCCGCTCAGGCTGAGACTGGGGTCTAGTAGTGGACTTAACAGGGCTGGATCGATGTTGGAATCAAAGATCTTAAAGGTCTTTTCCAACCAAAAGCATTCTATGATTCTACTCTATGAGATGCCTCCACTGTCAGAGCACCACGTTTTGTCCTTTGCACCTCTTGTTGCAGGGTCTTGATGTCTTTTCCAGACATGAATCATCTTTGTGGAGACCCAAGTGGTGAGATGTTAGGAGGAGAAAATGGAGGAGCATCAAGCTGATCTCCTTGTCCAAGCCATCCAGCAGGTTCATGGGTCGCCGTCCTCTCCAAGGGTTGCATTGAATCTACAGCACCATCCTTCCTCAGTCTGCTGCTTGAGGTCACTTGCGGTGGTTGCTCTGAAACACATTTGAATGTCAAAAATTGATAATCTAGTGCTAGGGGGAGGCTGCCAATGGCCACCATGGCAATAAGGAATTCTGCACAATGAGGATGGTGAGGCCCTGACCCAGGTTGCCCAGGGAAGATGTGGCTGTCCCCTCCCTGGAGGTGTTCAAGGCCAGGTTGGATGGGGCTTGAGCAGCCTGGTCTGGTGGGAGGTGTCCCTGCCCATGGCAGGGGGGTTGGAACTGGTTTCTGCTGTGTTGCTCAGAATGAAAGCCTTGAAGAGAGCCTTGCCTTCAGCCAAAATAGCCTCCAGCTGTTGACCTTGGGCATCTTCAACACAGCCGAACAGTTACGTTTCTTCCTCTTTCATTGGAATGTGAGGGGGTTTGTATCAGGCTGAACTGGCTGGGGTTTTTTTGATTTTTTTTTTTGTGGTGAGGATAATTGCTGTATTTGCTTTTTTTTCGCTCTCTTTTCTATTTGTGTGGATGCCTCTGAGCTTCTGTTAGGAGCTCAGCTTTGCCATATGTTTGTCTTGCTGCCGTATCTGTGACAGCCTGGTTTCCCTTTAATGCTCAAAATAGAATCGAAGTGGTAAATGTTTACTTCGGAAAATGACACCCCGTCGATTCTTTTAAATACCCCTGGCAGGCAGCCACTTACAGATGGGCTCGTGCTCAGCTTCCATAGAAACATTGAATGGTTTGGTATAGAAGGGACCTTAAAGATCATCCAGTTCCAGCCTCCTTTCCATGGGCAGGGACACCTTCCACTAGACCAGGTTACTCAAAGCCCCATCGAACCTGGCCTTGAACACCTCCAGGGATGGCCTCACATGAGTTTGAAAGCAATCATGCTTCAGGCAGAGGTTTGAGACCTTTCGTGTTGGTTGGAGTAACTGTGCTTTTCGCTGTTCAGATACCATCAGCTTTTTAGGTGAGTTGGTCTCTGCATGAGACAGATTTCACTCAAAATTAATTTGCTCTGCTTTAAGGGGTTGCTCCTGGTAGGTTTGCATGGTTAAACTGAGATATTTCAGTTGTGGAAAGCTGTCTCTTGAATTAAACTGTTGTGTAGTAGGAATGGTCATAGAATCACTAAGGTTGGAAAAGTCCTCTGAGATCATCCAGTCATACTGGCAGCCCAACTAGTGCCATGGCTACAGGGGAAGGGACCTGAAAGCCCGTCCAGTTCCAACCCTTTGCCATGGGCAAGAACACCTCCCACTGGATCAGGTTGCTCAAAACCTCGTCCAACCTGGCCTTCAGCATTTCAAGGGAAGAGGCAGCCATGACTTCGGTGGGCAACCTATGCCTCACCATCCTCACAGGAAATCATTTCTTCCTAAGATCTCATCTAAATCTCCCCTCTTTCAACCGAAAACCATTCCCCCTCATCCTATCCCTTCACTCCCTGATCAAAAGCCCCTCCCTAGCTTTCACAGAACCCCTTTCAGTACTGGGAGTCTGCTCTGAGGTCTTGTCTGTAGACCAGTTTTGTGTTTCTGGGTATACTCGATCACATCAATACCAATGCTGGTTGCAGATCAAAAAAGAAATTCTATCATTGGCAACAAATAAAAATCATTGGAAATTCTGAGACCATTTGAAACCTGTCAGGCTTTATTTTTCATGGAAACACTGTATTATTTCTTTGGTGGGTTTGGTGGAAGTGTTTTTGGTGCTGCAACAGAACTTCTGTTGGATTACAGTGACCACATCACACCTCATTTTGCCCAAGCAAAAAGCTGGAGGCACCAGCAGGTTCTTCCATAATGGAGCCAGACCGTGCTCCTGCGAGGTGGTGGGACGGGTGGCCAACCTGCTGAGGTCTCTTCTGGGCCCCTCTGGTTGGTGGCCACTGTCCACTCGTGCCATGACCACAGCAGTAGGTGTGTGAAAGGAGCTTCTCTCCCCCCACCACGAGGTGGGTAGCAGCAGTGGATTCCTGACTGTATGTTAAGATTAATGGGTATTTATTTTAACAACCATTCCGTTTCAGTAGCTTTTAATGAGTCCTTTGATAGCGAGTTCCTTAATTAACAAGGCAGCCTTTCAGCGTTTCCTTTCCCTAATTGTTAACATATTGGCTGTTTTCAAACAAACGTGCTACCGTGAGCAGTGCTGGCTCTGGAGCCTCCATTCTAACCTCCCTCGTGGTGGCTGCCCGTCCTCCTGGGAACACAAAGGCTTCAGTCTGCTGCCTGAGGATGAAATACAGATGAAAAGAGGCAATTTCTTGGCTGATCTGCCCTTCTGATGGTTGACATGGCCACAAGGAGCCTGTCTAGATGTCCTGGCAGATTCCTGAGGTGTGATTGGCTTGGTGGGGTCCATGGGGAGTAGCCCATGGAGATGTGCTCTGGTAGGTTTCCCTTCATTGTGTCTTTGGAAGAGCTTCAAGAGTTTTGACTTTGTCCTTTCACTGGTTGGCATGGCCACAAGGAGTCTGTCTAGAGGTCCTGTCTTATCTCCTGAAATGTGATTGATTTGGAGAAGTACAAGGGGAGTAGCTCATGGAAATGTTCTCTGGTACGTGCCCCTTGGTTGCGTCAGAGCAGCCGTGTCTAGTGGGAGGTGTCCCTGTCCATGGCAGGGGTTTGGAACTGGATAATCTTAAATGTCCCTTCTAATTCAAACCGTTCTTTGATTCTATGAATTCCTTGGGGCGCTGTCATGGGGAGAGCCTTTGGGAGTGCCACTGGTTCCACCACGCACTCACAAAAATCATCAGGGTAATTAGCACGAGGTCTGAACCATCCCTGCTGAGCACAGCGGCTCCTCTGAACTGTGGGGTTTTCTAGGAGCAGCGACATCCAGGGATGACATCTCAGACGCAAACAGCTCCATCTCTGTGCCAAGGCACATGTCCTGACACCACTACCGTGGGTGGTGCACTTAATGATTTTGGGAGGGAGGTGCAACTGGTGGAAAACACATCTGTCACGGGCTCGGCTCTGCATGTCAGTGTGCCAGGAGGGCACCCTGGGATGAACAGGAGCTCTTCCAGCACTGCAGGAGAGCTGAAAAATGAACAGGGGAAGGGAGAAAAGAAAACTATGAAGTCCACCTCCCTGGTAAATAAAAGCCAAACAGCTAAGATGGGCACATTGTGGTCTGCGGATGTAGGATCATAGAATGGTTGGGGTTGGAAGGGACCTTAAAGATCATCCAGTTCCACCCCCCTTCCATGGAAGAGGGGAGACTGGGGTGAGATCTTAGGAAGATATGTTTTTATGTGAGCATGATGAGGCACTGGCACAGGTTGCCCGGAGAAGTTGTGGCTGCCCCATCCCTGGAGGTGTTCAAGGCCAGGTTGGATGGGGTCTTGAGCAGCCTGGTCTAGTGGGAGGTGTCCCTGCCCATGGTACAGGTGTTGGAACTGGGTGGGCTTTAAGGTCTCTTCCAACACAAACCATTCTATGATTCTATGATGCAGAGAGGGTTTTGGATGCTGCTCATGCCCTGTGCACATCTGAATCCCAGGCATCCAGTGTCTCACCATCCTCATCGTGAAGAATTTCTTCCTAATGTCTAATCCAAATCTTCTCCCTTCCAATTTAAAGCCATTCCCTCTTGTCTTATCACTACAGATACTTGAAAAAAGCCCCTCCCCTGCTTTCCTACAGCCCTTTCAGGTACTGGAAGGCTGCTCTAAGGTCTCCCTGGAGCCTTCTCTTCTCCAGGTTGAACAACCCCAGCTCTCTCAGCAGAGGTGCTGCAGCCCTTGGATCATCTTTGTGGCCTCCTCTGTACTTGATATCATTGCAAATGTGAATACAAGCAACCTTCGTCACTTGCAGCAGCATCTTAATTGTAGTGATGTATCGGTGTCCTGGCACTGGATTTTCTCCTGTCAACAGCAGCTGCTTATCAAGCAGATATCACACTGTATTTATAGGGGAAAAGTCCAAAATTGATGTGTGTAAGCCATTCCTGATCTTCTAAGGAGCTGTTGTTAGTGTGAATTTGTTGCGCTGAGTGCAGGGGTGAGACAGGAAAGGATTTAGTTCAGTCTTATAAATAAGGCTGAAAACCATTCAGGGAAGGAGTGAGCTGCTGGTCATCCCTGGTAGTGCCTGCATTTTGCTAGCGAGACATTTAACATGATGGTTTAAACGCTGTGGTGTCTCCAGGCTCTCTTGGAGTAAATATAAGCAAAAATGGATTAATGCTTAAAAAGTGGAAAAAAATACCCGTGTATATGTTTGTGTTTCATCCAGTAATGTCAGATATCTTTATGTTCTTAAATTTTAATTAGACAGTAGGAACAAATTCTTCATGATGAAGGTGGTGAGGCCCTGGCACAGGTTGCCCAGGGAAGTTGTGGCTGCCCCGTCCCTGGAGGTGTTCAAGGCCAGGTTGGATGGCGCTTTGAGCAACCTGATCCAGTGGGAGGTATCCCTACCCATGGCAGGGGGGTTGGACTTTGGTGGGCTTTAAAGTCCCTTCCATCCCAACCCATTCCATGATTCTAGGTTTATCCTGATCCAGATTTGTCCCTTGCCCAAGGTGTTTGCACCACTGAAGGCTGGATGGATGTGCCCAGTGTGGGTTGGGACTTTCTAGTTCTATGTGCCATGATATTCAACTGGGATAAAAAGTACAATTCAGAGCAAAATCCAGCATATAATTTTGCATAATTGTTCCAATGGGGTTTTGAGCAACTTGATCCATGTCAGGGGCGTTGGAACTGGATGATCTTTAAGGTTCCTTCCAACTGAAACCATTCTTTGATTCTGTGATCTAAGATGAAAGACTTAATCTTTTGTAAAGTAGAATGATTTTCAAGTGTTTAAACCTTAAGGATAATGGGAATAAAATGTTTTCAAAGAGCACACATTTGCACCTGAAAAATGTTTTGGGCCTGACCAAATCCTATGTGAAAAAAAGAAGGAGCAGGGAAGGCTGAGCTAGAAGCTGCTCTTGCGCTTGGCAGTTGGATCCCCTTTACCATCTCTGCAACGAGTCGCAGTAGAGAATAGTCACAAAGAATGTCCTAAAGTACCACTTCCACTCTGCTTTCGTGTTGAAGACTCAGCAGACTTGTTGGGCTGTCAAGCCCTGATGATTAAATTACTTTTTCCATCTTGTCTTCTTCATGTTCGGCGTATTAAGTTGACATTTCATCTCAATTATTTGCTCTTCTTCACGCCCTCCTGGTGTCACTTGTCATTCACTCTTTATTCGGGCAAGCCTGGCTAGCCAGAGGAATGCATGCACCAGGGCAGGCCTGTTTGATGCTGCTCTTGTAGGTGTAGGTAACCCTTTAGGTGCCTCCACATGTGCTGATCTGACCCTTGCTTGGATTTGCAAGAAGGTTGTTCCTCTTAAATTTTTGTTGATGGGGCAGAAAACCTTCTTTGGAGTTTTACTTTTGACTTCACCTGGCAGTGAATATCTCGTAGGCTTCTCTGAGGGTTGCAAGCCTTTATGCAAACTCCTGTTGATGTACAAACAGGAGCTACTCGTTGGGATTTTCCTGTGCTCTTCCAAGGTTGGAAAAGACCTCTGAGATCATAAAGTCCAACCATCAGCCCCACACTACCGTGTCTACTAAACCATGTCCCCAAGTGCCACATCTACACACTTTTTGAACCCCTCCAGGGATGGAGACTCCACTGCTGCCCTGAGCAGCCTCTTCCAGTGCTCCACCACTCTTTCAGTAAAGAATTTTTTTTCAACATGCAGTCTAAATCTTCCCAGAAGCAACTTGAGGCCATTTCCTCTCATCCTATCACTTGATACTTGAGAGAAGAGACCAGAAGCCACCTCACTGCAACCTCCTTCTCAGGAGTTACAGAGACGATGAGGTCTCCCCTCAGTCCCTCAGCCACTCCTCATAAGACTTGTTCTCCGATACTTTTCCAGCTCTGTTCCCCTCCTCTGGATGCAGTCTATCCCCTCAGTGACTTTTTGAAGTGAGGGGCCCAAAACTGAACTCAAGATTCAAGATGCAACCTCACCAGTGCTGAATCCAGAGGGACGATCCCTTTCTTACTCCTGCTGGCCACACCATGGCTGATCCAAACCAGGATGCTGGAGGCCTTCTTGGGCACCTGGGCCACTGCTGGCTCATTTTCAACCACTGTCCACCAACACCTCCAGGTCATTTTCCACCAGCAGTTTTCCAGCAGCTCTTCCCCAAGCCTGGAGCACTGCATGGGTTGGTTGTGACCCAAGTGCAGGACCCGGCACTTGGCCTTCTTGACTCTCATAGAATTTGGCCTCGGCCCATGGATCCAGCCTGTCCAGATCCCTCTGCAGAGTCTTCCTGCCCTTGAGCAGATCAATAGTCCCACCCAGTTTTGGGTCATCTGCAAGCTGACTGCAGGGTAAGAAGGGTAAAGAGCCCTGTCCTCAGAGCCTACCATGAGTCGGGGTCTGAGGGCATGGCTGCAGAGCTTTGCTTTCTCATCTGCTTCTGTATCAGTCTTCTGCTCAATAACGCCTCAAAACTACTCAGACAAAGCAAAAACTGAGGTGTCTGTTAGATATAATGAAGAAAAATCATGTTCAGGTAGCAGCACGCTTCCCACTGCGGTCGGGGATGAAGAATTGATACGAGAGGCGTTTTAAATAACCAAATGTGTCAGAGGGGCAGAAGTAAATGATGGAAAGCAAGAAAACACCCGGGGCTCTGCTAAACTTTATGGTTGCTATGCTTCATCTTAATTTTGGTGAAGGTGTTTGTTTGGAGGTGAGTAATGAAGCCTCCTGGAGCCTGGGAGCGGCGGCGAAGAGTGGAGATGAAGTACCCTGCCCCATAATGCATAGATCTGCTCTTTTTTTGAATGTAAAATGCTTTATTTCCTCTCCTGCTGAGGATGAATATCAAACCAACTTGGCAAAGCTGGTAAAAACACTTCCCAACTCATACATCAAGCATTTGCTTGTCTCTCCGTGCGGCGGTAATGAAACTTCACTTGAAATGCCGCGTAACCTTCTCGCGTTAATCCCAGTTTAAATAAAGTGCATGTAAAAAGTCGATGAGATCTCCTAAGCCACTCCTTGTTTCCAAGAAAGCGTGTTAAAGCCTTTTGTGTGCAGTTGAAAATATAATCTCATGCTTGAAGCTGGTTGCGTGGTAGCACCATCATCCAGAAATATTATTGTAAGGTTACCTATGTAATCATAGAGTGGGAAGGGACCTTAAAGCCCATCCAGTTCCAACCCCTCTGCCATGGGCAGGGACACCTCCCGCCAGACCAGGCTGCTCAAGGCCACATCTAACCTGGCCTTGAACACCTCCAGGGATGGGGCAGCAACCACTTCTATGGGCAGCCTGTTCCAGTGCCTCACCATGAATAGTTTCTTCCTAATGTCTAATCTAAATCTTTTCTCTTCCAGTTTAAAGCCATTCCCCCTCGTCCTGTCACTCCAGGCCTGTGTAAAAAGTCCCTCCCAAGCTTTCCTGTAGCCTCTTCGGGTACTGGAAGGCTGCTTTAAGGTCTCCCCAACTCTCTCAGCCTGTCCTCATAGCAGAGGTGCTCCAATTCTTGGATCATCTTTGTGACCCTCCTCTGGACCCATTCCAGCAGTTCCATTTCCTTCTTATGCTGGGGACTCCAGAACTGGACACGTGACTCCAGGTGGGGTGTCATGAGAGCGGAGTAGAGGGGCAGAATCCTCTCCCTCGCCCAGCAGGCCATGCTTGTTTTGATGTAGCCCAGGATACGGTTGTATGTGGGATGAGCCTCTGCTGTTGGAAAGGGATTTTGAAATTCCTCTCTTGGGACAATGTAGGCGCTGCTTTATTTTTAGACTGGAGTTTAGAATTGTCATCATCACTAATTTGATCTATCTTCAAGGTTGCTCCACGCAATCTTATATAGGATGTTGAATAAAATATGGTACATTGTCTTCTCTACATTAGGATGTGATGATGAGAGATGCTTAGAGTTCTAAGTGTTCCAGGGTTCTCCTGGATTTGACCTGGGGAGTCCTAAAAGGTGATTCCCTTGACAGACGTTGGTTTCGAGATTAAGCTCTATGTGAAGGTCCCTTAGAAGATGGGAGGTGTTAAAGAGAATGGAGTGGAGAGTCCTGGTCTAAAGTTCCTCTTCCATTTTGTCCTGATGGCCTTACTGAGTGTGCCTTTTCTCCTGCAGGGGAAGGTGGCGCAGACGGCGTGCATGTCGGCGTGCAAACACCTCTCCACCTCACTGATGCAGCTCCTGCTGGAGGCCGAAGTGCGGCAGCTGACGCTGGGCGCCTTGCAGCAGTTCAACCTGGACGTCGAGGAATGTGAACGTAAGATCATCTCATCTTCCATCTCTTGTGTTGCCCATTTGTGTGTCGGGACCTGGGCCAGGGCTTTCAGCGATGCCGAGTGTTTGGGACTGGTGAACGCCTGTGGAGTTCACTGGGGTTGTCCGTGATGACACTTGGCAATATCTTCAGGACAGAAGAAACCCAGAAAATTCTAAGTGATCACAGCTTTATGCTTTCTTTTTCTTTTTAATGCTGTCTTGATGCTTTCCAGACCACCCCTGCTTTTGGAGATGGAGTATTTTAAAAATAGGAGGAATTAGAGTTGCTAAAACATGAGGATGGCGAACAAAAATCAGTTTACTTGTCACTGGTTCAGAAAACAATAACTGGCTTACGTTCTTAGAGAAGTTCTGGTCCTCTCCTGACCTCGCCTGTTTGTCTTCTCGATCTGCTGCAGGGCATTTTTCTCAAAGTGAACAGTTTTTGTGAACTTACTGTTATGGAAAAGAAATGCTTTGTGCCAAAACAGTGACATCTGTTCTGAGGGGTGTGTGGAGCATTGTGGTGCCAGGACCATTGCTTTGCTCTCAGCCCTGCTAGTTTGGTTTGTAGAATCATTGAATGGTTTGGCTTGGAAGGGACCTCAAAGCCCATCCAGTTGCAACCCCACTGCCATGGGCAGGGTCACCTTCTACTGGATCAGGTTGTTCAAAGCCTCATCCAACCTTACCTTGAACACCTCCAGGGATGGGGCAGCTACTACTCCTCTGGGCAACCTGTGCAAGTGCCTCACCACCCTCACAGGAAAACATTTAGTTTTAATATCTAATCTAAGTCTCTCCTTTTTCAGTTTAAAATTGGTGCCCCTCATCCTATTCCTGCGCTCCTCCATAAAGAGCCCCTCCCCAGCTTTCCTGGACCATCTTTCAGTACTGGAGGCTGCTCTAAGGTGCTTTCTGTTCTCCAGGTTGAACAACCCCAGCTCTCTCAGCCTGTCCTCATAATTCCTAATGCAAAACAACAATTTATTTTCATTTCAGAAGGGCTTTTATCCCTGCATTCAGGCTAATTTGTGTCATGTCAGCATGTCGGGGCTGTACCGGTAGCAGCTTCTTCCCGGTTGGTGTCCGCAGAGGCACGGGTGATGTTGCTGCGAAGAATAGGAAGCATTTGTCATTAATAATCGTTTCCTTCATTTTCTTTTGCCTGCAAGCAAACTCACAACCTGCAGTTTTCTGCCCCATGGTTAACGTGGGTCACTAAGCAGTATCTCTTCCCTAAGAGCTCCAGTTAAATGGATGACATTTAATATTGAGTTTTAAAGCACAACGCCTTGAATTCCAGGTGGTTTGTGAGACAAAATGAGGACCACTCAGACATTCAAGAGCAAGTGACACCAACCTGAGCAGTGGGACAGGTAACCTACTCTCCCTTCCCCCTCCCGGCTCTGGCCCAAAATGCCATTGTGGGTAGGGAAATGGAGATGGATGCTGGTGCTGGAACTTTCCAATCCATCACTGTCAGCCCTCAGAACGAGAAACCCAGACAAGGTCTTTTTCTTCCTCTTTGTCAGCAAAAATACGTTCCTTCATCCATGTGGGTTTGTCTGGTGGCCTTGCTGACACTGGGGATGATTTTAATTATATTTTTGAGAAGCAGTACATCAAGATTTTGATGAGGTTGATTGATGAGCAGCTCGACATGAGAAGGCAGTGTGTGCTCGCAGCCCAGAAGGCCAGCCGTGTCCTGGGCTGCATCCAGAGCAGTGTTACCAGCAGGGTGAGGGAAGAGGTTCTCCCCTTCTACTCCTCTCTTGTGAGACCCCATCTGGAGCCCTGTGTCCAATTCTGGAATCCCCAGCATGAGAAGGATATGGAACTGTTGGAGCTGTTCCAGAGGAGGCCACGGAGATGATCCGAGGGCTGGAGCACCTCTGCTGTGAGGACAGGCTGAGAGAGTTGGGGTTGTTCGGCCTGGAGAAGGCTCTGGGGAAACCTTAGAGCAGCCTTCCAGTACCCGAAGAGGCTACAGGAAAGCTGGAGAGGGACTTTTCATCAGGGGAGTTTAGACTTGATACTAGGAAAAATTTTTTCACTGAAAGGGTGATTGGCCATTGGAATGAGCTGCCCAAGGAGGTGGTGGAGTCATCGTCCCTAGAGTTGTTTAAAAAAAGATTGGGTGAGGCACTTAGTGCCATGGTTTAAACGACAAGTAGGTGTTGGTGTGTTGGGTCATAGGTCTCAGAGGTGTTTTCCAACCTTGTGATACTGTGATTTTTAGAAGGGCCTGTAGTGATAGGATGAGGGGGAATGGCTTTAAACTGGAAGAGAAAAGATTTAGATTAGACATTAGGAAGAAACTATTCATTGTGAGGGTGGTGAGGCCCTGGTACAGGTTGCCTAGGGAAGCTGTGGAACACCTCCCTGGAGGTGTTCAAGGCCAGGTTGGATTGGTCTTGAGCAGCCTGGTCTGGTGGGAGGTGTCCCTGCCCATGGTACAGGTGTTGGAACTGGGTGGGCTTTAAGGTCCCTTCTAACGTAAACCATTCTGTGGTTCTATGATCTTACAGTCATTATTATACTAGTTGCGTATTTCACTTCATCTCTGTCTTCAGCCACTTTCCTCTCCCAAGTTTTACCTTGTTTAGTGTATTTATCACTTATTATCATATTAAAATAGAATTTTATGGTTGTTTGGAGCACTTCCACTGAGTTCTTTGATGTGGGAACAGGGCTTTGGAGTTTCCATCCTGGAGTTTATCACGCTTTTGTTTAAGTCTCTTCTGAATGCTGGAGGTATAAGCAGGTTAAGAGAGTGGTGAGGAGAATTAATGATAGGACTTAGTTGTGTATTAAGCACAGTTTGAAGGTGGTGCCGATAATTTGCTCTATGTTAGAGTAGATATATTTCACATCATAAGAAAATAGGTTTACATATACAATAGATAATGACTGTAGAGGTGGAAAAGATGGTGGCTTAGGCTTCAAACAATACCAGTGAATTAATTCTCCAGAATGGTGGTTTCATGAAATACTTTATTATGTTTAAATAAGTTACTGTCCCATCAGTGTCAGAAGGGAAGAGCTGGATGAACTATTTCAGTAGGCTCAGGTTTGGAATCAGGCACGTGCAAGCCTGGATAGTGCTGGGAAGATGCACGAATCGTAGATTCATAGAATAATTTGGTTGGAAAAGACCTTTGAGATCATTGATCTGTCCACTAGTGAGCCAGATCTCTGAGCACCTCATCTACCTGTCTTTTAAACACTTTCAGGGATGGAGACTCAGCCACCTCCCTGGGCAGCCTCTGCCAGGGCCTGAGAAGCCTTTTGGTTAGGAATTTTTTTCTAATATCTAATCTGAACCTGTCCTGGTGCAACCTGAGGCCATTTCCTCTTGTCCTATGTCCTGTCACTTGTGAGAAGAGACCAACACCCACCTCCCTACAACCTCCTTTCAGGCAGTTGTAGACAGTGATGAAGTCTCCCCTCAGCTTCCTCTTCTCCAGGCTAAACAACCCCAATTTCTTCAGCTGCTCCTCGTAAGACCTGTTTTCCAGCCCTTTCCCAAGCTCTATTCCCTTCTCTGGATATGCTCCAGCCCCTCAGTGTCCTTCTTGTAGTGAGGGGCCCAAAATTGAACTCGGTATTTGAGATGTGGCCTCACCAGCACCAATTACAGGGGAAGGATGACTTCCCTGCTCCTGCTGGCCGCACTGTTTCTGATCCAAGCCAGGATGCTGTTGGTCTTTTTGGCCACCTGGGCCACTCCTGGCTCATGTTCAGCTGCTGCAAACCAACACCCCAGGTCCTTTTCCATCAGGCAGCTTTCCTTCCACTCTTCCCCAAGGCTGGAGCGCTGCATGGGGTTGTTGTGTCCCAAGTGCAGGACCTGACACTTGGCCTTGTTGAAACTTGTCCTGTTGGTTGCAGCCCAGTGTGCGGTTGTGGGACCCCTTGCCTGCATGATAAGTTCTGCCTCCCTAGAAACACTCTGGTTTTGTTCAAAACACTGAATATACAGTTTGTTAGTTTTATGACCTTCCAAAAGAAATCTTTTTGAAGACTGGGGATAAGTAGTAAATTAAATAAACATTAAGAGCCAAATCTTGCATGACTTGATCGGGGAATAGTCCCGTATATGTCAGCAGCATTTTTTGTGTTGAAGGGGCAGGGAAGAGTGGAGCTGCAAGGCTGTAAAAATCCTATTAAGCTGCTTATAATGTGAGAAACTCAGGGAAAATGCAGTCAGTTTTCCTGTGGCATTATCCCCCTGGGAAGACAGCGACACTGCAGCCTCCAGCTGGACGAAGCCCTTATGGAGATGTAAGGCACCAATTCTGCACAGCAACTTGGATGTGTTCTTTTTTTCCCATCAAAAAGCTGTTTTCCAAGATATTTTCGAGGTTTGAAAGTCTCTTGGTGCGGATTTCATAGGATCATAGAATTGTTTGGTTTGGAAGGGACCTCAAAGCCCATCCAGTTCCAACCCATTTGCCATGGGCAGGGACACCTTCCACTGGGTCAGGTTGCTCAAAGTCTCTTCCATCTTGGCCATGAACACCTCCTGTAAATTCGGTCCTTGATGCTGTGATTCAGGGAGCATCACGCTGTGCTCATTTTACACCAAGCAGATCCAGGTAGAGAAACCTTGGTGTCTTTTTGCCAGTGCTGCTCAAGGCAGTGCAGCAAACCCCATCCCTATGTTCCTTCCTCTAAATCATAAAGGCATGGAATGGTTTGGTTTGTAAGGAACCCAAAGCCCATCCAGTTCCAACCCCCTGCCATGGGCAGGGACGCCTCCCACCAGATCAGGGTGCTCAAGGCCACATCCAAACTGTCCTTGAACACTTCCAGGGATGGGGCAACTACGACTTCCCTGGGTAACCTGTGCCAGTGTCTCATCACCTTCAAAGGACAACATTTCTTCCTAAGATCTCATCTCAATCTCCCGTCTTTCAACTTCAAACCATTCCCCCTTGTCCTATCCCTGCACTCCCTGATCAAGAGCCCCTCCCCGATCAATAACCCCTTCCCAGCTTTCCTGGTGCCCCTTTCAGTATTGGAAGGTTGCTGTAAGGTTTTTGTGGAGCCTTCTCCAGGCCGAACAACCCCAACTCATTTATAACAATTTGTATGTGTGGAGGGCAGAGCTGATGTCCAGGAAAGGACAGAAGTAATGTTTAAGATGTCTTTTGTTGGCCATGTATTGGTTGTAATTCTTGTTCTTATTGCCTGGCTTTATACAGCTCTTTTTTTTTATGTAGGCAAGAGAGATTCTCTCACCTCTTTGTTTAAACCTGAAGTGAAATAAGTCCTAGAGGTTAAATGAATTGCCTAGAAAGACACAGTAGGACACATCTAATTATGTCTCAATTTAGGAGTGTTTTCTGGCTCCAGCCCAACAAGCCAACTTGAAAACAGAAAAAATGACTCTGGAGAGGGAAAAAAACCCAAACAAACCTAACACAAATATTTCTGTCAATCTGTAAATAGAGGAGGTGTTGCTCTTTTCAGGTAGGCATTTATTTTTAAAAAGGGTTTGCTGTCTTCCAGAAGTTGTCTGAAACCCAAGATTTCACTGAGACACTGGCACAGGTTGCCCAGGGAAGGTACGTTTTCCTCACCTCTGGAGGTGTTCAAGGCCAGGTTGGACAGGGCTTTGAGCAACCTGACCCAGTGGGAAGTGTCCCTGCCCATGGCAGGGGGGATGGAACTGGATGATCTTTAAGGTCCCTTCCAACCCAAACCGATCTGTAATTCTATGATTCTGTAACCTGGATTTGGAGTGTACAACCAAAAAAAAGAAAATAAAAGGGGGCTGCTCTCAATCCTACAAAAACGTTTCCCATCTCAGTAACCAGTTCCAGCAGCAGCTGAGGCAGATTGTTTTTATAATACTTAGATCATAAAATAAGCAGTTCCATAATCTCCAAAGTCTTTTAACTGCTGCTTTATGGGAAATTAAAAGGGCTGTAAAAGTTATATTTCAAATTTCATTAAACTCCCAATTTTCAGTCTGCCCACTCCTGGGGGCGCTCAGTAAGAAACACAGATGTCTCTGCCATGTTGGGGGATCCTGCAACCCGGCACATGAGCGTGCCAAAATGCACTGATACGGATCCCAACGGAGCCATTGGTCCCCTCTTTCTTGGCTGCGTTATCTGTCTCCAAGGATTTCTCACATGGATATCCTGGTATTTGTGTAGGACAATGGGGTTTGCTCACCACGCTGGAGAAGTCCTCTGCACTGAGCTCCACTGTATGCTCCTCTGGACTCGCTCTAACAGATCAATGTCCTCCCAGTGCTGAGGACTTGAGAACTGAACTCAGGGCTCCAGGTGGGGTCTCACGAGAGCAGAGTAGAGGGGCAGAATCCCCTCCCTCACCTTGCTGGCCACACTGCTTTGGATGCAGCCCAGGATACCTTCTCCTCTGCCTCTTTTTTAAACCACTGGCTAGTCCCCCAGTGTTCTGTCAGCCTGTCTTGTCCTCTTGTCTCAAAACTTTCCTTTACACTACAACATTTTGAATATCCTTCATCTCCAACACCTTCCTGTGTTCTTCTTTGTTAGCTCTTTGGAAGAGCTTCTTGTTCTACTTGAAAACGTCAGCTGGTCTTCTGGAGCTCTTCCCTTTTGGTGCTCCTCAGCCTCACTCAGTAGACCATCACGGCCCTTGGGACGACTCGTCTCCAGGCAGTACCAGGACTCCAGGCTCATCTTTGCTCCGTAGAAGAACAAACCACAAAGAGAGATAGAGGTTTTATTTAATCTGACCCAGTTCAGTGTATTTTGGAAGACTTCTCCCTCTCCTTGCAGCTCTCTGAAATTCCCCAGATGAGGATGAGCTTTGATAATTCAGCTTTTAGTGGAGAACAGCTTCAAAGCAGGGCTGTGTGGGAGTGCTGTGGGTGAAGAACAAGCTCAGTATGGAAAACGGGATCTGTTCTCTGTTCTGCTTGCATGAATCCTACCCATGATTTCTCTTTTTCCCCTTCTGAGCGTCTCCAGAGTCCACAGAGAGATTTGTTCTTCAGCTTGAGTATCATCAAGGTGTTGTTTTGTGCCTTTAGTACAATGCAAGACATCTTGTTCCGTGGCTTTACTAAGATAGCTTTCCAAAGGTCTGTCTAAGGAAGATGACATTGAGATCTACTGTCTTTATTGAGGAATGCTAAGGTGGTTGTTTCCCCAGATACAAAATCTTATTCATGACTGATGCAACAGCAAGCGAATTGTCCAGGTTCCCCTCAACAGGAGCTGATGTAACCTCGATCCTGTGGGTCTGCAGTCATGAATTATCATAGAATAGTTTGAGATGGAAGGGACGTTAAAGATCATTCAGTTCCACCCTCCTTGCCATGGGCAGGGACACCTCCCACTGTATCACGTTGCACAAACCCTCATCCAGCCTGGCCTTGAACACCTCTAGGGATGGGGTATCCACAGCTTCTCTGGGCAACCTGTGCCTGAGCCTCCCCATCCTCAAGGTAAAGAATTTCTTCCTAGGTTGCTCAGAGCATCATCCAACCTGGTCTTGAACCCCTCCATTCTGGTGGTGATGCCTAATTTAGAGAAAATCTTACCCTCCATATGATGTTTTTTGAGGAATGGAGTCACCAGCTGTGTCTGTTTTAACCTCACAATGTGTGTAGGACTGTGTCCCTGTGCGCGCAGCCACAGGGAGGAGATTCCCCCGCACTGTATAATTAATTTACAGTGGATGTCTCTTTTTCTGGTGAGCGTTTGAACTCTTTATTCTTTGTCCATTGTAAAAGGCTTAACGGTTCCTGTTCCTTGATTCTTTCATCGGTGAAATGTTTTGGAAGAGAGGTTAAAGTCCCCCTGTGACCTGCCCTGGGTGGCCCAAGCCTGTAGACCTTGCAAAGACATTACTTTTTTGGCCTGAACACAAGGCTCTCAAACCTTTAGCCTGGCTAAATGCTTTGTACAAACAGCCGCATACTGATCTGCTCTATTCTCTTGTGATTTTCTGCTCAAGGGGCCGTACTGTAGGTTGCTTGCTATGTTTGCTGCTTGCCTTGGTGGTGGAGACTCTACAATAAACGAATCCGACAGTGCTGAGGCCACCACTGTGCTTGGTTGTTCTGAGAAAATCATCCTGAAATCTGGTTGAAGAGATTAAAACCAAGAAGAACTGGCTGTGTCTCTCCTTTGAAGCTCCGTTCTCTTCTTTGTTTCTTTCTTTTCTTTAAGACTTTGTTCATTCCTCCTTCAAAATAAGTTGGTTGCATTGGTATGGAAAATGTGACCTATGGTTACAGAAGGTACAGCTATTTTTATAACAACCGTGAGGTGAAGCATTGCATTCATTCCTCTTCGGGCTCCTCGCAGCGAAGCGCTGTAGTAGTTTTCTTTCAGTATCTGAGCTGGATTCTTGATCTCATTTCTTCTGTAAGACAAATATTATGATCTTGTACGTCATTCCAGTACTTAAAGGGGGCCTATGGGAAAGATGGGGAATCTTGATCAGGGAATGCAGGGATAGGAGGAGGGGGAACGGTTTTAAGCTGAAAGAGGGGAAATTTAGGTGAGATCTTAGGAAGAAATGTTTTCACGATGAAGGTGATGAGGCCCCCGCACAGGTTGCCCGGAGAAGTTGTGGCTGCCCCATCCCTGGAGGTGTTCAAGGCCAGGCTGGATGAGACTTTGAGCAACCTGATCCAGTGGGAGGTGTCCCTACCCATGGCTGCGGAGGTGAAGCTTTAAGATCCCTTCCAACCCAGACTGTTCTATGATTTGATGATTTCACTTCTTGGATGTCAAGTGCACTGTTAACAATGTGGAGACCCCAAAATGTTCCTTTGATGAATTCAAGTAAATATTGGTTGAATGTGCTACCATTATTGTTGTGATGTGTAGTGTTAAAGGACAGCATCATTCCATAAGCTTCCCAGCCTTCTTCCCATACAGTTCATAGAATCATAGAATCATAGAGTGGATTGGGTGGGGAGGGACCTTAAAGCCCATCCAGTTCCACCCCCTGCCATGGGCAGGCCTCACCACCCTCATAGTAAAGAATTTCTTCGTAATATCTAATAGAAATCTCCCCTTTTTCACCTTAAAACCATTACACCTACAGTTCCTTAGGAAGAGGCAGCTAAAGGTGAGCTGCTAACTATCAACCATGTCTTGAGATGAACTCTGTCTCGGGTTGCTCATGAGCAGAGGACAATAGTGATAAATTCATGAGTCATGTGAAAGCATTCAACAGTAACAGGCATTTTCTCATGAGGATTTTGAATGTTTGCTTTCAGGAAGATCTTAAATTTCCCCACTCCATGTGTTCTTCTAAATAGATTCCTTGCAGGTGTGAAGCCCTTCAATCCAAAATAGAAATTCTCTTTCATTTTGGTCCTTTCGGTTTCTGTTTCCCAGTGTTTCATAGAATCACAGGATGGTTTGGGTTGGAAGGCACCTTGAAGACCATCCAGGTCCAATCCCCCTGCCATGGGCAGGGACACCTCCCACTGGGTCAAGTTGCTCAAACCCCTGTCCAACCAGGCCTTGGAACACCTCCAGAGGTGGGGAATCCTTACCTTCCTTGGGCAATCTCTGCAAGTGCCTCCCCACCCTCACAGCGAAACATTTCTTCCTAAGATCTCATCTCATTCTCCCCTTTTTCATCTGAAAACAGTTCCCCCTTGTCCTATTTCTTCACTCCCTGATGAAGAGCCCCTCTCCAGCTTTCATGGAGCCCTTTCAGTACTGTAAGGCTGCTCCAAGGTGTCCGCAGAGCCTTCTCCTCTTCAAGCTGAACAACCCCAACTCTCTCAGCCTGTCCTCATATGGGAGGTGCTCCAGTCCTCGGATCATCTCTGTGGCCTCCTCTAGACTCGCTTCAACTGATCCATGTCGTTCCTGTGCTGAGGACTCCAGAGCTGAATGCAGGGATTCAACTGAGGTCTCACAAGAGTAGAGTAGAGTTCAGAAGAGTAGAGTAGAGGGACAGAATCCCCTCCCTTGCTCTATTGGTCACACTGCTTTGGATGCAGCCCAGGGTACTTTTGGCTTTCTGCCTTTATCTTTTCTTGACCTTTCTGAAGTCCATAGGCACAATGATGGATAGTTTCTCCTGGCTTTGATTTATGCTTTTACCTATCTAAAATCTAAATTTCAAGAGTCACTTTCGTACTTCCTCTTTTTAATTTTCTGTTCTTCCTTTCTAGTCGTAACTTGAATAAATCTAATGGTTTTATAGCCGTGTTTGCTATTGTCCTGCAGCAGTTGCCACTTGAGTGATCACTGTGAAGATGAGTGATCATTTCAATCTTAGAGCTCTTCTGGCATCTGAAAATATTAAAAAGCAAATCTGTGGATGTCTGAAAAGTGGCGGCTGTTCCCCTGGAGGTAACTGTGTCTGTGTTGAAGGATGTTCTCCATTCTGAGATATTAATGGAAGGTGGAGCAAGAAAGCTGACAAATAACCCCTCTCTAGTTTCCAGAAATAGGGCAGATGAGGAACGGGGCTGAATCCCAGCGTCTCATTCATTATTCTTTGTCATTAGAGCCATGGGGACTGCTCGTGTGACTGAGCTGCTGTAGGAAGTTCTTAAAAGTAGGGCTGTGTTTTATTTCTTTTCACACATTTGCTTGGAAATGAGACAACTTTTGGAAGGAGAAGCATTCCAGGAGAACACCATCTGGCATGAAATTACTCTTCTTAGTGTTTAAGGACAGGACAGTCCTTGACCTTTAGTGTCTCTGTGTGGTTGTAGAGACAGAATACAAAGTTCTCCTTCCTTATTGCCTAGCCATCTTTAGTCCTCAGTTTTGTGGAGCCACCAGGAGCTTTTTTGAGGGTTCTTGCGTGGTAAAAAACAGAATAGTTGGGTGATAATGGGCAATACATAACTTAAAAATCTGTAGACTGATGTATATGTTCCCTCCCGTCTTCCTTTTTGCTTTCACACTCAGTTTCAACTCAAGAAAACATTTTGTTCTAGCATGTGCATCTTAAACTTCTGCAGGAGCAAGAAGATACATCTGAAGGGAGAAGCTCTCTCTTGAGTTTTTAACGATGTTGAGTTGTAGCTTCACAAATTCAGTCCCATCAGTGATCAAAAGTTGCATGGAGAGTGGAGGTAAAGCTGTTACTTCTGTAGCAAGAGAGGGTGAAAATGAAGTGCAGTTGGGCAAAATCAACCTCAGGCGTACCTTCAAGAAGAACATCAAGGGGCTGGAGCGCATCCAGAGAAGGGGGACAGAACTGGGGAAGGGGCTGAAGAATAAGTCTTATGAGAGACGGATTAGGGAACTGTGGGTTTTTGGTCTGGAGAAGAGGAGGCTGAGGAGAAACCTGATCACTGTCTACAACTCCCTGAAAGGAGGTTGTAGCGAGGTGAGTGCTCGTCTCTTCTCCCAAGTGATAGAACGAAGGGGAAATGGTCTCAAGTTTAGATTGCATATCAGGAAAACTTTCTTCACCAAAATGGTTCTCAGACACTGGCAGAGGCCCAGGGAGGTGGTGGAGTCCGCATCCCTGAAGGTGTTTCAAAGATGGTTATATGAGGTGCTCAGGGATGTGGTTTAGTAGTGCACAGGTACAGTTGAACTCAGTGATCTCAAAGGTCTTTTCCAAACAAACAGTTCTATGATTCTATGATTCAAAAGACGTCCTTGAAGTCGTTGGCTTCATGAACTCTACCAAGTAAAAGCTCTTAAATGGCATGGAAGAGCAAAGGTCCTCTAACATGGGTTTGTTCACGTTCTCCTCGGTGGTTTTAGATTTGGGTTAAATAATGGATTAGAATTAAAATGAATGATTTAAGTATGAACTTTTGGCCAGATTACGCTGGAAGGAGGTAGATGTGGCCTTGGAAATACTCTCTTCTCTTCCGAAGCCAATGTTATTCAGTTGTCAGATGTCTTCATCCAACATAAATAAATATGCCGCATAATGGCTGCAATTCTTCCCATTTGGGGTGACTCTGCTGGCAATAGCTCGCCGTACCAGATAATGCAAATAATCTGCTGCCGCGTAATTAATGATGCGGCTGGGCATATTTTTTTGATGAATGCTTATGGAGCCTGGTGACAGGCGTGAAATTAGAAAATTCCTTCAGCGCCCGAAAATATAAATAGCTTTCGGAACTGAAAAGAGTTTCACAGCTGAAGATTTTATTGTGTCGAGAGGAAAAACTTTTCCACCCCCCCACCCCCCCTTTCTTCTCGGCGAGTTGTTTGTCCATTCACAAAACAAATACTCTGAAGCCCAGTACGGCTCATGGGAATAAATTTCAGGTCGAATTAGTACAGTTTCCTTGCTGTCAGGACGGTGGAATTAATGGTGTTTTGATGACACGAATTTTGAAGGGCGAACAAAGACACTGAAGGGAGGGAGACATGACTCCTTAGAAGCACGGTCCTCCTCTCCCCCAGCCTCTCTTGTCTTCCCTGTCATCCGTCTGCCAATCTCCCTGTCCATGGTTAGTTAAAGGCGCTTTTTATCCTCTTTTCTTTCCCACAGAGTTTGCCAGATCCGGCCCAGTGCCTGGGTTCCAAGGGGACACGCTGCAGTTGGCCTTCATCGACTTGAGACAAGTAAGTCTTTGTGTTTTTGTTTTTTGTTTTTCTTTTAAGATGTGTGACTGAAGACCATCAGGTCTTAAGGGAAGGGAGAGGAGGGGAAACCGTCGGTGGTTTACGCCAGAGACCTATATTTCGCACACACCCCCCCTTTCCTCCTCCCTACGCTCGAAGCCACCTCCTTATTGAGCGCTCCGGAGTCTTGGAGATGGTGGAGGTGAAAAGGGCTGGTGGTACGGGGGCAAGAAAGAAAGCTATGCCTGACCCTGGCTGCTGGGATCCATTGTGCTCCTGTTGGCTTCTGCAGACGCGGCAAAAAGATAACTCGG
Source organism: Tapera naevia (assembly GCA_033556795.1). Taxonomy (NCBI): domain Eukaryota; kingdom Metazoa; phylum Chordata; class Aves; order Cuculiformes; family Neomorphidae; genus Tapera; species Tapera naevia. The sequence continues at coordinate 818,024 of JAUMJJ010000238.1, read as the reverse complement.
CGACTCTCCCGGCTGACGCAAAGCAGGTGGTGCTAACAGAGAGAGCAGTGATGCAGAGACCGCCCGCCTCGAGGACTTTTGTTCACAGATAATGCCCACAGAGACGTTTTGCGAGGGCAAAGACATTTGCATTCGGCCTTGTGTGGGGAGGCTATGCCTGTGTGCGCGCCCGTTTGTGTCCGTCTTTGGCTCAGCTCTCCCCCCCTCCCTGGTCTTCTCTTCCGCAGATGGTCCCCAGCCATGAATGACAAAGTGGCTGTTGGGGAAGATGATTGGGGAAGGCTCCACCCATCGGTGCCCACCTCTTGAGGGGGCTCCATCAGAGCCAAGTTGACCGTAGCAGGTAGTGAGGCATTTGTGGGGCTTGGCAAGCCAGTTTAGGAAAAAGGGCCATTCTAGCGAGTCATTTGTTTGGGGTAGAAATGGGCATTATTGATACTAGGCTGGGGGGAAAAAGTGAGGTGGTCCTGTCATCTCTTGGCACTTAAGATGGATGGGTTGGATAGAAAGTCTGAATGAAGTAAGGCTCAATGACTGATGCTTCTCTCCTATTAAAACAATCTTTTTTTGTCTGTTGAACCCCCCTGGCTTTGTCCCTCCTGCCATCATGATGCAGTGCCTCTTGTTTTCAGGGTTGATGTCGTTTGCATTCTGAAAACTTTTGGGTGCCGAGGGTATTTCTTAAATCTGCATAATCCCTTGTATCGATCTCCTTAACCACTGGGACTCTGATTCATGCTGGAGCTGCTTTTAACCCGCAAGGGTTTGAGAACTTCTCGGAATCCAATTGATGTGCAGAGAGCAATCTGTCATCCCGTGGCACTTCTGCAGAGCAGCAATAAGTTTAATAACGTTGAGACGCCGCGCGTTTGCTTTTCGGAGTCGGGTCTGCAAGGAACAGCCAAATTTGTTTGCAAAATGGTCAAAATTGCTACACGGGAGAGGTATCACTGCTCTGCGTTGACACTTTTATCTTCATTAGCTTCTTGGCACTTTATTGACTGCAGTATGCAATGCGCTCCCAACCGCCTGGGTATAAGGAAATGTGGAGGCTTTGGTCGTTTTCCAAGCACGAAGACTTGAATGCAGGGGTTTTGAAGAGGAAAGCTGCAGCTTTTTGAAGAATGAAATGCCTTAAACACGCTCGGTGAGGTTCAGCTGGTCTGAGCCAGTGCGTTAGCAGGGGAATGCTTGTACAGTTCATAAGTGCAAGACGCAGCCAAATGAATTCAGCTCGAGTGAGGAGGAAGCTGAACAGTAGCTCTCTACAGTTCATCCTCCTCTGCCGAATGGTCTTCTTTGTACATGTCATTTTCTTCTTCATTTTGGAAGGTAGTCCCAACGTTTTTTCTTGCATTTAAAAATAATGGCTTTTCAGAATGTTCTGAGGAGTAAAGGAAGATCGTAGAATCATAGAAAGTTTGTGTTGGAAGAGACCTTAAAGCCCATCCAGTTCCAACCCCTCTGCCTTGGGCAGGGACACCTCCCACTAGACCAGGCTGCTCAAGGACCCATCCAATCTAACCTGGCCTGTTGAGTTTCAGATGAGGACAAGGAGCCCTAGATCTCATGGATAACAGGGATGCTTGTTGATGCCAAGTATTGCATAGATGATGGACATCAAGAATCCACCTGTCAGTGGCTTCTTGAGATTAGCAGTAATGTGTAAGATGAGATCTTTACCCCCATTCATATCTTTAAGTCAATATTATGGTAACATTTAGAGTCTTGAAAGAGGAAGAATGCCATGTCTTGAACTCAAGAGAATCACGGAATGGTTTGGGTTAGAAGAGACCTTAAAGATCATCCGCTTCCAACCCCCTACCATGGGCAGGGACACATCCCGCTATTCAGTGGAAGATATTTCAGCATGAGCTTCACAGAACAATTGGAGGTGATAGAAAATATTCAAAAATAATGTGGGATGAATAGACGTAAGTGAATGAACAAAATTAATTATTAGTACGATAAAATATTAGATAGAAAAAACCTGTGGTGATTGGGTTCGTATCTTGAATACGTCCTTGTAGTGGGAAATGAGCTTTATAAAGAATTTCGTTCTCTAGGAGCATCAGCTCCTTGTTCACTGCAGCAGACCCAAGTGTAAGATCCCTCTGTACATTGAAAGCCTGATATTCCCCTGGTGCTAAAAGAAATTTGGAATGAATCCATCACCGTATAGCGGAGAAGAAAAGAGCCAGGTCCAGAGAATCGAAACTGCAATTCTGATCAGACAGGAGTCTAAAAAGAGACTTTTCTTCCCATCCTGGGACAATTCTAAATCCATAAATACCGTTAATGAAGTGATAAAGTAAACCAAGTTGCATCTCAAATCCTTCTGTAAGAGGCATTTTGTAACAAGGGTCTGACATCGGCACACAAGTATTTAACACTTTCCAAGGAAGCAGTGGCTAGTTTTCCCCCTTAAAATTTAAATTTTACTCTTACACAGTAAGTGCTGTGTTAGAAATCTGAAATAAATTTAATTCATAGAATCGTAGAATCGTAGAGTCATGGAATGGTTTGGGTTGGAAGGGACCTTAAAGCCAGTTTTAACCTGCCATGAGCAGTGACACCTTCCACTGGATCAAGTTGCTCAAAGCCTCATCCAACCTGGCTTTGAACACCTTCAGGGAAGGGGAAGCCACGATTTCTCTGGGCAACCTGTGCCTGTGCCTCCCCACCTGCACAGGAAAACATTTCTTCCTAAGATCTCATCTCAATCTCCCATCTATCAGCTTAAAACTGTTGCCCCTCATCCCTGCACTCTCTGATCAGGAGCCCTTTCCCAGCTTTTGTGTTGCTCCTTCTGGCACTGGAAGGCTTCTCTAAGGTCTCCCCAGAGCCTTCTTTTCTCCGGGCTGAGCAAGCCCATCATTAGTTCCATCAATAACTTTGCTAAAATATGAAAGGCACCTAAATAATTTAGTCGGCTGCATCTCTCTTTCAAAATTGACTTAGATGCTTCTGTCCAAATATTGTTGCATGTCCAAATCCCAGTTGAGGTCTCCAGGAGCTTTCAAATCATCCTCAAGCCTGCACATGCAATAAGTTCCCTGTTCTCTCCGCAGCTTCTGGCCAGCTGGAATTGTTTTAGTTTTTCATTTTCCTGGGTTAATTCTAAGAAAGTCAGTTGAGGGGGATGGTTTTATGTTTGTCTGTGAAGTCGCTGCAACCCACAGCCACGCTGATCTCTCCTTGAAGCCAGATCGACGCTCGTGGCCGCCCGCCAAGGAAAATCTGTCTCCAGCACTCGAAGAATTTCACTCTGGGCTTTAGTGAGGGAACGTCCTCAGTGGATTACAGCTCCTGACTCGAGGCCTCTCTGTCTGTCCAGCAAATTATAAATCCTGTGTGTTGAATTTCCTCTGCAAGTGCAGACTTCAGCATCAAGGGAGACAGGCAGGAGCCCGTCTTGTTGGAGGCACAGGGGCGTGGAAGGGGTGAGGACAGTGAGGTTCCGCTCTTCTGTTCCATCATTCTTCTCTTTTCCTTTATGGTTTTAACTTGACAGTGGTTATGAATTTGAGAATCAGCTATTCAGACCCAGTCAGTGAGGTTAAAACAGGCAAGCGCTGTAGTTGGGTGGGGAACAGCTCTTCTTCTTGTCCAATAGCAAACATTTTATGCATCTTTTTACTGCGTTAGAAAGCCAGTTGTGGTTATTGTGGGTTCGTGTTGGACGACAGCCAACTGGGTAATGAGAGGTCTCCGTCTGATGCGTTAATTTTTCCCTATTATCTCTGATAGAGATGCTTTGTAAAAGAGCGTTCCCCACAGAAAGACAATTCCCACCATCCCTGCTCTGTGCCCTGTTCTTCCCTTCAGAGAGGTTTGCTATCACCTCTGCATTGTTTGCATAGTCATGGGAGGGTGTTTTTTTTTTGCAGAATCATAGAATAGTTTGAGTTGGAAAAGACATTTAAGATCATCGAGTCCAACCATCGAGCCAGCCCTGCTAATCTGGCCACTAGGTCATGTCCCCAGGTACAACATCTACTCATCTTTTAAATACCTCCATGGATGGTGACTCAGCCTCCTCCCTGGGCAGCCTCTTCCAATTCTTCACAACGTTTTCAGTAAAGAAATTCCTTGTAATAGCCAGCCTAAATCTCCTCTGGTGCATCTTGAGGTCATTTGACCTTATCCTGTCAGTTGCTACCAGGGAGAAGAGACCAGCAGCCACCTCGCTACAACCTCCTTTCAGGGAGTTGCAGAGAGAAATGAGGTCTCCCCTCAGCCTCCTCTTCTCCAGACTAAACAACCCCAGCTCCCTCAGCCACTCCTCATAAGGCTTGTGCTTAAACCCTTCACCAGGTTTTCGTTTAAAAGACATGAAATACAAAGTCATGCAGGACCTCTTAGCCTTGAGATGTGCAATTGTTCTGCCTTTGTGTCTGTCTTCGTTTCCCCAGTGGCTTCGGAACTTCGGAACCTTGTGGCCAATTTTGGCCATAGTGCGTTGGTGAGCTTCCAAGGTGTAGCAGCTCTATAAATTTCTTTGAAAATATGAGGAGAAAAGGTAGACAAGAAAAGCTATAGTGTGAACTTATCCCTTGAACTCAGCCTTGCATCCAATTAAGTGTAACCAGCTGGTTGAGGGAAGTGATTCTTCCCCTCTGCTCTGCTCTTGTGAGAACTACCTGGAGTCATGTGTCCAGTTGTGGAGTCCTTAGCACAGGAAGGACATGGATCTCTTTGAGTGAGTTCAGAGGAGGCCATGCAGATGATTCGATGGCTGGAGCTCTTACTCTATGAGGACAGGCTGAGAGAGTTGGGGTTGTTCAGCCTGGAGAAGAGAAGGCTCTGGGGAGACCTTAGAGCAGCCTTCCAGTACTTGAAAGGGGCTCCAGGAAAGCTGGGAAGGGGCTCTTGATCAGGGGTTACAGGGATAGCGTGAGGGGATATGGTTTTAAGCTGAAAGACAAGAGATTGAGATGAGATCTTAGGAAGAAATGTTTTCCTGTGAGGGTGGTGAGGCCCTGGCACAGATTGCACAGAAAAGTTGTGGTGGCCCTTTCCCTTGAAATGCTGAAGGCCAGGTTGGATGAGGCTTTTAGCAACCTTATCCAATGGAGTGTGTCCAATCAGGAGGACTGGAACTGGAAGGGCTTTGAGGTCGCTTCCAACTCAAACTGTTCTATGATTCTGTGATTCTATGATTGAGAGAAACCCATGGGAAACCTAGATTTCTTGGTTCTATGCTGGGTTTTAAGGAACCACATATTCTGTTGCAGGGAACTGCAGGCTGTGAGGTTACGCTGAGAGATACGGTACTACTTGTGCACGTGGATATCTAGCTTAGTTTCTTATCAAAACACCAGATGATAAATAAGGGGTTTAAAATTCCATCTGGCTTGGTTGTTGACTACTTTAAACACACTTCCTACAGTCATCAAATAGAAACGTAGAATGTCTGATTTGTAAGGGACCCACAAGGATCATTGAGTCCAAATCCTGTCCCCCCATAGGACAATCCCAACATTCACACCGTGTGTCTGATGCCTTTGTTCAAAGGCACTGTTCCAGTGCTCCACCACCCTCTGGGTGAAGAACGTTTTCCTAATGTCCAATGTAATACTCCCCTGGCACATCTTCCTGCCATTTGCTCAGGTCCCATCATTGGTGGCCAGAGAGAAGAGACCAGCATATGCTTCTACTCCCCGCCTTGTGAGGAAGCTATAGACCGTGTTGAGATCTCCCCTCAATGTCCTCTAGGATGAACAAGGAGAGCCTGTGAGGTGTAGCCCTGTGTCCTTCAGCTACCTTGTGGTCCAGGGCTTTCATGTACAGCCCTGGGCGTAGTGGCCAAGGGGAAAGCCTTACAAATACAAGTTGGAAGACATAAGTCCCCATGGGTCTGTGCCTTGATATCATGCTGCTGCAAGCCTCTGGCCACCTCTCTACTCTGTTGCCTGAGGCAGTTCAGTAGTAGGAAGATGGAGAAGGTCCCTCCAAGAGCTCCGAGGTGGCACCCAGGATACACTCCTTGACATGGTTCAGTAGGCATGGTGGTATTGGGCTGATGGTTGGTCTGGATGATCTTAGAGGTCTTTTCCAACCTTAATGATTCCAACCTTAATGATATGGTTCTATGCAAGTTTGTTCCCACCAGGCATGAAGCCCTGAGTTGTTTTTTTTAACTTGTTTTCATATTTTGTGGTTAAATGTGGTTTCCCTGCCCTGCGAAGTCAAATTATCTGATGAATGGTGTGAAAACAAGATGTTGGGTGAGTCTTGGAGCCAGGCCTGGGTCTGCTGAGAGGAGATGCCAGTGTCATGAGTGTGCAGAGGCACAGAGAGAGGTTTGTTAGGTGTGGAACTGGTTTGGCTTATTTTTCCTCCGCTTGTTTTTCTGGTAGATGCAACAGAAGTTGAAAGTCATATTAGAAGGAGGATCAATTAAGTTACCTATCTCAGCGAGATGTCTCCTCTTCACGTGTAGTTGCTTGCGTCTTTGAAGCAGAGGTTTCTGTCATAAGAGAAGCTGCAGACAGAGTCGCTGATGTGTTAATCATTGGATGCAGCAAGGCCAAGGTGAAGAGGTGACTCATGGGTTTCACCTCATCTATTTCCTTGCCAGTTGCTCTTTTCCATCTCCAGATTGTTCTTTAGACTGCCATCCCCTTGGCCCTACCTTGCCCATCTTCAGTTTCGCAGCTCTCTTGATTCTCCCAAACACCCGTTGCATGGCTCTGGCCAAAAACTGCAGCATGGGGGATCCATACATATTTTCCTTGGGAAACCCTATTGTATATTTTCGTTTCTGGTCGTCTTTAGTGTTGAGTGCCCATTGTAAAGGGACCTTTACCGCAGAAAGTCGTCATTTCCGTTTTACATCTCACATAACTTACATTATGTGTTCAAAGAAGGGCAACGGATTTGGGGAAAGGTCTGGAGCACAAAGGTTCTGGGATTGGCTGAGGGACCTGAGGCTGTTTAGCCTGGAGAAGACTGAGGGGAGACCTCATGGCTCTCTGCAACTCCCAGAAAGGAGGTTGTAGCGAGGTGGGTGCAGGTCTCGCAAGTGACAGGCAATGGGATGAGAGGAAATGGCCTCGAGTTGCACCAGGGCAGGTTCAGATTAGACATCAGAAAATATTAATTCGTGGAAAGGGTCCTCAAGCATTGAAGGAGGCTGCGTAGGAAAGTGCTGGAGTCGCCATCCCTGGAGGTGTTTTAAGTACATATAGACGTGGCACTTCATGACATTGTTCAGTGGGCACAGTGGCGTTGGACTGGATGAGCTTAGAGGTCTTTTCCAACCTTAATTATTCTATGATTCACTCCTTTTAACTGGACCCCTTTACCCCTGTGTTTACCCTGTATTTTGTCCTTGCTTAATAGTGCTTGGTTTAATTATTTAACTGTAATTATGTGGCCTCTGCCGCATTCTCCTCTGCAGCTCAGCTATCTGAAGCCCTTCAGTGGCTCTCCAGAGTGGTCCTACATGCCCTGCCTAGAGCTGCTTCCCAAACAGTGTAAAGCAAAACATTGCATTTTATTACTCTGTCATTGCAAATGTCATCTCCTTTGTGCACAAAGGAGAAAAGAGGTGTGAAGACATGTGTTCCAATTGCAGCCTTCATTCTTAATTACCCAGCAATGATGGGTTTGAGCTGGTTTTATCATTAACCTTAAATATAGGGGTTTGCTGTTAGGATCATATCTCCAGGCTATTAATTACTTATTTTTTTGCTCCTCTCCGCGTTCCTTCCACTGATTGGTATCTTTTGGATAATGCATCCACTGTTATTAATCATGTTCATTATGGTAGTGCCTACAGGCCAGCTAATAACTGCACATTTTGCTGGGTCTTGTGCAAACACGAAGACCTGAAGAGTGTAAATAGGCAGTGGAGACCAGAAGAGGCAGACGCTTTGCTGCCAGTTAAATGATATTTTCTTTCCTAACACTGGTGACCTGATGCATTGGTGGATGAGAAGCTCAACGTGAGCCAGCAGCATGTGCTTGCAGCCCAGAAAGCCAACTGTGTCCTGGGCTGCATCCAAAGCACAGGGACCAACAGAGTAAGGGAGGGGATTCTGCTCCTCTACTCTTCTCACGTGAGACCCCACTTGGAGTCTTGTGTCCAGTTGTGGAGTCTACAGCACAGTAATGACTTTCTTAGAGTGAGTACAGAGGAGGCCATGGAGATGATATGAGGGCTGGAGAAAATCTCAGACAAGGACAGGCTGAGAGAGTTGGGGTTGTTCAGCCTGGAGAAGAGAGAGCTCTGGGGAGACTCTGCAGCATCCTCCAGTACTGAAAGGGGCTCCTGGAAAGCTGTGGAGGGGCTCTTGAACAGGGAGTGCAGGGACAGGATGAGGGGGAATGGTTTTAAGATGAAAGAGGGAAGACTGAGATGAGATCTTAGGAAGAAATGTTTTCGTGTGAGTTTGGTGAGGCCCCCGCACAGGTTGCCCAGAGAAGTTGTGGCTACCCCATCCCTGGAGGTGTTCAAGGCCAGCTTGGATGAAGCTTTAAGCAACCTGTTCCAGTGGAAAGTGTCCCTGCCCATGTTGGATCTGGGTGGGCTTTGATGTCCCTTCCAACGCAAATCATTCTATGATTCTATGATTCTATGAAGCCATTTGGACCTTTATTAAAAGCTGTCTCAGAGCAGTTGTGACATATCTAATGTAGCAAGAGATTCTTTGCAAGCTGTGTTGGAAACTCCTAAAGGTTGGACTGGTCTCCAACTCATGGACATGTGCCTTCAGGCATCCTGCTACTCTGGTGGTGCTCAACCCATGTAGACTACTCATCAGAGAAGATGCTCCATGTTGGAGAACCATCATGGATGAGAGACAGAGGTATTTTTTCTCCTTTCCAATGGATCTTTATGCAGATGCCCATGGAGATGTACTCAGACATGGACTGTTGGGCAGTCATTGCCCAGGGAGTGGTGCAGGAATTCCTGGGGCTGTGGCAAACCCAGTGCACCAGCAAGGGCATTCCAGGGTCTTGGCCAAACCACTGTTTCTTCTTTGCTGGGCTCAGAGTATGGGTTTTTCAGTGCTGCAAACACAAGAGTATTTGAAAAGGGCACATTAAGTAGTTTATTTATTTTAAAATCAGTGCTGTCTGACTCACAAAGGAGGGTTGCTGCAAAGTTTGTGCTGCAAATCCAAGCTGCTGCTCTCTGTGCTCTGCAGAAAGGGGATGAGGAGAGAAGACACGTGAAGACCTGAGCTCAGAGTGGATTTAGAGCCTTAACTCTAATTTTTCTTGCTTTGGTGGGTTTAAGCCAGTCTTAGCGTTACTTTAAACATAGCCTTTTGTAGTTCAATTATGTTTAAATCACACTGATCCCTCATCCCGTTTGGCTGTTTAGACTCGGTCAGAATCCCTCACTCTTGATCCAGGAAGGATGTTTTGGCATGGTGAGGAATTAAAAGTGCTTGGATGCTCCCTGGAGTCTTCAAACAACAAAAAAGTCAAGAGTGCAAACATATTCTGTTAGCACTTCTCTTATTTGGGGAGAGCTACTTGGGTTTCTTTCATTAGGGCATGGCCATGGAAAATGTGGAGGCTGTCGACACTTTGGAGATGGGAACAATAAAATCAAACAAACAAATCAAATCCTCTTTCCTTCAGAGATTTTCAAGCTAGACAAAAGAAATAAAGGGAGGAAATGAGGAATAGACTTTGCTACCTCGTGGCTGGGAATAAATTTCATAGAGTCATAGAATTGTTTGGTTTGAAAAGACCTTTGAGATCATCGAGTCCAGCAGTACCTGCCCACCACTAAACCAGATCCCTGAGCACCTCGTCTACCCTTCTTTTAAACACCTCCAGGGATGGTGACTCCACCACCTCCCTGGGCAGCCTCTGCCAGTGCCTGAGAACCCTTTCAGTGAAGAAATTTTTCCTGATGTCTAATCTGAACCTGCGCTGGTGCAACTTGGGGTCATTTTGTCCCATCCTATCGCCTGTCACTTGCGAGAAGAGACCAACACTCACCTTGCTCCATCCTCCTTTCAGGCAGTTGTAGACAGTGATGAGGTCTCCCCTCAGCCTCCTTTTCTCCAGGCTAAACAACCCAGTTCCCTCGGCTGCTTCTCATAACCCCTGTTCTCCAGCTCTTTCCCCAACTCCATTCCCCTTCTCTGGATGATCTCCAGCCCCTCAATGTCCTTATAGTAGTGAGGGGCCCAAAACTGAACCCAAGATTTGAGGTGCTGCCTCACCAGTGGCGAGCACAGGGGCACAATCACTGCCTGGTCCTGCTGGCCACGCTGTTTCTGGTTCAGGCCAAAATGCTGTTGGTCTTCTTGGCAACTTAATGCTAAGAGATGTCATGGAAAGTGTGCACTGGGCTGGTTTAGATGCTGAAATCAGAAGGTGATGGGCTGGGAGATGCTTGTTCTGCCCTTGGTTGGTGCTTTCGGCTGTTCTATCTCAGGAACAACTGGGCTTTTCATGCTGTAATCACCCCGAGGTAGGGGCTTGGTCCTGTACCTCCCACACCTCTGTGTCCATCTGCTGAAGTTAATATGGAATTTTTGGGCTGACAGTTGGACTGGGTGGTCTTAGAGGTCTTTTCCAGCCTTTATGATTCTATGAAAACAGATTTTTCTTTCCAGTGCTGTGTGCTGAGAGCAGTTCACTAAATCCTTGTGCAATTCTTATTATTCCTTTTGCTTGTTTTCATGTATATTTTATGCTAAAACAAGCAGTTCAGCCACTCAGACAGGACTCTGTGAAGAACCTCAGCAAAAGGGGACCTTGCACCAGAGTGGGAACATGTTTTGGTTGGTTTTATCCCTCCAAGACTCAGCTGTAGACCCTGCCTCCTCTTGAGCACCCTCGACTCTGCCTGTTCATTGTCCATCCACCCTGAAGCAGGTTGCTGTTATTTCCGACATCTGCCGTGGGGCAGGAATAGCAGGAGCTGGCCCGTGCTGGTGGGAGGAGAGATCTCCTCCCTGCTGTGGCCTCATATTGCAAGGGGCTATGAGAGAGTCATCTGACCGGGGAAACGGACACCGCTGGAGCTGTAAGGCCTGCTTTCACCTTTAACCTGCTGATTGAGGCAGGATTGACAGGGAATAGAGAGGGCCAGAGGTGGTTGCCCTTCACCTCAACATCCCCGCCTGTGAAACCGAATCCACTTCAGCAATCTGTGCGTGCTTGGGAGCTGTCACTCTCAAGCTGACAAGGAAGAGCCATCCATAAAGAAGCCTTTATGGAGCTGCCTTTCATGACATCCTAGCTTCACCTTGTGCACTCTTTTCCTTGAGTGCCCCTGTTGCTACAGTGAAAGCAAAGAGTCATTTGGCTCAGCTGCTGGGTCTCCCTGGAAGGCGTCATCTGGATCTCGGTGGGTAGTAAAGTCGGTTTTGCAGAGCAGTCTTACCTTTGAAGCTGTAGGGAAACACTATCCCAACGCATCCGTGTAATTCTTCTCCTTGGGATATTCTGAGTGCAGCTGCATCGCTGGGTTGTTGTTTCAGAGAAAGGAAACAGCTCTTGGAAAGCCTATTGTGTCCTGCTATGAGGAGCGACTGAGGGAGTTGGGGCTGTTTAGTCTAGAGAAGAGGAGGCTCAGGGGAGACCTCATTGCTCTCTACAACTACCTAAAAGGAGGTTGTGGTAGGGCAGGGATTGGCCTCTTCTCTCAGGTGACCAGTGGCAGAACTAGAGGGCATGGACTCAAGCTTCGTCAGGGAAAGTTTAGGCTTGATGTGAGGAAAAAGTTCTTCACTGAAAGGGTGATTGGCCATTGGAATGGGCTGCCCAGGGAGGGGGTGGAGTCACCGACCCTGGAGGTGTTTAAGGGGAGACTGGATGAGGCACTGAGTGCCATGGTTCAGATGATGGGTTGGTGTTAGTGTTGGTGTTAGTGTTGGGTTATAGGTTGGACTTGATGATCTCAGAGGTCCTTTCCAACCTTGTGATACTGTGATTTTGCCAGTCAAGCAGTCAGCTTTCTGAAATAACACATGCAAAGCAAAAAGCCACCAGTGGCGTGATGGACAAATGGGGAAAGTATGCAGGACAGGACCACTGGTGCTTTTATCCATCAAGTTGTCTTCGGTTGCAAGGCAGTTATTTGAGATGGCATCCGTACCCATATCCTTCAGGAATGAGCTGTTAATTGTCTCTTAGGTGACCCATTCCAGAGCAATCAATTATCACACTCTTCCATTGATTTATGTAGTGCTGTATACGTGGATTAAGAGGTTAATAAATGAGTTGAGGTTTGTGGGGAAAGCTGAGCAACTCTGATGTGTAAGAGCCTATGAAGGCAAGAAGACAGAGGAGAGGGAACATGACCTCTTCATGCTTCAAGTTGAAGCAGTGGAGAGCAGATGCAGGAGTGACGATGGTACTGGAACTTTGGAAGAAGTCAGCAGAGAGGAGATACATCCTCCAAATAAGCTGAGAGTTGAGATCTCAGGACTGTGTTTTAAGCTGACTTTAATATTATATTTCAGCCAATAATTCCTTCCTGAAGGGCCATGGTGAAGCGTTTAGAGGGGAAGCAGTATGAAGAGCGGCTGAAGTAGTTTGGTCTGTTCAACCTGGAGAAGAGGAGATTGAGGGGAGACCTCATCATGGTCTATGACTTCCTTACAAGAGGAGGAGGAGAAGCAGGCGCTGATCACTTCTCTCTGGACCTGAGGGAATGGCAGGAAGATGTACCTGGGTAGGGTTAGGTTGGATATTAGGAGAAGTTTCTTCACCCAGAGGGTGGTGGAGCACTGGAACAGCTCCCCAAGGAAGCAGTCACAGTGCCAAGTCTAACTATTTAAGAAGCATTTGGACAACACCCTCAGGCACATGGTGTGAGTGTTGGGGTTGCCCTGTGCAAGCACAGGAGTTGGACTTCGTGGTCCTTGTGGGTCCTTTCCAACTCAGGACATTCTGAGTCTATGAAACTTGATCACTTGACATCAGTGTACCACGCATCTTGTACAGAAGCATCTGTCCTTTGCAGTTGTCATTTCTGTTGATGAATTGACAGCAAGGTGGCACTGTACAGCAAGGAACATTACAGAAGGATTTATATTTCAACTTTTCTATTAGGTTTGCCTCCCATCCCATGGTAAAAATACTAATCTGCTTTCCTACAAGTTGTGTTGGTTCCAGGGCAGGTGTAGTTGCTGTTACATGTGTAGATGGGTTATTTTTTAGGTTGTCTGTATTAGGAGAGTTTATGGGTTGATCTGGTGGTCATGGGAGGTTTTGTGTTCTTGATCTACATTGGTGCTTCAGTGTTTAGAATCATAGAATTGCTGGATTGGAGAAGACCTTTGAGATCGAGTTCAACTGTACCTGTCCACTAATAAACAATGTCCCTTCATCCCTTAAATCACTTCATCTACCTGTCTTCTGAATGCCTCCAGAGATGGTGACTCCACCACCTCCCTGAGCAGCCTCTGTCAGTGCCTGACAACCCTTTTGGTGATGAAATTTTTCCTAATGTCTAATCTGAACCTGCCCTGGTGGCAACTTAAGGCCATTTCCTCTCATCCTATCACCTGTCACTTGGGAGAAGAGACCAACACCCACCTCGCTCCAACCTCCTTTCAGGCAGATGTAGACAGTGATGAGGTCTCCCCTCAGCCTCCTTTTCTCCAGGCTAAACAATCCCAGGTCCCTCAGCATTTTTCCTCTAGAACTGGAGGGCAATGATACAGGTGTCTAAATGCAGATGTTGACTGGTGTAGTAGATGCCTAGAGGTGTAGAAGGTTTAGTGGTGAATTTGACAGTGCTGGGTTAACAGTTGGTCTCAATGACCTTCAGGACCTTTTCCAACCTAAATGATTCTATGATTTTATGATTCTTCACACCCAGAGTTAAAATGAACAAACCTGAAATATCCTTTGTTGACTTTCTAGCTTTCAGGTTGACTTTGCATTCCTGCCTGTTAGGAAAGTGAACTCTTAATCCTAGAAAAGTAATAAACTTCACCAAAATGTCAGAGATTTAACAAGCATTATGAATCTGGTGTAAATAATAGAAGAAAGATCCTTATTATTGCCTATTTTTAGATGTGACTTCCAGCATGGCATGTGAGATCAGCAGAGTGCTGAGGGCTCTGTGTGCTATGGTACATAGGGAGGAAGAGGAAGAGAGCAATTATCCTAATGGTCTCTAATTGATGAAGATTGAGGTGATCCGACCACCAGCAGAGAAGAATGGAGATTTTTCTGCTGTGGGGCTTCTTGGAGGACCTGGCTGAAGGTTAAACAAGCCTAATACACACATGGATTTTGCTTCTGGACTTTAGAAAAGGTGTGAAGACTGAACAAAGTGAGGATAGGTTTCTTCTGGACCAGGAGGACTTTCAGGACTGTCTGGACAACACAGAGGAGAGTAAATGAGGATGAGAGGAACAGTACGTCTGTGTGTGGCAATGGAAGTGGCCCACCAAGGAGTTTCTACTTTGCAGGAGATTGTGTTGCTTTTCCTCTTGTAAGAGTTCACAGTGCATCACATGTTGTTTGCAGTAAGGCATGAGATGAGGTGAAGGTGAATGGCTGAACTTCATTTTGCAGGCTCAACCCTTTCTCCATTGGGAGGGTTGATGTATCTTCAGTGCCTCTGGAAATGGTTGTGGCATCTCTATAGCTTCAGGTGGGTCCAAGCAGAAAAAGTGACTCTCATTTGGCTCAGTTGACGTTAAACAATGGAAGAACTATGAAATCTTCTCCTCCCACTCCCTTTTAATTGCTAATGGCAAGATTCCAATACCTTTCAGACCAAGTGTCTACAAAGTGTTCTGCAGGAGGCCCTTCCAGTGTACACAGAGAGGGTGGCTGATGCCCCTTGTGTCAAAAAGCAGTGTGTTTTGTAATGGTTTTGAACCTCTGACTCTTCCTCACTGAGAATCATAGAATTGTAGAATCATTACGGTTGGAAAAGACCTTTAAGATCATCAGGTCCAACTGTCAGCCCAACAGCACCGTGCCTACTAAACCATGTCCCATGGTGCCATGTCTACACGCTTTTTGAACACCTTCAAGGAAGGAGACTCCACCACTGCCCTGGGCAGCCTCTTCCAATGCTTCACCACTCTGTCAGGCAAGAATTTTTTCCTAATACCCAATCTAAACCTTCCCTGGCCCAACTTGAGGCCATTTCCTCTCATCCTATCACTTGTTACTTGGGAGAGACCAGCACCCACCTCACTACAGCCTCCTTTCAGGGAGTTGTAGAGCGTGATGAGGTCTCCTCTCGGCCTCCTCTTCTCCAGACTAAGCAACCCCAGTTCCCTTCTCAGACATTCCTCATAAGACTTCTTCTTCAGACCCTTTATCGGCTTTATTGCCCTTCTCTAGAGAGAAGCTGAAGTGCATGGCTGCTTCTTGCAGGTGTAAGGAGGGGTGGTTTTCAACTGTGCCCTACATCTTCCCATGCCTGGAGACAGGTCAGCCCCAAAAGAGATGGAGGGAAGGGAGGCATGTGATTCCAGACACTGTTGATTATATATAACTGTAATTCTGTTCACTTCGCGCCTGTTATTACCGGATGCTTTAGCACATTCTTAGCCACTGTGTCTCATCGGTTGCGCTCTTTGGAGATGCCAGACAGGTTTCTGCTGCAAAGCTCCATCACCAGCTTATGGTGTGTTTTCACATGGTTTCCTTGGATAATCCCTCGCTCCTTCTAATAAATCTAACGAACCACACGAAGTGCAGCATTTGTTCAGCTCATGTCCTCATGCATATTAATCTCTTCAGGCTGCTTCTCCTTCCTTCATTTAAATTCTCCTTCTCTGTCAGGCCCTGCCAAGGGCTCTTCCCTGGGGGATGTGTTTTCGTGTAACAGTGAGCTGGCGTCAAGTCTCACAGATCGATACTGTGCAAGGTTTCAGCGTTTCAATTACCACCATGGTCTGTTGGTCTTGGCTTAGCCAAAAGAATCCCAGTGATGAAATGACACTCGATCTGGAGTTTGCCAGAGAGTGTAAACAAGCACATTAGTTGGACCGGATGGGCATGATAATTGCAGAATGAGGCTGTTGCTTGAATGAATCATAGGATCATAGAATGGTTTGGGCTGGAAGGGATCATAAAGATCATCCAGTTCTACCCCCTGCTATGGGCAAGGACACCTTCCACTGGATCAGGCTGCCCAAGGTCCCATCCAACCTGGCCTTGAAGACCTCCAGGGATGGACCATCCTCAACTTCTTAACCTGTGCTAGTGCCTCACCACCCTCATCGTGAAGAATTTCTTCCTCATGTCTAATCTAAATCGTCCCCCTTCCAATTTAAAGCCATTCCCCCTCATCCTATGACTACAGGTCCTTGCAAAAAGTTCCTTCCCAGCTTTTCTGTAGCCCCTTCAGGTACCTGAAGGCTGCTATAAGTTCTTCCCAGAGCCTTCTCTTCTGATGTGGAACAAGCCCAACTCTCTCAGCCTGTCCTCATAGCAGAGGTGCTCCAGCCCTCGGATCATCTTTGTGGCCTCCTCTGGACCTGTTCCAACAGTTCCATATCCTTCTTATGTTGCAGATTCCAGAACTGGACACATGGCTCCAGGCTGGGTCTCATAACAGCAGAGCTGACAGTGTGAATGAGAAGGATCCACTAAAGTCGGCTTCAGGAGGCTCCATCAACATTTTAATTTGCTGCAAAGAAAGGATGTGGCAAAACGAGTCATGGCTGGAAGATCTTGCTCCAGAAAAGTGAAGCATAAGATTTACTCTTAACCTCTAGTTTCTCTGCTTGTGCCCCTTGATTGGTGCAGTTTGCGATGTTGGGTACCTTGAGGATCCTTTTTTTGTGTGCTTCATATGCCACCAAAGAACTGTGGGTAAATGGGATTATGTAGCTGTTCCTATCGATTAGATTGAGATCTTAGGAATAAATGTTTTCCTGTCAGGGTGGTGAGGCCCTGGCACAGGTTGCCCACAGAAGTCATGGAACACCTGGAGTTGTTCAGGGCCAGATTGGATGGAGCTTTGAGCAACCTGATCCAATGGGAGGTGTGCCTTCCCATAGCAGGGAGGTTGGATGGGCTTTGTGGTCCCTTCCAACCTAAGCCATTCTATGATTCTATGATTGAGAAACTGCACACTGCAGAAAATGGGTTGAGATTTATGCCCTTCTGTTCCAGGGCTCAAGTCCCTCACTGATCCCATCCGAGATCAGCAATGTCCACCTTTTCCCCTTCTCTGAAGCAGTTTTGACTGGTTGCAGAGGACAGGAGTGAACTTTCTGCTTTCTTTAAGAATTTTTATGCTTCGGAGCTAAGCGAGTAACAGAAATACAGCAATTTGGAGGGGAGGGCCCTGGGAAAACACGTTCAAGAAATGTGTAGATGTGGCACTTTGTGACATGGTTTAGTAGACATGGTGGTGTTGGGCTGATGGTCCGACTGGTTGATTTTGGAGGACTTTTCCAACCTTAATGATACTATGATTCTATGTAAAGCAGCACATGGCGTGGATTTGGAAAGGTCTGACAGAGGAGCAGTGTGGGGATATCCTGATGTTTGTTCCATGATATCCACTCATGGTGCTCAAGAAACAGTTCTGTCATGGGGAAGAAGGTTTTCAGGAGATGTTTGAGTTATTTTGATTGATGTTTGAGAAGTCAGCTGTAAGACTATATTCACAATTTTAGGAGCTCGTAGGCCAATTGACTCATAGAATGGTTTGCGTTGGAAGGGACCTTAAAGCCCATTCAGTTCCAACACCCCTGCCATGGGGCAGGGAAACCTCCCATTGGACCAGGCTGCTCAAGGCACCATCCAACCTCCTCCGGGGAGGGGGCATCCACAGCTTCTGTGGACAACCTGTTCCAGTGCTGCATTACCCAACACAGGCTCTTTGGATCAATGCCCAGACATCTTCTCTCTAAAAGTCTTCCACCAAAATCACATTTGGAAGGGTGGTTATAAAATTACTGTACTGCGCTGTGCCACCATTTCCATCTCCACTAAACAGGCTGAAAATAATGCCAGGGAATTTTAAAAAAGAGCAGTTGACCACCTCTGACATAAAAAAAAAGCCCCAAATACTGTAATAGTAGATGTTAACTGGCCCAACTTTGACCCAGCTGGTACTGACTGGGATGACTACGGCTGGATTCTGTGCGTCATGAAGTGCCTTCATCTTGCTTGAGCAAATCCTGAGTTCATTAAATCCCGTAGTTTAGCTCTGTGACTCTGTTCTTGTCTGTTTTGATTAATCACTCCACTGGGGTGGTTGGCCAGTCAATGTTTGGGCCGTGGCTTGGGTCGATCAGACATTGAGGTTGCCCAGCTTTCATTTCTGGCACGTAGGTAGGATTTTTGTGTCCTTTGGCATGAGACCTCTTGTGAGCAGCAGATTTGTTTCGTTTCTGTGATTTTCTTTGTAGCTTCCCATGAACTGTCTGGCTCCGTCTCCCCTGATGGGCGCTGGGCTGGGTGGGGCAGGGAGTTCCTGGCGTTGGAAATTCAGGTTGTCCTGGGTGGATGCCTGTGTCTTTGAATTTTGTTTGAAGTACGTGTATGTTTTGAGCACCCTGACAGGCTGAATACTATAAAAAAAAAAAGGTCTGGCTTTTGCTTTACGTGGTGTCAGCCAGCCAGAGAAGGAGCAAAAGGCGTGTACCACATCGAGACTCACTTGGCATCTCCCCATCCTCCTGTTCGCAGCAGTCACATCTGCCCAAGTGGAAGAGTAAATACTCCTCGGATCTAATCACGTTAAATGTTCTAGGCTGTAATACCTTAATTCAGTTGCTGACATGAGGGCTGATGGGGAAATGATGTGGTAATCAGGAATGACAGTGATGGTAGATTGGAATCTTTTATTTCACAGATTAAGTGAACCTGAGTAGATAGTCTTGTCGGGTGTGCCTCGTAACCAGAAATAGTCCTCCAGACTGACTCAGAGCACAAAGCCAGTCATGAAAGTTGAGTCCTTCTGCAAGTGGATTGACTTGTTCGCAGTCCAGACCTGTCACTGCCCTCCAGAAGATGCAGGCCAAGGCCAGAGGTGTCTTCAGTTGGACCCAGTGATCATAGAATCATTGAATCATAGAATTATTTAGGTTGGAAAGGACCTTAAAGCCCGTCCATTTTCAACACCCCTGCCATGGGCAGGGACACCTCACAGTAGACTAGGCTGCTCAAGCCCCCATCCAACCTGGCCTTGGCACCTCCATGGAGGAGACATCCACAACTTCTTAGGGCAACCTGTGCCAGTGCCTTGCCACCCTCATTGTGAAGAATTTCTTCCTCATGTTGAGGCCCCTTCCAACACAGATCATTCCATGATTCTATGATTCTGTGATATTTTCTTTGTGGCAGTTTGGAACCAAAGTGTACAAAGCTGTGATTGCTCTGCTCCTCTGAAGGTTTCAGATCTGGAGGGAGGAGGAAATCCTCCCTGGAATGCACACCCTGTCCAGAACTGCTTTTCAAATGTGTTGGAAAACAATCACTTTTGCAGGAGAAGGAGCTAATTTGAACAGCCCGTTCTGTCCTTGGGATGTTACATTCCAGGATGCCAGAGGAAAATAGCAGCCTGGAATTTGCTTCATGTTTGAGGTTAGTTTGAAAGGAGTCCGGTGCTTTTATAGAAGGTGGTTTTATATAGCAGCTCTTGGTGGAAACAGTTTGTCTTTTATATTTTTAGGTCCAGGGATTTCTTTCAGGTCAACCTGAGTTCACACAATTTTATCTTCTGTCTTGGTGGAGGTAGATGTTATTTTTTGAAATGACTGGGCTCCAGACTTGCTGTGTAACCTCTTGGCGATGTTGTTTTTCACAGTTGTGGAGATAGGTGGATGAAATGAATGTCCAGATGTTATTTCCCAGTTTGTGGAAAAATGCTGCTTCCATTTTATCCACTTGGAATGGGTGGAAGCTTTTCATGAGCATCACCTGGCATCCCAGCTGCCCTTTGACTTGAAGCATTGCTCACAGAACTAATTGCAGACTCTGTAATATTGAACATTTAAATATCCCTCTGCCTTTTAGCCACTCACAGCTTTCTCTGAAGACAAGAGGAAGCTTCCAGGACAAATTTCTCACCAATAGAGTATTTTTCCTATAGATTATCTTTTAGTATCCATGATGGGAATATTCTGCTCTCATAAGGAGAGAGCACAGCTTCTGTGGGGCTGTATGGGTAAATATATATAGAATCATGGAATGGTTTGGGTTGGAAGGGACCTTAAAGCCCATCCAATTCAAACCCCCCTGCCATGGGCAGGGACACCTCCCACTGGATCAGATTGCTCAAAGCCCCATCCAAACTGGCCTTCCACACCTCCAGGGATAGGGCAGCCACAAGTTCTCTGTGCCAGGGCCTCACAACCTTCACAGAAAAACATTTCTCCCTAAGATGTCATCTCAGTCTCCCCTCTTTCAGCTTAAAACCATTCCCCGTCATCCTGTCCCTTCAATCCCTGATCAAGAGCCCCACGTCAGCTTTCCCAGCACCCCTTTCAGTACTGGGAGGCTGCTCTAAGGTCTCCCCAGAGCCTTCTCTTCTCGAAGCTGAACAACCCCAACTCTCTCAGCCTGTCCTCATGTGGGAGGTGCTCCATCCCTCAGATCATCTTTGTGGCTTTCTCTGGACTCTCTCCAACAGTTCTGTGTCCTTCCTGAGTTAAGGACAACAGAACTGTATGCAGGACTCCAGGTGGGGGTCTCTCCAGAGCAGAGCAGAGGGGCAGAATCCCCTCCCTTGCCCTACTGCCCACGCTTCTTTCAGTGCAGCCAAGACACGGTTGGCTTTCTGGGCTGTGAGTACACATTGCCCACTCATGTTGAGCTTCTCTTCCACCCCAAGTCCTCCTCAGGGCTGTTCCCGATCCATTTTATGGCCAGCCTGGATTTGTGCTTGGTGTATGAATTTACAAAGTTTTACAGGAGGAAAACATTATGTAATGGACTGTAGAAATAATAATTTTTCTATTCTTCCTCTCGTCTGATAACACAATATAAATTAGTGGAACAAGGCACAAACCCACTGAAATGTGAACCCCTCCAGTAGAGCTCCCCCAGCGCTGTGGGCTGGGTTTAAGCCGTGAGCAGCATCCATTGATGGTTTCCAGCACATTAGCAGCTACATGTGGAGCCATCTGTCATGGCTTGGAGGTGTTGAACCGATTCAGCAGTTTGGCAGAAGGTAAAAATAGCCTAGAAAATCAGCCTGTGGATGGCAGAAGGGGAGACTGAAGAGCTGGAGGAAGCACGGTCCATGCAGTGCTGTAATTTATGGAGTCGTTTGCCATTGCACCGTGTTGTGGGGTCAGGGCAGTTCATTTACCAACTCTGCGAGGGGATTTGGAATTGGGTGCAGTAGAATCACAGAATCATAGAATCGCTTGGATAGAAAAGTCCTTTGAGATCATCAAGTCCAGCCATACCTGTCCACTACTAAACCAGATCCCTGAGCACCTCATCTCCCCGTCTTTTAAACACCTCCAGGGGATGGTGACTCCACCACCTCCCTGGGCAGCCTCTGCCAGTGCCAGTGCCTGACAACCTTTTCAGTGAAGAAATTTTTCCTGATGTCTAATCTGAACGTCCTGTGGTGCAACTTGAGGCCATTTCCTCTCATCTTATCCCTTGTCACTTGTTAGAAGAGACCAACACCCACCTCGCTCCATCCTCCTTTCAGGCAGTTGTAGACAGCGATGAGGTTTCCCCTCAGCCTCCTCTTCTCCAGTCCTCATAAGTTAGTAGGTTAAAGCATGGTCAACAGGTAGACTAGTGGTTCGATTGGTGGTTCCTGTCCTCTCGAAAACCACCCTCAGACATGACCCAGCATCATGCTTGTGAGGTACCATCCTGGTGGAGACCTCTCAGCTTGGATGGAGTTCAAACAAGAGTTCCAGATAGTGGTGTTTGCTGTTTTCAGAGCTGAATTTGAGTTTTAAATGATTCCTTCTAACAGAGTTGTTTCCCAGTAGGATGAGTGATGGTCTCTGCAGCTGCCAAGTAGCATCTGGCTGCTCTTGGTGCAGCATCTCCTGAGCAGGGCTGCTCTGTGGGAACCTGTGCTCAACCCTCCTTTATGAGCCCTCTTAAGATGTTTGCAAAAGGAGTTTCTGAGCCCCCCATAGCCACTTACAGAAGAGCAGGGCTTTTTTGGGTGGCTTTTTCCTGCAACCCTACTCTGTCTGATGTGCAAGATCTGGCCTTTATCTTTCCGCTTTTTCATTCCCTGTTGAAAGCTAGGCATTGCCTCAGTGATGATGGGTATGGCTGGCCAAGCAGTGCATGCAGAAAGCCATTTTTAGGGGAGTTAAAACTCTTCATCTTTTTCCCTTGTTATTAAACCCCTTTTAAACCAGTTCAGCTCTGGATAATGACAACTTTTTGTGTGCATTTGGTGTTTGCATTGCCTGAATGGATTTCTTCTCTTCCAGTATGTTCAAAGACTTTTGAATGTTCACAGGCTGCATTGCCATGGTGACTGTAGAGGTAGAAATGTGGACCAGGGTGTCCTGGGCTGCATCAAAAGCAGTGTGACCAGCAGGTTGGAGGATGTGATAGTCCCCCTCTGCTCTGCTGTCATGAGAACCCACCTGGAATCCTGTGTCCAGTTCTGCAATCCCCAACATAAGAAGGATATGGAACTGTTGGAATGTATCCAGTGGAGGACACAAAGATGATCTGAGGGCTGGAGAACATCTGCTATGAGGACAGGATGAGAAAGTTAAGGTTCTTCAGCCTGGAGAAGAGAAGGATCTGGGGAGACCATAGAGCAGCCTTCCAGTACCTGAAGGAACTACAAGAAAGCTGGGGAGGGATTTCTTCCAAGGGCCTTTAGTGATAGGACGAGGGGGAATGGCTTTAAATTGGAAATAGGCAAGTTTCAATTAGGCATGAGAAGGAAATTCTTCATGATGAGGGTGGGGAGGCCCTGGCACAAGTTGCCTGGAGAAGTTGTGGATGTCCACTCCCTGTAGGTGTTCAAGGCCAGTTTGAATGAGGCTCTGAGCACCCTGATTGAGTGGAAAGTGTCCTGGCCCATGACAGGAGAGGTGGAACTGGAGGGTCTTCATGGTCGCTTCCAACTCAAACCATTCTATGATTCTGTCATTCTGTATTTTGGGTTAATTTTCTCATTTCTCCTGCTCAGCATGTTTGCAGGTCTGTGTCTCAGCTCTAATGCTTCACTTGCCGCTTAGCTGCTCTCAAACACGCAACGGTTGGCTTGAAGGGAAGCCTCATGCTGTGCAGTTGCATTGGGATTTGAGATGTCCTTGTTTGACTCAATTTTTATCGACTGATGCTGTATTGATCGGCTTTATCTCTAAATTGGTCTGACGTGGTACCCACCAATTTACTGTACAAACTGTGTTTCATTTTGAACATCAGAGTTCAATCAAAGAATAACCATGGCAGGGGGGTGGAACTGGATGAGCTTTAAGGTCCCTTCCAACCCAAACTGTTCTATGATTCTATGATTTTAAAACCTTTCTGTGCAATTGGAAACTGCGAAGCAAGACAACCATTGCAAAATGTGTGGGAACAATGTCAGTTGTTGCTTTCTCTGAAGTAGCCCAGTCCATAAGAACTTGTAGTCCTGATCCACATGTGACAGTTTGATGAGGAAGGGAAAGAAGATTCCTAAGTTTGTTTCTTGACTCTTCATGCTTAGGTGAAGAGCTGGGGAAACTGTGGTTTCTCCTACCTCCATGGGGTGCAGAGATTCCCACGCACCCCAGCTGGAGCACAGGGCTCAGAGAGATGGAATGTTTGAGTTCCAGGTCTGAACAAAGCAGTGCAGTGAGTTAATGCAGAAATTAAGCCTTAATTTAAAGCTTTGGGGTTGCTGTATCCCATTAAAGGCCACTTTGAAGGGTATAATCATAGAATAATCACTGATGTTGGAAAATGTATCTACAATCAATTCCAACTGTCAGTCCAACCCCCTTTGCCTACTTATCCATGAACGGAAGTGCCACATCTACACAAGACACCATCACTGCCCTGGGCAGCCTCTGCCAGTGCTTCACCACTCTTTCAGTAAAGACATTTTTCCTAATATCCAATCTAAAGCTCCCCTGGTGCAACTTGAGGCCATTTCCTCTCGTCCAGTCACTTGTTACTTAGGAGAAGAGACGAACACCCACCTCACTACAACCTCCTTTGAGGTAGTTGTAGACAGTGATGTGGTCGTTCCTCAGCCTCCTTTTCTCCAGTCTGAACAGTCCCAGGGCCTTCAGCCACTCTATGTAACATCTGTGCCCCAGACCCTTCCCCAGCCCCATTCCATTTTCTGGACACGCTCCAGCCCCTCAATGTCCTTCTTGTAGTGAGGGGCCCAAAAAAGAAATACAGGATTGGCCTTAACGATGCAGAGTCCAGAGGGACGATTCCTGTATTACTCCTGTTGGCCACAGCATGGCTGATTCAAGCCAGGATGCTGGTGGTCTTCTTGGCCATCTGGGCCACTGCTGGTTCATGTTCAGTCACTTTTGACCAAACCCCCAGGTCCTTTTCCGTCCAGCATTTTTCCAGCCACTCTTCCCCAAGCCTTGAGTGTTGGATGTCATTGTTGTGACCCAAGTGCAAAACCTGGGAGCAAAAAACCCATGTAGTGCAGAAGAATACTGGGAAGGCATCCCTGAGCATCTCATCTCCAGTCTGATGTCCGGAGCAGAACTGATGCCAAAGGTAGACCAACTTACTCAAGATCTTGTCCAGAGAATTCCCAACCTCAGTGGACCCCTTTCCCACATATCTTTCTGGTTTTTTTCCGTGTACGACATTTTGATTTCTCATCTTGTGACCTGTGTCTCTTATCTTTCACTGGTTGCCTCAAAAAGGCTTTGATTCCTTTTTCTCTGCCTTTTATGTTGGTAGGTACCAAAACTTTTGACCTCATAAGCCTCAGCTTCTAGTGGGACCAGTCTGATCCTGAAAATATAGATTTTTTTTAGGTTTTTGTTTTTTAATTTTTTTTCTCCTAAGTGAAACTATGGTAAAGCTGAAAGAATTAGAGAATTAGTTTTTGGGAGGAAACCATCCTCCCCTGTGTCGCAGAAGAATGGGATTCATCTGCCCTTTGCTTTCTGGGTCATTTTGGAGGTTAGAAATGGCTTTAATTAAGAAAGATTTGGGAAAACATTTGTAGCCCTGCTGGCTGGCCAACCTTTTCATAGAATCAGAGAATCGTTGAGGTTGGAAAAGACCTCTAAGATATCAAGTCCAACCATCAAAACAATACCAACATGCCCACTAAACCATTCCTCCGTGGGCTGAGAATTGCTGTGCTTCAGGATGAACCTCCATCTGGTTTCTGGGTACAAAAGCCTTGATAAGTAAATAATCAGTGTTTCTGATAAGTACTCCTTTTAAAGCAGAAACTGCCCATCTCCCAGCATCCCATCGCTCCTCTTCCTCGGGAGGTTCCCGAAACTGTGAACTCAGTCCCGCTGGGATGGAAACTGAATCACAGCGCAGGAAAGTCCCGCTGATCGAGTCACAGGAGTAGTTCACACGAACGAAGCACTGGCCCGAAGGCTTTGCCAAAGTCACTAATAGGATCCAGGTTTCTTGGGCTGGGGACAGAGTTGACAGGGACCAACACAGAACAGCGCACCACGACTGCAGCTCTGCACCCTGTGCTTGCTGGCCCATCATCTTGACCAGAGTCATCAAGCCTAAGTTTCCTTCTCTCCTCCATGAAACCTTTGATATATGTGGACGTTGACAAAAAGCCAAGTAGTAATGGGGAAAAAAGGAGGGTTTTTTTCCCTTTTCTCACAGGAAAGCTGTCGTCTTGCAAAGTCATATGGGACACAGAACTCCTCTTTTGGAGTTGCGTCGTTTTAGCTATTTATGGTCATCAACGGTCATTCGTAGAATTGTAGAATCATAGAATGGTTTGCGTTGGAAGGGACCTTAAAGCCCATCCAGTTCCACCCTCACTGCCATGGGCAGGGACACCTCCTGCTAGACCAGGTTGCTTAAGGCCCCTTCCAACCTGGCCTTGAACATCTCCAGGGATGGAGTAGCCACAACTTCCCTAGGCAACCTGTGCTGGTGCCTCTCCACCCTCATTTTGAAGAATTTCTTCCTAATGTCTAATCTTAATCTGCCCCCTTCCAGTTTAAAGCCATTCCCCCTTGTCCTGTCACTGCTTGCCTTGGATGAGGCTGTAAGAAAATATTCAAAATTTTAAGCACTTGTAGACTTACAGGCTTGTAAAGTCATAGAATGGTTTGGGTGGGAGGGGACCTTAAAGATCATCCAGTGCCAAATCCCCTGCCATGGGCAGAGACACCTCCCACGTGACCTTGAACACCTTCAGGGATGGGGCAGCCATGACTTCTCTGGGCAACCTGTGCCAGGGCCTCACTGCCTTCACAGGAAAACATTTCTTCCTAAGATCTCATCTCAATCTCCCCTTTTTCAGTTTAAACTGTTTCCCCTTCTCCTGTCCCTGCACTGTTTTATCAAAAGCCCCTACCCATCTTTCCTATAGGCCTTTAAGTACTGGGAGGCAACTTGGATGTTTAAAGTCACAAGCTTTTGCCTTAAATGTGTAAAAGTAGGCTTCTGGTTGTCTTGATGCCTCTTTTTTCCCCTGGCTTCAGCACCTGGGTAGCTGCAACCTGAATCATAAATGTCTTTACAAAGGCATGGGTGCTAATGTGAGCTGCAGGAGCTGCTTCTTGCACTTCTTTCCATGTAATTACTGAAAAAAGGCTTAAAAATGAGGTGCAGGAGAAGCAGAGAGTATTGCCTGTATCAGAAACAGTGTGGCCAGCAGGACCAGGGAAGTGATTGTTTCCCTGTACTTGACATTGGTGAGGCAGCATCTTGAATCAGTTCTGGGCCCCTCACTGCAAGAAGGACATTGAAGGGCTGGAGTGTGTCCAGAGAAGGGGAACAAAGCTGGGGAAGGGGCTGGAGAACAAGGGTTATGAGGGAGTTTTGGTTGTTCAGCCTGGAGAAAAGGAGGCTGAGGGGAGACCTTATCATTGTCTACAGCTGCCTGAAAGGAGGTTGTAGCTAGGTGAGTGTTGGTCTTTTCTCCCAAGTGAGAAGTGATAGGACAAGAGGAAATGGCCTGAAGTTGCACCAGGGCAGGTTCAGATTGGACATCAGGAAACGTTTCTTCACGAAAAGAGTTGTCAGGCACTGGCAGAGGCTGCCCAGGGAGGTGGTGGAGTTACTATCTCTGTACGGATTTAAAAAACGGGTAGACGAGGTGCTCGGCGATCTGGTTTGGTAGTGGGCAGGTGCAATTGGACTTGATGATCTCAAAGGTCTTTTCCAACCAAACAGTTCTATGATTCTATGAAGTGCTGCAGTGCTCTGCAGTAGAGAAAGCTCTTGGTCCTCCCTGCCGATCGGGAATCTCAGAGGTGCTCTGCAGCACCTCTTAGCTTGCATATGTCTCAAAGAGGGTTAAATATGTACAACTTCCCTTAAACCATCCAGTTATCTGATTGAACAATGTTCCCAGGGGATCAAAGCTATGTCTCATCAATTTTATTTCGGCGAGGATGGTTTTACTTGACACCTAATCAAATAATATTTCCTTGCTGCCGCTCCGACTCCGAACTGTCATCTCATAGCTGTGTGATTTTTCATGAGCACGGTGCCAGTAGAGTTGGGGAGACTGTGGTTTGGTTACAGCTTTAGGCTAAACTAAGCCAGATGTTATGGCCTTTATTTGAAGTCATTAGTTCTTCGCCAGTCGATCCGTGCGCATTCCTTTCATTGCTGGAGCGCTTTGCTTTTCTGAGAATATCACCTTCTGCAGCAAATCTTGGTCATTGTTAATAAATGACTTCTGGGCATTTCAGAAAAAAATTAAGTAAAGATGTAATTTACAGAAAACAAACAACACACTGGCTTTGTTCCCACAGTGGATCAAAAGCCAGGAGACCCACAGCCACCCCAGAACATGTAGTAGATCCACAGAGCAGAAAAAATGTTGGAGGAACATTCCAGGGTAGCTGGAAGAAGGAAGGAGGGGAATTTCCATAGATAATTTTGGGAGCTGGGATGCTCTAGGTTTTACTTTGCCAGTTGATCGTGATGATATTGGGAAACTTGTGTTCTTAACATTTCCACAGCTGTTGAATGGGCGGATTCTACCTAATGTGGGACTAAAGGCTTTATTCAAGTTTGTACCTTGGTTTCTAGTTCGTAGAAAAAAGCAAACAGAGAACTCCACGGCTACCTACAATGATGGTAAAATTCCATAATGAGGGCAGTCCTTTCCAACTGGTCTATTTTAATTTCATTATAAATAGGAAAAAGTTAAGAAATAGGATTATGTCCTGTGAACAAAGAACAGTGAGCTTCTGCAGTGCTCAAGCTTATTGTAGTGTCATAGAATCATGGAATTGTAGATTCATAGAATCATAGAATGGTTTGGGTTGGAAGAGACCTTAAAGATCATCCATTTCAAACTTCCCTCTAGACCAGGCTGCTCAAGGTCCCATCCAGCCTGGCCTTGAACATTTCCAGGGAAGGGGGCAATCATTGCGGTTGGAAAAAGACCTCTAAGCTGGTCCAGTCTGACCATCAGCCCAACACCACCGTGCCTACTAAACCATGTCCCCAAGTGCCACAGCCACATTTTTTTTGAACTTCACCACTGCCCTGGGAAACCTCTTCCAATACTTTGATTAAAAAATATTTTCCTAATATCCAATCTAAACCTCCTCTGCTGCAACTTGAGGCCATTTCCTTTCACCCCATCGCTTGTTACTTGGGAGAAGAGACCAACACTCACCTCGCTACACCCTCCTTTCAGGGAGCTTTAGAGAGCGTGAGATCTTCCCTCAGCCTCTTCTCCTCCAGGCTAAACAATCTCAGTTCCCTCAGCTGCTCCTCATATCCCTTGTTCTCTAGACCCTTCTCCAGCTCCGTTCCCCTTCTCTGGATGTGCTCCAGCATCTCAATGTCCTTCTTGTAGTGATGGGCCCAAAACTGAAGCCAAGATTTGAAGTGCAGCCTCATGAGCACCAAGTCCAGGGGGACAATCCCTTCCCTACTCCTATTGACCACACCATTGTTTTCTTCCATATCAGTTATGCTTCTGACTTTGAAAATCCAGATTATGAAGGGTGTTCTTTAATTCTTATTGTCTGGGTGATGATGGTGACGAACATTATTACTATTAATATATTCTTTTATTTCCTTTTGAACTTTCTCTGAAAATTAAAGCTCTTCCCCAAGATGTTGCCATCTTGGCTTCTGAATTCTGTTGGAAATGTACTGAGTTAAAGATTACTGCATTTTCATATGCGTTTGGTTCGTCTTAGGGCTGCAGTTTCTCGGAAGCTAGTTTTAATTGTTGAATAAGCTCCATGACATTCGTGATGAGTGACGATACAATTACAGTGGTGGAACTGCACCGCTGTGGAATTTGGCTGCAGAAATTACCTGTGTTTCCCACAGGTGATACCTTACCTCATTTGGTCGCCTGATTAAGGTGAAGCCAAGAAGAAAAAGTTGAGCAAGTTCTGATTTGAACAAAACGGTGGATGAAGTGCAGGCTGGAATTTGCTGCAGGTCAGTCAGTTCCTCTAAGTCATCCAACCACACACCAAGATATCTTGAAAGAGGACAGCTAAAAGAGGAGAGATTTAGATTAGACATTATCTTAGAGTCATAGAATGGTTTAGGTTGGAAGGGAACTCATCCAACTCCCTGCCATGGACAGGGACGCTTCCCACTGGATCGGGTTGCTCAAAGCCTCATCCAGCTTGGTCTTGAACACCTCCGGAGATGGAACAGCTGTGACTTCTCTCAGCAACCTATGACAGTGCCTCACATTAGGAAGATCTTTTAGATATTCTGACTGTGAGAGTGGTGAGGCACTGGCGCAGGTTGCCCAGAGAAATCACAGATGCCCCATCCTTTGAGGTGTTGAAGACCAAGTTGGATGGGGCTTTGAGCAACTTGGTCCAGTGGGAGTTGTTCCTGTCCATGGCAGCAGGGTTGGAACTGAATGGACTTTAACATTCTTTCCAGCCCAAACCATTCCATGATTCTATGATCCCTGCTGGTTGTGGGCTATTGGTTGTGGAAATGCCCCATCAAACAGGTTCAGAGTAAGGATTATTCACAGGCAGTAAAATCCTAAGGACTGCGAAACTGGGTTTAAACACTAAAATGATATATGGGCCTTGTCCTCTGGTGAGATGAGGGTTGCTCCTGGTAATAAACTTTGCCTGATTGGGTATTGAATTTGCAAAGTATTATAATTAGGATTACTTCTATCCCAGCTTTCATCCACAAGTGTCTCAGATCATTAAGAACACAAATTAAACTTCCACATAGCCCTCCCTAAGAGGGAGGGGAAGCATTGAGCTGGTTTTACAGTCTAGGAGCTCACATGGAAATGGTCTTATATGGCAGCAGAGATCCTCAATCTCATTTCCCACCACCCAACTCTCGGTCCAGGCTGACACACTGCTCTTCACAGCTACTTGTTGCAAATATAAATGGGTTCTACACACTAGATAGGTTACAAATTAAGGTTTCTCTTCACCTGAAACAATGGCTAAAGCCACTCCTGCATCGCAGGCTTGGTTTCAAGCATCAGCATACATAGAATCTTAAAATGATTTGGGTTGGAAGAGATCTTAAAGACCATCCAGTTCCAACCCCCTGCCGTGTACAGGGACACCTCCCACTACACCAGGCTGCCCCATCCAACCTAGCCTTGAACACTTCTGGGGCTGGGACATCCACAACTTCCCTGGGCAACCTGTGCCAGTGTCTCACCACCTTCATTGTGAAGAATTTCTTAATAATGCCTAAATCTAAATCTTCCCCCTTCCAATTTAAAGCCATTCCCCCTCGTCCTGTCACTCCAGGCCCTTGTATAAAGTCCCTCCCGAACTTTCCTGTATCCCCTTTCACTACTGGAAGGCTGCTATAAAGTCTCCCGAGAGCCTGCTCTTCTCCAGACGGAACAAGGCCAACTCTCTCAGCCTGTCCTCGTATGGGAGGTCCTCCAGCCCTTGGATCATCTTTGTGGCTTCCTCTGAACCGGTTCCAACAGTTCCATATCTTTCTTATGTTGGGGATTCCAGAACTAGACTCTTAAGTGGGTTCTCATGAGAGCCAAGTAGAGGGGGAGAATCCCCTCCCTCGCCCTGTTGACCACTCTTCTGATGTTGCAGCCCAGGACACAGTTGGTTTTCTGGGCTGCGAACGCACACTGCCGGCTCATGTCAAGCTTCTCATCGATCATTACCTCCCAAGTCCTTTTCCACAGGGCTGTTTGCCCGATTCGGATGTTGGACGTGGATTTAGGTTGTGGAGTTGAGGTGTGAGGCCATGCTTTGTTGGCAGGCTGGGGCTGTAACCTGATTAATCTGAACAGGTACAAAGTAACACGATCCATCAGCAGCACAACTGGCAGTGCAGCCTGACGCGTCATGAATTTTTCATCAGGGGGCCCTTGGAGAGGGGGTGTCCGTTACTGAGGGTGGTAGAAAGAAGAGAAACGTAGCCAGGCTTTCATCCGGAGGGATATTGCCTAACCAGCGAGGAATCCTTTCATCAATAAATTATGAGAAGAATGGGAGGGTTTCGAAAGATCGGCCTGTTAACGTGCTCTCATCCGGCAAATTTAAGGAACATTATATTTTGGCCTGGGATGCCTTGCAGGAATTGAGAGGTGATAGCATGTGGCGGCGCAGACCAAGGAAGGTGAGACCCTGCTGCGTGTGTTGGAGCTGGGGTGGGCACCAAGCATCCATCAGCGGTGAGGGGAGGAGGTAAATGTGGTGGGACCACTAAGCCTGGTATTGAATAACAGGAGGAAAGACCAAGCAGGCGCCCTTTTGTTCCTCCACCTGGCTGCTGTCCATGCCACGGATCCTCTCTTGGAAGGGCAGCCGCGGCGGAGTAGACATCTGGTTGGCTTTCTGACAGCTTCTGCTTGGCGCCAGTGGGGATCCCATCCCTTCTCATGTGCAATGAGCCCTGGTCCCACTGCTATGAGGAACAGGCGTGGTTTTATCCATCCAGAGTGACCAAAACACGTTTTGAGAAGACTGCTCATTTCAGCACAATTGTAAATGTTCATGTCTTTAATTTATCGTAACCTCTCTTTGACTCGAGGCTCAGTGAGTAACAAAAGATACTTTTAGCGCCTTTATAGGAAGAAGTCAAGGCGCTCTGCGGGGGGAGGATGTGTTGAGCAAGAGCTTGTGCTCCCTGGAGGGACCATCTCCTTGCCCTGGTGGAAACCAGTGGTTACACCTGGATTGGCTTCTTGATTGAACCTACACATCCCCATCCATTGTTCCTCGCTCTAACGATGGAGCTGTGCTCGCTTATGTAAGCTGGCACATGAACAACAGCTAAGTTAGAACAGAAAGCAAAAGAATCCAGAGCCGTGATCGAACTCCTGCGGTGTTTACGGGATGGAAACTTACCCAGAAATACAGTTTTTCCAAGTGCCTTTTGCTGTCAAATGTTTTTTTTTGTTGCCTTCTTTTTGCTAATTCGGAGTGAGCAGCTCTGCACTAGCGAGATGCCTGCTGGTCCTGACAATTGGGCAAATTATTTTTGTGTCAATGAAAGGGGCTGTTTCTGTGGGGTGATGAGTGGGGAGCAAACCAGAACTGGAATTTACAGTGTGTTTGCTACCATCCTGCCTTAATTTCCTCGTATTTACTATGTGCAGAGAGTTCTCTAAGCCTAACCTCAAGCGTGTCGTCTTGTCCAGCAGGCAGCTCAGAGGAACAGCAGAGGGAATCGTGGCTCTTGAAGTTTTCTTGTCCCAAGACTGGACTCTAAATGGGAGTTTGACCCCTTAAGACCCCACTCACTACCTCTTCATGCACTTCCAGAGTGTCTTTTTCATAGAATGATAGAATGATTGGGGTTGGAAGGGACCTTAAAAATCATCCAGTTCCAACTCCCCTGTCATGGTCAGGGACACTTCCCACCTCATTCTTCTGTAGGTGTCCATTGTGTGCCCAGCAGAGTCTCTCCAGGGTGAGTTATTGCATGATAGCTGCTGGAGAAAACGTCCCAACAAAGTAGAATTCCCTTGACCCCCCCATCTGATGGTTACAAATAGAGGGGTTTTGTATGACCTGGAGTACCCTGTTCAGCTCTGAAGTCCTCAGCGCACGAAAGACATGGATCTGCTAGAGTGAGTCCAGAGGAAGCTGTGAGGATGATCCAAGGGTTGGAGCACCTCCTATACGAGGACAGGCTGAGAGAGTTGGTGTTGTTCAGCCTGGAGAAGAGAAAGCTCTGGGGCGAACTTAGAGCAGCCTTCCAGTACTGAAGGGGGCTCCAGGAAAGCTGAGGAGGGGCTCTTGATCAGGGAGTGCAGGGATAGGATGAGGGCGAATGGTTTTAAGCTGAAAGAGGGGAGACTGAGATGAGATCTTAGGAAGAAATATTTTCTTATGAGGGTGGAGAGGCTCTAGCACAAGTTGCCCAGAGACATTGTGGTTGCGCCCTCCCTGGAGGTGTTCAAGGTCAGGTTGACTGGGGCTTTGAGCAGCGTGGTCTAGTGGAAGATGTCCCTGCCTGTGGCAGAAGGGCTGGAACTGGATGAGTTTTGAGGTCCCTTCTGACTCAAATCATTCCATGATTCTATGATTTCTTTTATTTCACTGTATTTTTTGAAATGACCAAAATCAACCTGACTCTGGGTTACAGCTCACGTGCACATGGCCATGGTGCAGGTGCAGGGTGAGTCATGGACTGGAAGTGACAGTGAGCATCATGAGCCAGGAGTTTCTGACCTTGGCCGTGAAGATGTGCATTGATGCTGAGATGATAAGATCCAGTTTGCTGAACTGGGAAAGAAGAGAAAGCAGTACTTGTGTATCAAACGTCACAATCACAGGAGCAAATCATAGAACCACAGAGTCATAGAATCACCTGGTTTAAAAAGGTCTTTGAGATCATCGACTCCAACCCCACCTGTCTGTGACTAAACCAGATCCCTGAGCACCTCATCTACCCATCTTTTACACACCTCCAGGGATGGGGACTCAACCACCTCCCTGGGCAGCCTCTGCCAGGGCCTGACAACCTGGGGTCTTTCACACTTGCTGCAGTCCAGGCAGGGCTTTGATACCTTTCCTTACACCTTTAAACAAACTGCATGTTCCAGTGTTAAAAAAAACACATTACGTACAAGCTTGTGCTCAGATTGTGACTGATTAAAAATACAGGTATTACTCACAAGATTTTATCAACTTTCCATCCATATCCTAAAGGGCCTCGCCCAGGCTCCAGATACGAGATCTGTGACTGCACATGCAGTCTTAGCACTGTTTAATTTTGACGAACCTTGTTCTCTTGTTTTAGATGTCAGCTCTTAGGCACTTGACTTGGTCAATGGCTCACATGTCAGAACTTTGTTTTTTGGAGTCTGCCCACAAAAAAAATTCCCAATAAATAAAAAAAAAACAGAGGATGGGGAGAAAGAAGTAGCAAGAGATGCGTAACGAAGTGGATTGTGCATGACCATATCCACTCTGAATGGCTTTAGGATCACATTAGATCAGATTCCTTCACGCATTAGATCCATCCAATTAACGGCTTTACATTGGAAGCAATGGCTTTAAATCAGAAGAAGATTTAGACTAGACTTTAAGAAGAATTTCTTCACAGCGAGGGTGGTGAGGCCCTGGCACAGGTTGCTCAGGGAGGCTGTGGATGGCCCATCCCTAAAGGTGTTCAAGGCCAGATTGGATGGGTTCTTGAGTAGTCTGGTCTAGAGGAAGGTGACTCTTCCCATGGCAAGGGGTTGGAATAGGATGATCCTTAAGGTCCCTTCCAGCCCAAACCGTTCTATGCCTCAAGCCAAACCACAGGGTTTTGACAGCTTAAAAACACTTGATGAGTTTTATCAGCCAGAAGTTTTCAAATGAAGTGTAGGTTCTGATGCCAGCAATTGGAATAATTAGTGTTTCTACTGCTGCCAGCTCT
Source organism: Tapera naevia (assembly GCA_033556795.1). Classification (NCBI taxonomy): domain Eukaryota; kingdom Metazoa; phylum Chordata; class Aves; order Cuculiformes; family Neomorphidae; genus Tapera; species Tapera naevia. Next base: position 783,164 of record JAUMJJ010000238.1, on the reverse strand, counting down.
GAGGTTTTCTTATTTAAATGGTATATGGTGAAAGAACCCTTCCATCTTTGCTGTAATAAAGTGGGAATATTAAACCTGGCTGTAAACTGCATTAACTGAATTCTGTACCAGCCGGCAGGGAAGGCAAATGGTGGTGTCTCCTTCCCTGGAGGGGTTCAAAAAACATGTAGATGTGGCAATTTGGGACAATGTTTAGTAGGCATGGTGGTGCTGGGTTGACAATTGGACTGGATGATCTTAGACGTCTTTTCCAACCTTAATGATCCTCTGATTCCATAAAAGCTGGTCCCCAACAAAGTCTTGGTGGGGCGGAAAGAAGACTTGGCTTAGTTCTTCTGGTCTTGCTCATGCATCTTTTGGTTGGGCAGAGTCTTGTCTGAAAGACACACCCTGTTCAGAATGCAGATGTGGCAGAAATTGCAACTGCTTTCTGAGACACCAGCAAAAACATAAGAGATGCTCTCCTGAAAAAAAAACAGAGGTGTTACTGGCTACCGAGGGGACTGGATGGGCTTCAAGGGCCCTTTCAACCCAACCCATTCTATGTTTCTGTGATTTATAGGGAAGAACGTAGAGAAGAATGTAGGGCAAAGCTTTGGCATAGCAGGGACCTGGACTAGAGTGTGCCATCGAACAGTGCAGCTGACCTTCGAATGAGTGAATATTGGCTATTAAGAAAAGAACAATCCAACTTTCAATAATCCAGTATTTTTTTACTATATGTTTTTAAGCTGAAACAGGGGAAATTTAGATGAGATCTTAGGAAGAAATGCTTTTCTGTGGGGGTGGTGAGGCCCTGGCACAGGTTGCCCAGAGAAGCTGTGGCTGCTGCATCACTGGAGGTGTTCAAGGCCAGGTTGGATGGGCCTTTGAGCAACCTGATCCAATGGGAGGTGTCCCTGCCCATGGCAGGAGGGTTGGAACTGGTTCATCTTTAACTTCCCTTCCAACTCAAACCATTCAATGAATCTGTGATTCTGTTTTTCACCATCTGTAGGTGAGGAAGTACCAAGCTTCCAGAGGAGAGGCAGTAAGGATGGTGGGCACAAAGTGCTGTGGGGTTTTTGGGCTGAGTTGTACACTTGGCTTTTCCTTGTTGCTTTTTCAGTCTTCTTGGTCTTGTGAGCTGGTGAGCAAAGAGCAAGGTCAGCCGAATGCATTCTGAGTCTTTTCTTTAGTAAAGCTACAAACTCATCCAAATTCCCCTTCATCCCTTCAGGGAATGGAAGGGTTTTTTTAACCTATAACTGTCATTCCTGACTGGATGTATTATTTAAAATACAATCAGAAAATCAATCCCAACCAGCGTCTCTTTATGCCGAGGGTGCTTCCATTAATATCAGATGAGAAAGTCTGTCCAAACACTGGAAGTTTTGCATTTGAAGGAAGGTTTTGTGTATGAAACTGAGAAATGGTTCCCACTCTGACACCGATGATTGATTGCAGTTCTGCTAAAGATTAGCCAGACATTTTAAGCACCGCAATTATTCATGTTTTCGTAGTTAGATGCTATATTTAAACTGTGTCGAACAACGTATGTACACTGGGTTCGGCTGCTACGCAGGCCCTGCTCCTAAGTGGGGAAGGAAAATGCATTTTTTTTATTATTATTTCATTTTTCCAGCTATATTGTGTGCCATGTGTTTGCTCTAACGAAGTCTGATGCACACATGAGGTCAATTAGAGCTGCGCCACCCTTGGCACCGGCATCTTCACAAGGATGGTGGAGGTGGGAGATGTCCAGCAGTGAGAATGGGGACCTGGGAATCTCCAGGCATGGTGGGGTGGGGTGTCTGGGATGCATCCAGCATGGCATTGCCAGCGAGTCAAGGGAGGTGGTTGTCCTGCTCTGTGCTACCTCAAGTACTGGGTGCAGTTTTGGATGTCATAGTATAAAAAGGATCTAAAGCTGCTGGAGAGTGTCCAGAGGAGGCCACAAAGTTGGTGAAGGGCCTAGAGGCGAAGTCATATGAAGAGCTGTGAAGTCACTTGGTCTGTTCAGCCTGGAGAAGAGGAGACTGAGGGAGGATCTCATCACAGTTTACTGCTTCCTCATAAGGGGAGGAAGAGGAGCAGGCACTGATCTCTTCATTCTGGTGACCAATCATAGGACTTGAGGGAATGGTGGCAAGATGTGCAAGGGGAGGGTCAGGTTGGACGTTAGGAAAAGGTTCTTCCCTTAGAGGGTGGTGGAGCACTGGAGCAACTCCCTAGGGAAGCAGTTACAGCACCAAGCCTGACAATATTCCAGAGCATTTGAACAACGCCCTCAGTCACACGGTGTGAATGTTGGGGTTGTCCTGTGCAGGGAGACAGGAGTTGAACTCAATGATCCTTGTGGATCCTCTCCGACTCAGGTCGTTCTGTGTGATTCTGTGTCTGGCCAGGATCCCCATCCCTTGCTGCAAAGCAAAGTGCTCCCAAGAATAAGGGCAACCCCCTTGTGGGGGTGTCTGGATCCAGTGGCTCAGTGTTTGCAAAGCATTTTGGTATCAATGGGTGGAAAGAGGCTGGTGTTTTTCCATTTCTGCTGGTGGTGGTGATGGAAACCCAAGGCAGGATCTGTTTATGGGAATTCTGGTGATTTCTATAGATGAGTGAAGGGATAATAGTGCAACTTTCTTAGCCACCAACTCAGAAAACAAGCTAAGGTGGCGTTTCCCCTGTGCAATTGTTGTCCTGAGTCATGCATCTCTAATAGAACTTCATGTAGAGATCTTCAGCTACATCCCCATCTCAGTTTCCACCTGAAAGCAAGTGAAGGTACCTTGCAAGCCTTAGAATTAGAATCATAGAATCATTAAGGTTGGAAAAGACCTTTAAGATCATCTGGTCCAAGCCTACTGAACCATATCTGGATGTGCCATGTGTGCAGGTTTTTTGAACCCCTCCAGGGCTGGAGACTCCACCACTTTCTTGGGCAGCTTCTTCCAGTGCTTCACCACTTTTTTGGTAAAGAAACTTTTCTGAATATCCGATCTAAATCTCACTTTGAAATGTTTTTGATTTTTTTTTTTGTTAACAGCACCGTATCTGTACCTAGTGACACTCCCGAGGAACTTTTACTCACTATTTTGGTTTCCCACCAGCCATGAGCAAGAAAACTCTGGGAGATAAAGTCTGATTTGCTCAAAGGCTTGTCCCAGATATTTTGTAGGTGAGAATGGAGGGTTTGAATCTCCAGACAACTTCCAAGGGCTCCAGAAAGGACAGCTTAAGCAGACAAGTCTCTTGCCTGTAAGCTTCAATTAATTGTTCAGGAGTCTACATCTCACCATCAGGGATGCTGGAGTCTCCATCCCTAGAGGAGTTCAAAAAGTGTGTAGATGTGGCACTTCAGGGCATGGTTTAGTAGGCATGAAGGTCTTAAGCTCATGGCTGGACTTCATGATAAGATCTTTTCATCATGGACTTCATGATAAGAGGTCTTTTGCAACTCTTACGGTTCTGTGCTTCTCTCTGCTGAATTTATAGAGTTCAGCAGATCAAAAAGAAGTTGAGAGACCCTGGCTTAGGGAGAGAAGCTGTGGAACACTGGGAAAGATGATGGAAAACTCACCCTTATAATGTTTTTGTTTTACAGAAGGATGGATGACAGTGTGTTTACTGATGCGAGGTGCTGGCTCAGAGATTCATTGCAGCAAACTCGTTTAGGTTTGTGGCTTATGGCAGAGCTTTGAGTCAACGTGGAAATTCCTACCATTTTTGCTAAATGTATTTACCACTTTTCCATAAATTTCCAGTACTGAAAGGGCCCACAGGAAAGCTGGGGAGGGGCTCTTGATCAGGGAGTGCAGGGATAGGACAAGGGGGAATGGTTTTAAGGTGAAAGAGGAAGAGTTAGGTGAGATCTTAGGGAGAAATGGTTTCCTGTGAGGGTGGAGAGGCCCTGGCACAGGTTGCCCAGAGAAGTCGTGGCTGCCCCATCCCTGGAGGAGTTCAAGGGCAGCTGGATGAGGCTTTGAGCAACCTGATCCAGTGGGAGGTGTCCCTGCCCATGGCAGGGGGGTGGAACTGGTTAGGTTTCAGGTCCCTTCCAAGCCAAACCCTTCCATGATTCTATATTTCTATGATTCCAGTGTCTTGAAAATTCAGAAGACAAATGAAACTTCCAAAATAGCTGATGGTACTGGTGGCAGTGTGCGTGGTTAATGTAAAGGGTGGTGGTGGCCAGTCTGATTGTCTGTGAAAGGGTTAATTCTGTGTGCGCCTGCTCTGCCAAGTCAGTGAAATTCCTTGATGGAGTTGATGGTGTAATTGAGTACAGGTGATTTTCTTTTTTAATATGGATTTGTATTGTTTTTTATTCCATTTTGGGATGATTTATCACTTTGGAGTGTTACAGCTGTTTAGACTATAGCAAAGTTTGGCTTCTTTGTGCGCTCACCTCCCATATGTTACAATATTAATAACGCTCCGTGTTACTGAGTGTAATTGAATTTTTCCCCAAAAAACCAATGCTCTGCAGATGATGCTAAGCAAAACAACTCTTGAGTGACCCAGGGCCTCGTAATCGCACCACGAGTTTACAAAGGGGCGGAGTGAAACCCAAAAAGCCAATGGCAAAGGAGAATATGAGGCATCGGAGGGCTCAGATGTATCAGCATGAAGGAGCTGTGAAGGTCATTTAAGTCGCAGCAACAGACTTGGAATTGTGCAGGTGTCCTTTAATGATTCTATGATTTTACACCACGCAGGAACCCAGCAGAAGATGCTTGGTGTCTTTTTGCCAGTGATGCCCAGAATGGTGCAGCAAATCCGATCCCTCTGATCTTTCCTGTAAATGGCAGAATCATGGAATGGTTTGGGTTGGAAGGAACCTTAAAGCCCATCCAGTTGCAACTCCCCTGCCATGGGCAGGGACACCTTCTATTGGTTGCTAAAAGCCCTATCTAACCTAGTCTTGAACACCTCCAGGGATGGGGCAGCCACGACTTCTCTGAGCAACATGTGCCAGGGCCTCACCACCCTCACAGGAAAACATTTCTTCCTAAGATTTCATCTAAATTTCCCCTCTTTCAGCTTAAAACTGTTCCACCTCATCCTGTCTCTGCACTCCCTGATTAAGCTTTCTTGTATCCCCTTTCATTACTGGAAGGCTGCTACAAGTTCACACCACAGCCTTCTGTTCTCCAAGCTCAACAACCCCAATTGTCTCAGCTTGAGAATCCTTATATTCTTTCATAGAACAGGAAAGCCTACAGGGGAGATTGAGATGAGATCTTAGGAAGAAATATTTTCCTGTGAGGGTGGGGAGGCCCTGGCACAGGTTACCCAGAGAAGTTATGGCTGCCCTATCCCTGGAGGTGTTCAAGGCCAGGTTGGATTAGGCTTTGAGCAACCTGACCTAGTGAGAGGTGTCCCTGCCCATGGCAGGGTGTTGAACCTGAATGGGCTTTGAGGTCTTTTCCAACCCAAACGATTCCATGATTCTATGATAAATCCCTCTATTCTTTTCCAAGCTGGCCCATAGTCTCAGCCGAAGGTGGATCTCATCCCACACTGCCTGCAGCCGGCATAACCCTGCCTGTGAGTGAGCAGCCAGAAAGAGCCTTCATATCCACGTGTCACTTTGGCTCTGCAAGGGCAACGGTGTAATTTATGTCACTGAAAGCCCCCATTGTCAGGATTTCAAAATACAGCACATGTTGGGCTCAGAAAGTTGTTTTTGTTCTCGCAATTAAAGCACCACATAAATATCCAACAGCTGAGGTGCTCCAGGCTCCATGAGTTATGGCCAAGGCTTGGAGGAATCGGTCCAACATTGATATATTGGTATTTTCTATTTTAAGATTTATATCTCTTGGTTTCTTCAAGCTACCGTGTTTTCATGTTGGAGGTTAGGCTTTAGTTCTGGGCAACCTGCTAAGAAATGGGAGTTGTTGCTGTGAAGTACACTTGGCCTCACAGCGTTGTTGACAGAAATTCCATCCTCATAGACAAAAGGGAGGAAAAAAGAATTAAAGAAAAATTAAGCAGGTGAGGTCATTTGGAGTTGAAGGGTGCTTGAATCGTGGCCGTGGTGAGAACGAAACTGCAATGGGTGTGATGATGGGTGGGGAGTCAGAGGAGGAGCACGGTAAGGTATTTTTCCTCGAAGAAAGGGAAAAGGGGATATTTAGAAAAGGGAAAATGGGAATAAAATTACACGTGAAGGTGAGACCCTTCAAGGTTGTTTAACATCAATGTGATTTGAGGTTTGCTGGTCAAGATATGGGACCGGCTTGGTCTTCCTGATGGTGTTGTCTCCCCCAGGGAGCTGCCTGGGGGGAAGATGACAGTGAGTGGGCGATTAGTGAGTGGGGCAGGCAGTGAGTGGGGCAGTTAGTGAGGCCATTATTGAGTGGTGCAGTTAGGGAGTGGGATAGTCAGTGAGTACGACAGTTAGTGAGTTGGGTACTTAGGGGGTGCAGTTAGAGAGAGAGGCAGTTAGAGAGCTGTGTGGACAGTGAGAGGGGCAATTAGTGAATGGGCCAGTTAATGAGCAGGGCAATTAGCAAGTGGGGCGCTAGGAATTGGGGCGGTTAGTGAGCGGGACAGGCAGCAAACAAGGTGCTGTGAGGCAGCAGAGCTACCCCTTTGCTAACGGCGGTCCCCACCGCCTGCAAGGTTGGACGTAGGGCGAGCAGGGCAGCCGCTGGCCAAGCCCACCGCGCGCCAGCCGGGCGCCTTCTCTGCCCGCACCCCGGTGAGGCATCCAGGCTCTCCGCCCCCTGCCCCGTACCTGGCCCTTTCCTGCCTTCCCTCCATGATTAAGTGGTTGTGGTTTGGTTGCAAACCGTCTTGGCGTGTGCACAGGGGAGAACAAAAAAAGGGCAATGCTAAACCCTGGTGTGACCTTGGCTCTGGACCAGGCCTTGCCGAGCTGCCATCAAGGCTTAGATGTAGGCCCTTGGACGCTGGTGGCTGCAGGCTAGGATTTAGAATCATCGATTCATTGAATGGGTTGGGTTGGAAGGGACCTCAAAGCCCATCCAGTTCCAACCCAGCTGCCATGGGCAGGGACACCTCCCACTGGATCAGGTTGCTCAAAGCCCCATCCAACCTGACCTTGAACACCTCCAGGGAGTGGACATCCACAGCTTCCCCAGGCAACCTATGCCAGTGTCTCATCACCCTCATTGTAAAGAATTTCTTCCTAATGTCTAATCTAAGTCTTTCCGCTTCCGATTTAAAGCCATTCCCCCTTGTCCTATCATTACTTGTCCTTGGAAAGTCCCTCCCCACCTTTCCTGGAGCCCCTTTTTGTACTTGAAGGCTGCTCTAAGGTCTCCCTGGAGCCTTCCCTTCTCCAGGCTGAACAACCCCAACTCTCTCAACCTGTCCTCATAGCAGAGGTTCTTCAGCCCTTGAATCATCTTTGTAGCCTCCTCTAAACCCGTTCCAATGTTTCCATATCCTTCTTATGTTGCGGATTCCACGTATTTCTCTTCTCCGTTCAAAATTGTGTGGCTTTGGTTCTCCTGCTGATTTTGGCCTGTGGCAATTCCAGTTCGTTTGACAATTCTCTCCTTCCCCATCCCTCCATCCTCATCTTCCCCATCCTTCCCTTGTCACAACGCTCTGTGCAAGCCTCTCAGCGCTGCTGTCGCTCTTCTGAGGTCCCAGAGAGAGGAATAAATTGTGCAGAAACGAATTCTCTGTGTATGAATTCCTCTTGGAAACCCGCCTGCCTGGTTTATAATTAATGCTGTTATTGTTCTCCTCTTTTTGTATATTTAGATGGCCTTTTTGTTTAAAGTTGATTACTTGCTGCTCCTTTGAGTATCTCTCAGGGGAGGGAAATGGATGATATTTCAACAGCGGCTCAGCCACGATATGTACTAAATAAACAGACTTGCTAAAAACACCATAAAGGCCCCTTTGTCCTGTTGGATAGCGAAAGTGGAATTAAAAAAAATCTCCCAGAAGGATGCTGGTGAGTGTAACTTATCTATGAGATCTCCTATTGCTATGATTGTGCCGGAAAGCATCCTGAATTAAACGCTTCCACCCTTCACTGGTCACCTAAAATGTCACCCCAGCTTTAAAGGCTTAGCAGATGGTATCATCTGAGTATTCCCAGTAGTGGCCAAGCCTGTGCTGGGCAAGGTCTCCGTGTTTGGCTGCGTTAACACTCCGTACGAGAGCTTATGTTGAGCGTTGGAATTATAGGTCGCGCACAGCTATCGATTAAATGACAGCTTTCCCTCCTAACGGAATTGATCTTGGCTTTGGATTTAGTGGGTTTGGGCAGTTATCTCATTTTAATGATCAAGTTTCCATTTCTTCTGCAAAAGTAATTTTTATTTCAGCGGCTTTGGAGGGGGAATATGTGAAGATGGCTGAGCGACCTTCAGTCAGTCTGGATCTGACCCTGATACAAGGTGGATAGAAAATTAATTCAGAACCTCATTTTGGGGGGGTCAGAGGAATCACCAGTGTGATCCATATGAACTTGAGTGATGAGACTGGTCCACAGCATAGGTGCCCTTCAAGCTCCCGAACACTGATGAGAAGTTCCACCAGTGTGGGGATGTTTTTATTTTAATTTCTCCTTAACCTTCTTGATTTTGGTTTTATATTTAGCGGGTTTGGACAGTTATCTAATATTAGTGATCAAGTTTCCATTTCTTCTGCAAAAGTAATTTATATTTCAGCGGCTTTGGAGGGGGAATATGTGAATACCCAGTGATGCTGGGGAAAGGCTGAGTGACCTTCAGTCAGCCTGGATCTGATCCTGATACGAGGTGACTAGAAAATTACTTCAGAACCTGATTTTTTTAAAAGGGTGGAGGGATCCCCAGTGTTTTAATCCCCAGGAGATCTGGACTGTACAGAGAACATCCATATGAACTTGAATCACAAGGCTGGTTTGCAGCGTAGGCCCGCTGCAAGCTCTCCATAGCTGATGCGAAGCTCCACCAGTGTGGGGCTGGTTACACTTTAATTTCTCCTTGACTTCACTGTTTGAGTGGAAGTGTCTCATGGAGCTATTACATGGAGGCAACAACCTGGGTTCAGCCCATTCTTTGGCTTCTGACACAAGTGATGTGTTCAGGTAAATGTGATGATGTCGGATGGTGGTGATTCCTGCTTGAGGGCAGGCTCTACAGAGAGATCTGGACAGGGTGGATCAATGGGCCAAGGCCAATTGTTTGAGATTCAACAAGACCAAGTGCTGCATCCTACCCTTGGGTCACAACAACCACATGCAGCACTCCAGGCTTAGGGAAACTGGAAAGCTGCCCAGTAGAAAAGGACCTGGGAATGTTGGCTGACAGCAGGCTGAATGTGAGCCCACAGAGGCCCAGGTGGCCAAGAAGCCAACAGGATCCTGGCTTGGATCATTGGATCAGGAATGGTGTGGCCAGCAGGAGTGGGGAAGGGATCCTTCCCCTGTACTTGGTGCTGGTGAGGCTGCACCTTGAATTCTGTGTTTGGTTCTGGGCCACTCACTTCAAGAAGGAAATGGAGGGGCTGGAGTGTGTCCAGAGAAGGGGAAGGGGCTGGAGCACAAGTCTTATGAGGAGCAGCTGAGGGACCTGGGACTTTTTTAGCCTGGAGTAAAGGAGACTGCGGAAAGAACTCGTCACTTTCTGCAGCAACCTGAAAGGAGGTTGTAATGAGGTGAGTGTTGGTCTCTTCTTTCAAGTAACAAGTGATAGGACAAGAGGAGATGGCCTCAAGTTGTGCAAGGGGAGGTTTAGATTGGATATTAGGGAAAAATTCTTTACTAAAACAGTGATGAAGCACAGGCAGAGGCTGCCCAAGGCAGTGGTGGAGTCCCCATTCCTGGAGGTGTTAAAGAAATGTGTAGATATGTCATTTTGTGACGTGGGTCAGCAGGCACAGTGGTGTTGGGTGGACAGTTGGACTGGATGTTCTTAGACCTCTTTTCCAACCTTAATGATTCTATTATTCTATGGGGAGGATCTTCAAAGTTTATCAACCTGAAGGAGCAATCTCAATTTATTATTAACAACCGCGTAAAACAATAGCATGAATGACTGCAAAACTCTTGCATGTGGTCCGATGCGTGGTTATATGCTCTGCTTTTTGGAACTGAAGTTCAACCCTAGGTTAATTGCTTTTGGTCTGTGGTTATCTCAGGAACATCCTATCAATGTTATATGATCAATAAATAATCTCAGAAGAAAATTTAAGACATCTCTATGGACAAAAGTATTGCATGTAAAATCATAGCAAAATCTGCTTGGCAAAAGAGGGTGTTAAAGCAGGATTGGTTTTCATAAACAACATCACAGTGTGTTTTGAAATGCTTGGTTGGACTGTGCAGAAGGAAAGTGGCTGAGGGAGTTGAAATGAGGAGGGAACCGTTGAAGAGAGCATCTCATGGCACATCGAGGTGCCTTTGCCTGGTACAAACTGATATTCAGAGGATCGTAGAATCTCAGAATGGTTTGGGTTGGAAGGGACCTCAAAGCCTACCCAGTTCCAACGCCCCTGCCATGGGCAGGGACACGTTCCACTGCATCAGGTTCCTCAAAGCCTAATCCAACCTGGCTTTCAACGCCGTCAGGGATGGGGCAGCCACAACTTCTCAGGGAAAATTGTGCTGCTACCTCACTACCCTCACAGAAAAACATTTCTTCCTAAGATCTCATCTCAATCTCCCCTCTTTCAGCTTAAAATCATTCCCCCGTCCCTGCACTCTGTGTTCAAGAGGTCCTCCTCAGCTTTCCTGAAGCCCCCTTTCAGTACTGGAAGGCCACTCTAGCATTTTCTTGGAGTCTTCTCTTCTCCAGGCTTAACAAGCCCCCACTCATTCAGCCTGTCCTTGTATGGGCGGTGCTCCAGCCCTTGGATCAACTTTGTGGCCTCCTCTGGACATGCTCCAACAGGTCCACGTCCTTCCTGTGCTTGCCAAGTTCATGGCAAAGCAGGAGCTGAGCTCATGCCACCAGGCCCACGGTAGCTTCATGAGGTTCAAACCTCCTCCTCAAATATCCCATGAATTAACTCCAGGGTTGATATCCTGGGGCTTGGGCATCACAGAAAGCAGCATCAAGGGCATCATGGAGTGGAGTTGCTGGTCTTGTTTTCCAACTCTAATCAGGCTTCTTGGACTTGAAGAGCTTTTCTTTGAGAGCAAAAGCCCTGTCTTAACCTCCTCCTTAACTGAGTTATCGACTCTGTTTACGTAATGGCATGTGGAATCGCCTCAAAGAAGCTGCAGATGCAGGGAGGGAGCTTTGAATTGTAATGCAGAACAGACGGAAAACGTGGTGTAGACAGACACGAGAAGCTGAGGCCCTGTGAAACCGGAGAGAACCATGATGCTTTCCTTGGTGGTGAGAGGCTGGACGAGCTGAAAACCAGCAGGAAAAAAAACATTAGACGAGAAAAATCCATTCAGCCCTGCTTTTTATTTAGTCCCATAAAGCGAGAACAAGGTACTGGGGTTAAAGACTCTTAAACTGAAAAATTGAAAGGGATGGGAGCTTGAATAGCAATTTGCTGTCACAGTAAATCAAAGCTGATGTGGCTGAATTTAAAACATAGACTGCCAAACTCTTCCAAAGGCGGATTCAGAGAGGAACATACAAGGAAAACGGTGAACAGAGTTAAATCCAGTTGGCAGCCAGTCACAAGTGGTGTCCCCAGTACTCAGTGCTGTGGCGGATTCTGTTTACTATCTTTGTCCATTATTTGGATGATGGAATCAAGCACTTCCTCAGTAACGACATCAAACTGAGCGGGAATGTTGATCTACTCAAGGGCAGGAACGCTCTTCAGGGGGACCTGGCCAGGCTTGATCAATGGGCTGGAGGGCAGGAATGCTCTGCAGAGGGATCTGGACAGGCTGGACCCATGGGCCAAATCCAACATGATGAGGTTCAGCATGGCTCAATGCCATTTGCTGCACTTTAGTAACTACAACTCCATGCAGCGCTCCAGGCTTTGGATTGTGCCTGGAAAGCTGTCTGGTGGAAAAGGACCTGGGAGTGCTGGTCATCAGCAGCTGAACATGAGCTAGCAGTGTCCCAGGTGGCCAAGAAGGCCACCAGCATCTTGGCTTGGATCACGAATGGTGTGGTCAGCAGGAGTAGGGAAGATTAGCACTGGTGGGGCTACACCTCTAATTCTGTGTTCAGTTTTGGGCCCCTCACTCCAAGAAGAACATTGAGGCACAGGAGCACATCCTGAGAAGTGAATCGGTGCTGGTGAAGGGTCTGGAGCACAGGGATTCTGGGAGCAGCTGAGGGAGCTGGGATTGTTTAGTTTGGAGAAGAGGAGGCTACAGCTCCCTAAAATGAGGTTGTAGTGAGGTGCGTGTTGGTCTCTTCTCCCAATAACAAGTTATAGGACAAGAGGAAATGACCTCAAGTTGTGCCAGGGGAGGTTAAGATTGGATATTAGGAAAAATTTCTTTACTGAAAGAGTGGTGAAGCCCTGGCAGAGGCTGCCCAGGGAAGTGGAGGTGTCTCCATCCCTAGAGAGGTTTGAAAAGCATGTAGATGTGGCACTTTGTGACGTGGTTCAGTAGACACAGTGGTGTTGGGCTGAGTGGTTGAACTGGGTGATCTTAGAGGTCTTTTCCAACCTCGATGACAGAAATAGAAAATGTGCTTTCCTCCCAGGTGTTGTGATTTGCTCTTTTGTTCTTTTGAAAGGAGCCAAAATTTGCAGGATTCAGGTCAGAATTTTGAAAATCATAATCATGTCTCATTGTGATGTGTTGTTTAGGTTGAGCAAAAACACCTTTCATTTTGGAGATCTTTATGCAGGCAGTAGCAACGCTGGGAGTGTGAGGTTTCTTTCCCATCGAGATGCTGCCTCTTGTGCCCTCCCTGTAACTCCATCGAAAGTGATACCCAGTATTTCCATATACTGGGAGAACAATTAATAAATTGCATTGAATAGAATTACAGGAGCTCTGCAACAGAAAAATGGTCCCCTCAGTCTGTCGCACGGCCGTAACCTCGGAGGAACACTCACTTTACAGTTCACACCATGACAAGGTCAGATCCAGTGTTGAAATAGGATTACACACCAAAGGCAATCATGAAATAATGTTCAGCTGAGTGAACCCTGATAAATATCAAGGAAACTCAGAGCTCAGACCTCTTCCAGCCTGAAAGCGTAGCAGCGCAGTCTATATTGGTGTGTTTTAGAGGACCGTGTCACCGTGTCGTCTGCCTTGATATGCTGGAGAATAATAAGGTTAAATGAGATTATATTTTAATTTTAGAGATGCTGATCACAAAATCATTAAGGTTGGAAAAAATCTCCAAGACAATCCCGTCCAACCATCAACCTAATACCATTGTGCCTACTAAACCATGTCACAAAGTACGATGACTACACATTATTTGAACCTCTCCAGCGGTGGGGACTCCACCACTGCCCTGGGCAGCCTCTTCCAATGCTTCACTACTCTTCTAGGAAAGAAATTGTTCCTAATATTCTGTCTAAACCTCCTCTAGCACAACTTGAGGCCATTTCCTCTTGTCCTATCGCTTGTTACTTGAAAGAAGAGGCCAATACCCACCTCTCTGCAACCTCCTTTCAGGGAGCTGCAGAAAATAGCGAGGTTTCCCAGCAGCCTCCTCTTCTCCAGGCTAAATAGTCCCAGTTCTTTCATCTGCTCGTCATAAGACTTTTTCTACATACTCTTCACCAGTTTTGTTGCCCTGTTCTGGACGTTAGAGATGATGGACGGATGGTTGGTTGAAATTGGGTTGCTTAAATTTTATTAACAGATGGGAGAAACCCACCAGGAAAATAGAAACCCTATTATTTAATACTCCCTTTTCTGGAGAGACAACCCGTTATTCAGAGAGGAGACCAGAAGAGCTGCATTTATCCATATCTACATTTTTATAAAGAAGTGCAGGTGTGAGATACAATTCCTCGATTAGCCTGGCTGATAAACATCATAAAGACCAGGTGAGCTGTCAATGCAGAGGAGGATAGAATCATAGCATCATAGAATGCCTCGGGTCAGAAGGGACCTTAAAGATCATCCAGTTCCAACCCCCTGCCACAAGCAGGGACATCTGCCACTGGATCAGGTTGCTCAATGCCTCATCCAGCCTCACCTTGAACACTTCCAGGGAAAAGGCATCCACAACTTCCCTGGGCAACCTTTGCCAGGGCCTCACCACCTTCATCTTCATGGCCTCCTCTGGACCCGTTCCAACAGTTCCATATCTTTATGTTAGGGACTGCAGAACTGGACACAGGACTCCAGGTGGGGTCTCACGAGGAGAAGGGCAGAATCCTCTCCCTGGCCACGCTGCTTTGGATGCAGCCCAGGATATAGTTGGCTTTCTGTGCTTTGAGTGCATGTTGCTGGCTCATGTTGAGCTTCTTATCAACCATCACCCCCACATCCTTCTCCTCAGGGCTGCTTTCAATCACATTGTCCCCCAGGCTGTATTGAAACTGTGGATTGCACCAACCCAAGTGTAGGACGTTGTGCTTGGCCTTGTTAAACCTCATGAGGTTCACACAGGCCCACTTCTCCAGCTTGTCCAGGTCCCTCTGGAATGACATCCTGTCCTTCTGGTGTGACAGCTTCCCCACTCAGTTTGGTATCATCTGCTAACATGCTGGGAGTGCATTCAGATTTCTCTATGTTGTCAATGAAAGTATTAAAGGGCATTGGTCCCAGTATGGACTCCTGAGGGCCACCAGTTGATGCTTGAAGGAACAACTTATCGCCAGCTTGAGACACCACATCAGGTCATGGTAGGCACTTTCCAAACACACGTGGTGGGCTTGTGTTGTGTTGCTGGTGATGAGCTTTCTTCACGGTGACATTTTAATAATAGATGTTCAAGATTCAGATGGAAATACTGTTTCCCTCCTGCCCCCCAAATACCACTTTAAATGCTGCGGACTCAGAACAATGGCTTAACCTGATGCTTTTGAGGAATTTGGTAGCTACTAAAAACAGAGCTTCTTTTCTGGGATGTTTCTGCTGCATCTCTGAGTGGAGCAAAGGATTTCTGGAGGCCAAGGCAAGCAATGGTAAGGTATTTCCAAAGAAAATTGCAAAACTAAATCAACTCTGCATGCTGGTAGCTCTATTATGATGAAATGCATTGAACCAAAAAGTTCAGCGTTCTTGGAGGCCTTTCTTGTGGTCAATGCCAGAGATTTCTGATTAATAAGGAAAACAGGACGGCTTCCTCCCTCTGAGGTGCCGGGATTAAAAAAAAATGAAGCAATAGAGATGAGGAAAAGCCTGGAGCCAGAAGACATAATGGCAGCAAAATAAAGGAAAATAGGAATTAAAAGTGCTTATATAAAACTATAACGGGGGCGAAAGTGGTTTCCAAAAGACAGTGGGAGCTGTCTCGGAGGAGCTTGGTTTGATGCCCTCTTGAAGACACATATTTGGTTTGCTGAGCATCTTTTCCAGCCCTGATAAATATCTGAAACCGGGAAAATGCCAGTGTCCTGGGAGTGGCATTGCTAGGAAGTCTCATTTCGGCAGCTCGCCCTTGTTTGGTTTCTCTAGAGTCTAATGCAGCTGAGTTTTTCTGTTATATGGACTTGACTTCTGCAGCTGGTCCTCTGCTTTGAGTAAATAGGGAAGGTCATTGCCCCAAAGAGCTGTAGAGTTTCCATCTCTGGAGATACCTAAACTCAGCGTCAGTTGATGTCCTCAGCAAGTCGCTCCAGTTCCCATGCCTTGACCAGGGACAAAGTGATCTTTCAGGGATCCTTCCAGTTCCAGATACTCTGTGGTTCTTCATGTTCTTCATGGGAAAGGTTCAAAGCTCTACCATGGGAGGTTTAGCCTGGATGTTAGGAAGCATCTCTTTACCTGAGAGGGTGGCCAAACCCCAGAACAGGCTTCCTTGTGAGGTGGCTGATGTCCTAAGTCTGTCAGTGTTTGAGAGGCATTTGGATAATCCCCTTAAAAACACACTTCAAGTTTCGGTCAGCCGTGAAGTGGTCAGGCAGGTTGCCCAGATGATCTGAGAGTGCAGAGGTAGGAGGAGGAGTAATGGTTTTCAGCTGAAAGAGGGGAGATTGAGATGAGATTTTAGGAAGAATTGTTTTATTGTGAGGGTGGTGAGACACTGGCATAGGTTTCCCAGAGAAGTTGTGGCTGTCCCATCCCTGGAGGTGTTCAAGGCCAGTTTGGATGGGGCTTTGATCCAGTGGGAGGTGTCCCTGCCCATGGCTGGGGGGTTGTAACTGGATGGGCTTTGAGGTCCCTTCCAACCCAAACCATCCTATGATTCCATGATGCTTGTAGGTCCCTTCCAACTGAAATATTCTATTCTATTCTATTCTATTCTATTCTATTCTATTCTATTCTATTCTATTCTATTCTATTCTATTCTATTCTATTCTATTCTATTCTATTCTATTCTATTCTATTCTATTCTATTCTATTCTATTCTATTCTATTCTATTCATGTTTATAACTGTGAGGTCTCTACTTACCAGTCTGTATTTTAACAAGATTAAGGATGACTTAAGGATTGACCCTTACGACTATTCCATTGAATGAAGAATAACCATGTAAGCCTCATTTTCCTGAGGAACACATTCATGAAGGAACTTCTTTCCTGTAAGGGTGGCTTTTGGAACAGACTGCCCAGAGACAGTGTGGAGTGTCTTCTGGAGGTATTCAAACCCACCTGGACGTGCAACCTGATGGAGGTGACCCTGCATTAACGGGGGGTTGGACTGGATGAGCTGCAGAGGGCCCTTCCAACACTAACCATTCTGGGATTCTGAGAGCTGGAAAAGCAGAGTGGCTTATCCTACAGATCCATATTCCTGTGTTGTTGAGGTGTTCAGGGTTATGGTTTACTAGTGGACAGGTATGGTTGGACTCCATGATTTCAAAGGTCTTTCCCAATGGAATGTTTCTATCCAGCAGGAAAGTGAATCATGGGGTCAGCACTGGGCAGGATCGGTGCCGAGGGAAGAGACTGAGAAGAGCCCGGTGGATGCACAAGCAGCTTGGGGCATCAAGCCCTGAGTCATGGAGGGCTTTTGTTAACTTGAGCAAAAACAAAGTTGTACCCACAGGCGTTTTGATGTTGTGCAGACATTTACATAAGGATCTCTGTGTTTTCTGACTGTTCTGTCTCCCTGCCAACTAAATCCGATCGCCCTCCCCTCGAGTACTTTCTTTCTTTGTAAATGTAGTTCAATAATGAAATAGAGACACATGGTTGGGTTCCCCCCCCCCCCCAAATACCATGTTAATTTAAAAAAGGCCTTTTTCATTAGACGTTCTGTACACAAGGGCTACAGTTTACAAATGCAGAAAATTAAATTGTAAACTCTACAGTGAGGCCTTTGGGGGGGGGGAGCAATTGGAGATGCGAAGCCTCTCCATTCCCTAGCCTCCACGAGGATGCTCTATGGAGGCAGACTGAGAAAGACAATCTCCCTTCAGCCTCCATAAAACACAAAGGATGGGTCAGATCCCTATCAGCTCTAATTTATACTCCTAACTCCAGGCTTTCTCACTTTCCCAGGGTTAAATGACTTCTTTGCGTGGATTTGAGATGAATTAGAGATTGGGCTTTGGTTTTTTTTTCTTTTCTGCTTCTGTTTCCAAGTAAGTTATTACTGAAAAAACAACAACAAAAAAACAGATTCATGCCGTTTCTGATCCTAGATCCTACAAAAAATGTCTTTACTGAAAGAGTGGTGGAGCACTAGCAGAGGCTGGCAAAGGGCAGTAGTAGAGTCCTTCCAGTTCCTTCCCTGGAGGGATTCAAAAAACATGTAGATGTGGCACTTTGGGACATGGTTTAGTAGGCACAGTGGTGCTGGGCTGATGGTTGGACTAGATGATCTTAGAGGTCTTTTCCAACCGTAATGATTCTATGATCTCAATTAATATTAATTAGTGCAATAAATCTCTGTTGAAATCCCTTCAGTCCATGAGGATGGGCTGAAGTGCAGCAACGTCCTTCTTGGTTCTCTTAAATTCTCTGCTACCTATTTAAAACCCCCAGGGAACTGCATATGGTTCCTCTCCCATTACGTGTTGGGTGCTCCCATTCTCCTTGCACGCACTCTGTGATCCTAACTTGTCCCCTTTTATTTTCAAAAACCTTGAGTTGGAAACACTCTTTGTTCTTCACTACTTAATTTGTTTTTGTGATTATGGCTTCATACTCTTTCTTTCCATCCTCAACCTTTTTCTCTATTGTGATGCCCCTTGGCAAGATAATGTGGAATTATACATGAGGACAGGCTGAGAGGGTTGGGGTTGTTCAGCCTGGAGAAGAGAAGGCTCCGGGGAGACCTTGGAGAAGCGTTCCAGTACTTAAAGGTTCTCCAGGAAAGCTGGGGAGGGGCTCTTGATCAAGGCGTACAGGGATAAGATGAAGGGGAATAGTTTTAAGCTGAGAGGGGAGATTGAGATGAGATCTTTGGAAGAAATGTTTTCCTGTGAGGGTGGGGAGACCCTGGCACAGGTTGCCCAGAGAAGTCATCTCTGCCCCATCCCTGGAGGTGTTCAAGGTCAGGTTGGATGGGGCTTTGAGCAACCTGATCCGGTGGAAAGTGTCTCTGCCCATGACAAAGGGGGTGGAACTGGATGAGCTGTAAGGTTCCTTCGGACCCAAAGCAATCTATCATTCTGTGATTCCATAATATAACATATTACAGATGACACGTAATATGTAATATAGTGCCTAGTGTATAATACATATATAATATATAAAATAAACCATGTAATTATGTAATATTATGTCTAGTCATCTGTAAATTTATATCATTTTATATATAATATAATCCTATAAAATCGTAGAATGGTTTGGGTTGGAAGGGGCCTTAAGGCCCACTTGTTTCAACCCCCCTGCCATGGGCAGGGACACCTCTCGCCAGACCAGGCTGCTCAAAGCCCCATCCAACCTTACCTTGAACACTTCCAGGGATGGGACATCCACAGCTTCCCTGGGCAACCTGTGCCAGTGCCTCACCACCCTCATCATGAAGAATTTCTTCCTAATGTCTAATCTAAATCTTCCCCCTTCCAATTTAAAGCCATTCCCCCTCGTCCTGTCACTACAGGCCCTTGGAAAAAGTCCCTCCCCAGCTTTCCTGGAGCCCCTTGAGGTACTGGGAGTCCTCTGTAACGTCTCCCCGGAGCCTTCTCTTCTCCAGGCTGAACAAGGCCAACTCTCTCAGCCTGTCCTCATAGCAGAGGTGCTCTCCGTGGCCTCCTCTGGACCTGTTCCAGCAGTTCCATATCCTTCTGACGTTGGGGATTCCAGAACTGGACTATATCTAGTCTAATATTTTCTAAAGGAATTCGAGACTCAGGCATTCACACTGCCTATGAGTTTTGCCCGTGTCTTTCACCCTCTGCACCTCGTTACCCTTTTTGAACTCGTCACAAGAGTTCGCTGAAATTTCACCAAGGGTGGAGGTTTATTAAATTACAACAAGTTTCATGGAAATAGGATAAGAGGCAAAGAGTCCAGCAAGCGTTATCCCTTGAGAGGGTCTGTGCTGAGAGATCACGCTTCGTTACACCCAGAGAATCCAGTAGGAGGGGGGGGGGGGGTCTCTAGACAGAATAACGTGAAGTTGGCCCATCCTTGTATCAATCACAAGACATAAATTTATTTAAAGGCACAGTTGCTTATCTTGGCGCTTGCCAAAACACTTGTTTAGGGCTTAGGACGTGGTTCTTTTTATGAGCCCCTGGCTGACTCTGTAAATGACCCTTAAATCCCACGTGGTCCAATTAATTTGTTTCTTTGAAGGAGCTACCGATTTTCAGCATCTCTGAAACGATTTCTGGGCTTTGTTTGTTTCCTGGAACGATTTAGGGCTTAGCTCACCCACAACAGCATCATCCCTATGTATGGTAACAACTGTGCTGTAATACATCCTGTGGCTTCTTTATAGCCTTTGCGCCTCCATCACAGCCACATCTCCCATGCTGTGTCTTCACCACTGAAGGTTTTGCACTGGGAGCACAGAAACCTCTTGCAAGGCTGCAGAACACTGGGTTTTTTTTCCCTTTTAGTTATTTTCTGTGTCAGTCTTGAGTGAGAAAGCTGCGCCAAGCAGCCATGACCAAGGGGTCACATCAGGTGAGAAAGTGGAGAACTTCTGCTGGAGCCCTTCTGGTGGCTCCCTCCCAGGGGCAAGTTCGACAAACTAGTGTGATATTTAACATTGCACACGTTCACGATGGAAGAGGAGGAGAATATCAAGTGCCTGAGGTTCTCTGGGCTGCTAAAAGCAGCGTTGTTTTCTCTCTTGCACATTGCATTGTCTTTTCAGCTCTGCTTTAGGCGTTAGATCAAGCCTTGGAGCAGGCAGATGATTAATAACCCATATGATTCCCACTGGTGTTTAGTTCTAAATCTCCATCTACAAGGATTTTTTTTTTTTCTTTTCCTTTTCATTTTTACTAAATTGAGTAGTCCTGTAGATCAGTTCTACAATCAACCCTTTAAATGTGCTTCCTTTCAAGTGGAGCCAGGGTTTCCTGGAGGCTCTGTTGTCTCTCCTGGGGCTGGGTGAGGGTGTAGGTGGGCAGCGGCGTTACTCGTCTATCCGATATGCAGGAGGTCACGGACCCACGGACTAAATAAGTCATGAGATGTCATGAAAAATTTGTATTTGAGCACAACGAGAGTTAAGCACATGCTTGGCTTTTATTTATTTTTAATTTTTTTTTACTTTCTTTTTGAATTCACTGTCTAATTTATTCATGCTTCTGTCTCGGGAGATTGAGGGTTTTCTGGGCCATTCAGAAAACAAGCCCTTTTTAAAGAGAAAAGAGTATCAGGCGCAGCCGGTGGCTCAGGGTTTCAGGGGTGCAAGAAGCACCCAGCTTCTCCTGGGGTTGTCTCTGCTGTATCTGCTGTAGGTGGATTGTGGTAGAGATGGATCCTGCTCTTCATATATGATTTACAGCAAACCCCTGGAGAGGCAACAAGGGATGGTTCTCCAAAAGTATGAAGTTCACCAAAGGGTGAGAGCAATCCCGCTGAGTGGAAACTGGAGTATCACTGGCAATTGGAAACGAAATCCTGCATGCGATTGCCTCTAGGGATGGACGAGTAATTCTATCCCATATGGATCAAGCGATGGGAAGAGGTTGTGTGTAGAGACAGCCAGCCAGACTCTTCTTTCTGACTGTAAATTTTCAGGTTAAGAGGTCTCTCTGGCTTTTCTGTTGCAATGTGCTGATATCCTGATCTCTCCTTTCATCTGAATTTATTGATACTCACATATTGCCATTGATAGGGTCACTCTGGCATCCTCTGGCTCCGACAGATGCCCTGTTAGTGATCTATTTATTTCCCATAATAATAATGTCAGCATTCTTTCCCTTTCTTCTCCCTTCTCCTTCTCTTATCACCGCTCACCGTGCAGTGCCTTTGCCGTGGGTGCAGCTGGTGTGGCTGCAGGTGGAAGGTTTTGCTGGAGATGACCACCTCCTGAAGGAGCTGGGTGGAAGATGGCTGAGGACATTGGCTTCATCTGCTGGGAACAGCACTCAAACCCAGTTGAATTATTTTCGTATTCATGGAATTATATGAATAGAATATAGAATAAATCATATAGAATCAGTCATATAGTTGAGGTTGTTCTGCCTGGAGAAGGCTCCAGGGAGACCATAGAGCAGCCTTCCAGTATTTAAAGGGGCTGCAGAAAAGCTGGGGAGGGGCTCTTGGTCAGGGAGTGCAGGGATAGGATGAGGGGAAATGGTTTAAAGCTGAAATACGGAAGACTGAGATGAGATCTTAGGAAGAAATAGTTTTCTGTGAGGGTGGTGAGGCCCTGGCCCAGGTTGCCCAGAGATGTCGTGATTGCCCCCTCCCTGAAGGTGTTCAAGGCCAGGTTGGATGAAGTTTTGAGCAACCTGATCCAGTGGAAGCTGTTCCTGGCCAATGCAGGGTGTTGGAACTGGGTGATTTCTAATGTGTTTTCCAACTCAAACCATTCTGTGACTCCATGATTCGTTCTATGAGGACAGAGTATCTCCAGAACTATTTGCTGCCCTTCCACGCTGCGTACTGGCCACTAGAAGAGCTTGGATTGCTCTTTACATCAAGAGATTGGAAGGGACAGTATTGTTGCCACCAAAAGTTCCTCATCTCAAGGCTATGACCTTCAGAACTAGGGCTGAAATCTCACAATATAGTGATATCAAAATATCCCACCCAACCTGGCTCCAGGTTTTGTCATCTTAATAACGTGGTTTGGACTGGGAAAAGTACACAAAACATGTGATCCTCTGATGGTTCTGCCATGGTTGTTGCCGTGCAACAGCTCAGCTCCCTTTTACGCAGAGCAGCTTCCACACTGGCTGTCTTTTTTATTACTTTAAACATTTTTTTCTTTTTCTTTTTTTGAGCTGCCAATGACCTCAGTTGTTTGTTTAAGGAGTTCATAACCCCACCAAAAAATTTTACAGCAACCGAAAGGAAGTCTGCAAGGAGCTCTTTGGTTGGGAGCCTCTGGCATTGATCTGCCGGGCTTCTGCTTTATGTTCCTATCAAACAAAATAAAATTGAAAAGAAAGAAGGAAGTAAACAGGTGTAAATAAAGGAAAATCCATGTTGGTTTCTCCTTCCTCAAACATCATGGTTTGAGCATGGGAATGGGCGAACAGGTGGCTTGGCCCTATTGCCAGCTTCTCCTTGCCAGGCAGGAAAGAAGTGAATGAGGCAGCGAAATGTCAAAGGAAATGCTCATATTGACGGGTGAACCCTGAGAAACCCTGAGAAACAGGAACACTTTGAATAGGAGGAAACCAGGCAACATACTATTTGGTAGTACCAGTGCCTTGCTGGGGCATCTCCTTCGTGTTGGGCTGAAATCATGCAGAAATAGGAATGGCTTTTAATGGCTTTAAATTGGAAGGAGGAAGACATCTAATCCCCCCAAAACTACAGTTGACTCTACCCATGCTCCAAAGGATATAGGTTGTCCTACTGCTGTGTTCACCATCACCATCCCATGGGCCAGGAATCCCAACCTGGGACATCAAGGGGAGGCCCTGGCACAGGTTGCCCAGGGAAGTTGTGGCTGCCCCATCCCTGGAGGTGTTCAAGGCCAGGTTGGATGGAAGAGAGGCTGGAACCGGATGAGCTTTGAGGTCCCTTCCAACCCAAACCATGTTATGATTCTATGCTTGACTTTAAAGTGGGGTCACTAAGGGCCTAAAGCTGAGCCATCTTTAGTTCAGGCTTGAGAGTGTTGAAAGCATGGAAGCTGGGCAAATTCTTGAGGGTCTTGCTCATTTTGAGAGGTTTCACCACCTTAAATAGTCAGGAGTTAATGGGTGTGTCAGATCTGGAACCAAAAGTCCAGTGCTGTAATCGTGACAGCAGTTCCCCAACCAGATGTGGGTTCCTTATATGAGTTGTAACATGCTCTGGCAAATCCCCCTCCTCTAAAACAACTTCGACATGAAATTTCTCTGCCTTTATTTTTACTTTTGTTATTATTTTTATTTTTGTTTATTATTATTATTAATATTTTTCTTACTTTCCTTTTTTTCTTTGTTCTTTTTCTTTGCTTTTTCCCTTTTTTCTTTTTCTTTTTTCCTTTCTTTTGATTTATTATTTTTTTTCCCATTTGCTTCAAAATCACTGGAGCACTTTTCTCATGGTGCGTTTAAAATTCCCTGAGGTTTGGAAACAAGACCTACTTTTGAGATGCTGTTGATCTTTGGGACTGACAGCTGTGGGATAGGGGTGACGATCAACTTTGGGCAACATATCCTTGTACATGACAGCACCTTTTGGGGTCCCATCTCAGCCATGGGAAGCCACTCTAACACCAGCCCCTCCTCTTGCAGGACGCTGACTGAGCAATTTTAACCCATAAGGGACTTTCTGCTATTTCCTCCCTTCTCAAAGCCTCTTGCCGCCCCCCATCGCCTCCCCGGCTGCGGGTGTCGAATTCCCTCTCCACTGGGACCTCACCGTCATCTGCTATCGCCCTTTTTTCCCCACGAATCACTTTATAACAGGGTGATAACTCTGCATGCACACCATAAAACATCTCTTCCTGGGATTTATACCCTGAATGTCAGTGCAAAGGTGTTTTTGCAGCAGTGGTGCCTCTCCTTTCTCTCCTAACCCGCCTCTTGGCATCCAGACCCCTTTGTTTATACCTCTCCAAGGCTGGGACAATAAGTGTGAGGCCATCCAGAGGTTACTGTGACACCGCATCAGGAAAAGCCTTTGCTTTGGATTTCAGAGCACTCAGAAGGTTGGGGTTTTTTATCTACAACAAATAGCCATAAATCCTGCTGGCTCTTGCCGTGCCCAGGGCTGCCACCCACACCCGGTGGATGCAATAGCAGGATGAGATGCTACTTCACAGCCCAGAAGGCCAGCCATGTCCTAGGCTGCATCAAAAGCAGTGTGGCCAGTAGGGCAAGGAAGGGCATCCTGCCCCTCTGCTCTGCTGAGACCCTACCTGGAGTCCTGTGTGCAATTCTGGAATCTCCAATGTATGGTTATGGAACTGTTAGAATTGTTCCAGAGGAGGCTACAAAAGTGAGCCGAGGGCTGGAGCACCTCTGCTATGAGGACAGGCTTAGAGAGTTGGGGTTGTTCAGCCTGGAGAAGAGAAGGCTGTGGGGAGACATTAGAGAAGCCTCCCAGTACCTAAAGGGGATACAGGAAAGCTGGGAAGGGCGGGTTTTACAAAGGCCTGTAGTGATCGGGTGAGGGGGGAATGGCTTTAAATTGGAAGATTTGAATTAGACATTAGGAAGAAGTTCTCCATGGTGAAGGTGGTGAGACACTGCCAGAGGTTGTCCAGGGAAGTTGTGGCTGCCCCATCCCTGGAGGTGTTCAAGGCCAAGTTGGATGGGGCTTTGATGAACCTGGTCTGGTGGGAGGTGTCTCAGCCCATGGCAAGGGGCTTGGAACCAGATAGGCTTTAATGTCCGTTCCAACCCAATCCATTCCATGAGCCTATGATCCCTCCTGATGCTCAGCTTCTTCATCACATACTATTTAGTTACAGGAAAACATTCCCTGTGAGGGTTTGGTGTTTTAATTTGTTGGAAACTGGACTTTGTTCACCCTGGATATTTTCAGGAAGCCGAAACCTGGACGTTGCCTTTGTTTAGGGCAACAGAGCTGGGGAGGAGTCTGGAGAACAAGTCTTATGGGAAAGGAGCAGCTGAGGGAACTGGGGTTGTTCAGTCTGGAGAAAAGGAGGCTGAGGAGAGACCACATCACTCTCTACAGCTCCCTGAAAGGAGGTTGTAGTGAGATGAGTGCTAGGCTCTTCTCCCAAGTAACAAGTGGTAGGATGAGCCCTCGCACACTGAAGCACTTGGACTTGGATACAACATCGCTGTTTACTGCAGCGTCCAAGGAACAAGTGATAGGATGAGAGGAAATGGCCTCAAGTTGTGCCAAGGGAGGTTTAGATTGGGTATTAGGAAAAATGTCTTCACTGAAAGTGTGGTGAAGCACTGGACCAGGCTGCCCAGGGAAGTGGTGGAGTCTCCATCCCTGGTGGTGTTCAAAAAACACATAGATGTGGCACTTTGTGACATGGTTTAGTAGTCTTGGTGGTGTTGGGCTGACATTTGGACTGGATATGCTTAGAGATCTTTTCCAGCCATAATGATTCTATGGAAAGTGTTGCACAATTCCTGCACAAGAACCCTCCATCTTTTTTTCCCCTCACATATTAGTTCCCTACACATTTAAAGGTCTCAAAATTGTTTGCACCCACCAAAAATGCAGCAGGTTCAAATAAGCTCAGTGTTTTCTCAAGAGCAGAGAGCTGCTGTAAGACAAGAGGTGTCTAGCTGGGCTTCCAAACAATTCTTACATGAGTATGAATTTTAAACCCTCCTCTTTTAACTACAAGCACTTTTTGGGGCTCACATGAAAGACTAGGGTGTAAAGCATGGTGTCTTCCAAAAAGCACCAACTCACTCATCGCTGTCAGTTGCAGCTCGGAGATTTTGTGATCTTGTTGGGTAAAATCTGCTTTGTCCTGTAGATCGTAGAATCATAGAATGACTTGAGTTGGAAGGGACCCACAAGGATCATCGAGTCCAACTTTTATCCCTGTAGAGGACAATCCAACATTCACACCGTGTGTCTGAGGGTGTTGACCAAATGCTTCTGGAATATTGTCAGGCTTGGTGCTGTGACTGCATCCCTGGGGAGCTGTTCTAGTGCCTCACCACCCTCTGGGTGAAGAACCTCTTCCTAATATCCAACCCCTGGCACATCTTCCTGCCATGCTAAGAGGATCTATGAGCTATCCCAAGAGGCATTTTTGTGGTGCTCACTCAGTCAAAAAGACTTCTTTACATTGTGGATAGAAAATATAAGGTGAAATAATGGACTTTAATCTTTACATTTTCCATGGTAATTTAGAAGCCAAAGAAATACACTTTTTTTTTCCCCAATGTCAATCGTTATGAAATTCACGGTTTTCTAACCTTCTGCTAAGTTATTTTATGTCTATGTTTGCTTTTAGCCAACTGTTTCCTACCAGTCTTGTCTTCACAGCTGTTTTAAATATCGATTTGCTTCTGTCTCTGCCTCTCTGTAGAATTTGCTAAACGGCTCTCGATGTTTTCCAAACACTGTTTCAGACTCTGGAAATCTCTGTCTACCTTAGAAAAATAGTTCTAATCAACCACCCAAATTGCTGGATTATTTCACGGGCCAAATTAGTTTTGCAGGTGATGCTGTTAGATAGGGGGAATGATATGGAACTGTTGGAACGGATCCCGGGGAGGCGACGGAGATGATCTGAGGGCTGGAACACCTCTGCTATTGAGGACAGGCTGAGAGAGTTGAGGTTGCTCAGCCTGGAGAACAGAAGGCTCCAGGGAGGCCTTAGAGCAGCCTTTGAGTACCTGAAGGGGATCCAGGAAGGCTAGGGAGCGACAGGACGAGGGAGAATGGCTTTACATTGGAAGGTGGAAGGTTTAGATGAGACATTAGGAAGAAATTCTTCATGATGAGGGTGGTGAGACACTGGCAGAGGTTGCCCAGGGAAGCTGTGGTTGCCCCATCCCTGGAAGTTTTCAAGGGCAGGTTGGATGGGGGCTTTGAGCAGCCTGGTGCAGTGGGAGGTGTCCCTGCCCATGGGGTTGGAAATGAATGGGCTTTAAGGCCCCTTCCAACCCAAACCATTCTTTGGTTCTATGATAAGTACTCCCAGGTCTGAGCCTGCCTCCTGCAGAGCCGAGCAAGGGCACTGTGGCGTGTTTTCTGTTTACAGTAAAGTTTAAAGAAATAAGCATCAGTTACATAGGGGGGGAAATGAGAACGTAGTCAAATTGGACCCCAGGGCAAGGCTTGCTGAGAACAATAGATCTGCTAAACAAAACCGCCAGGGGTAAGGAGGAAGTTATCATGAAAAGCAGGGGATGTATTAGTTTAGTTTTGAGTGGTTAACAAAAAAAAAAAAAGGAAGGTATTTCAAGCACTTGAACTTGAGCGTATCTGTTTCGCCGCCCAGATGCTCTCCTCTCCGGCGGCCGAGTGACCTCAGCGGCAGGAATCGCTGCCGCCAGCGCGTAGGCTGAGCTCTCCCTTTTTGTAGGTGTCAGCTGGGAGATGAAGAGGCAGCTGCTTCTGCCTCCCGTCATGCGTGCCTCTTGAAAAGCAATGGGAGGACAGCGATGGGCTGCGGTGTTTTGCGTGAAGAGGGCAGCCAGAGTTTAGGAGGCCGTGGCCTCAGAGGTTTCCTGCTGGGTGAAGGAACCGCTGGACCTGTTATCACTCCTTGTATAGGGACTTTTTACAAGGATGTGGACTTGATAGGACGAAGGGGGATGGCTTTAAATTGAAGGGAGAAGATTTTGTTTAGACATTAGGAAGAAATTCTTCACAATGAGGATGGTGAGGCACTGGCACAGGTTGCCCGGGGAGGTTGTGGATGCCCCCATCCCTGGAAGTGTTTAAGGCCAGGCTTGATGGGGCTTTGAGCAGCCTGATCCAGTGAAACGTGTCCCTGCCCGTGGCGGGGGGCTGGAACTGAATGGGCTTTGAGGTCTGTTCCAAACAAACCATTCAATGATTCTGTGGTTCCTTGTTGCTCTTTGCTTTTCGCTTCTTCTTGGGTTTTTTGAATAGAAAGCCATGCAAGCCCTCCCCAGGTCATCATGGCAGCACCTGGAGCTACTCGCTCCTCCTGGAGTTGCTGCAGAGGCTGTACACAACTCATTGCATGCACAGAAATCATAGAACCACTAAGGTTGGAAAGGATCTCTAAGATCATCCAGTTCAACCATCAACATAACACCATCATGCATACTAAACTGTGTCCTGAAGCACCACATCTACATATTTTCTGAACATCTCCAGGGAACGACACTCCCCTGCTGCCCTGGGCAGCCACTTCCGATGCCTCACCACTCTTTCAGTAAAGACATTTTTCCTACTATCCAATCTAAATCTGGCCTGACACAACTTGAGGCCATTTTCTCTTGTCCTGTCACCTGTCACTTGGGAGAAGGGACCAGCACTCTCCTCATCACAACCTCCTTTTAGTAATTGCAGACAGAAATAGGATCTCCCCTCAGCCTCCTTTTCTCCAGGCTAAGCAATCCCAGTTCGCTGAGCTGCTCCTCATAAGACCTGTTCTCCAGCCCTTTCACCAGCTTCGTTGCTCTTCTCTAGACACTCCACCACTGCCCTAGGCAAAAGGTGCAGAGGACAGCATAGGAGCTTCTCACTCTCTCTCTTTTTCCCTCAAATGGGGGCTGGGTGAAGGGGCTGGAGAAAAAGTCTTATGAGGAGCAGCTGAGGAAACTGGGGTTGTTTTGCCTGGAGAAAAGGAGGCTGAGGGGAGACCTCATCACTGTCTACAACTGCCTGAAAGGAGGTTGTAGCAAGGTGGGTGTTGGTGTCTTCTCTCAAGTGAAAGGTGATAGGATGAGAGGAAATGGCCTCAAGTTGCACCAGGGCAGGTTCAGATAAAACATCATGAAAAATTTCTTCAGAGAAGGGGTTGTCAGGCCCTGGCAGAGGCTGCCCAGGGAGGTGGTAGAGTCCCCATCCCTGGAGGCATTTAAAAGACAGGTGGACGAGGTGCTCAGGGATCTGGTTTAGTAGAGGACAGGCACGTTTGGACTCAATGATCTCAAAGGTCTTTTCCATGCGAGCGATTCTATGATTTTATGATTCTATGAAATAGCTGCTTCTCCATCTCCTGCCTGTGCCAGTGCACGCCAGACTGGTTCCCAGCAGCTCCTGGTGTTTCCATCGCTATCCCTGCCCGAGGACTCCGGGAGGAAGCGCCGCCGATAATGCTCATTAAATTTATAGCCGCGTTGTGCTGTAATGTTTAATCAAGGTTACGTGACTGTGTGCTGCCGCACAGGGTACAAGTTCAATGCAAGGTGAATCTTGTCTGAGATAATCTGAAAGTTCATTTGGAGGTGAAGGCAGCGGCGGCTTCTCATAGACGGGCTGGGGTTAGTGAGAGGTCACCTCTTCTTTTGGTTGTGGGGTTTTTTTTTATTCCCCTTTTTTTATGTGTAAACAAAAGAAAATGCAGCTTTGCAGAGGACTTGGCATCAGCTGAGCAATAAGAAAAATAATTGGGTTGTGCTGGCCCTCGCAGGGAGGCCTGGTACCCGGTGTGAGGGAAGGTGGTGCCAGTGTCTCTAAGGACGACAGGAGATTTTTAATTCAAATAGCGTGGCTTTCTCCTGTAGTGGAAAGGAGGGATCCTGATTGCTGTGCTGAGAAAGATGTCCCTGGGTCGCTTGTGCCAGCTTCCCACTGCTGGTTGGACTCCACATGGGGAAAACACCACACAGTGCCACTCACCAGGGTATCTGGGCATCATATCACAGAATCATGGAATCACAGAATGGTTTGAGCTGGAAGGGACCATAAAGATGATCCAGTTTCAACCCCTGTGCCATGGGCAAGGACACCTCCCACTGGATCAGGGTGCTCAGAGCCTCATCCAGCCTGACCTTGAACACCTCCAGCGACGGGGCAGCCACAGCTTCCGTGGGCAACCTGTGCCAGGGCCTCACCACCCTCACAAACAGGTGAGGAAGACATTTCTTCCTCATACCTGGTCGAAACCGCCCCTCTTTCAGCTTATAACTGTTACCATTTTTTTTTGCTTAAAACCACACTGGTGTCACCAGGAGGGGATCTGTTTATCTCAGTTGTCTTCTGGGCAGACCCTGCAGGTACCTGAATTTACTGTCAGTGGACAGGGAGCATTAACCCCTCGTGGCCCAAGAGTTTACTGCCTGTGAATACCTGATTTGACAGTTCATGAGAATCATTGAATAGAATTATAGAATGAGTTGGAAGGAACCTCAAAGCACATCCAGTTCCAAATCTCTGTCATGGGCAGGGGCACCTCCCACTAGATCAGGCTGCTCAGAGCCTCATCCAGCATGGCCTTGAACGCTTCCAGGGATGGGGCAGCCACAACTTCTCTGGGCAACCTG
Source organism: Tapera naevia (assembly GCA_033556795.1). Classification (NCBI taxonomy): domain Eukaryota; kingdom Metazoa; phylum Chordata; class Aves; order Cuculiformes; family Neomorphidae; genus Tapera; species Tapera naevia. The sequence continues at coordinate 752,779 of JAUMJJ010000238.1, read as the reverse complement.
TGCCAGTGCCTCACCTTCATTTTCCCCTAGAAAGGTGGCATTTACTGGGTTTTTTTGCACCATCTGATGCTGTAGGGGTGATAATGGAGGTGGTTTATGTGTTGGCAGTTTGGAGTTCTGCTGATTTTGTCCCCTCTCACCCCACTTTCCTGTGTTTAGGGCATTTTGTGCCCTTTTTTGCATTCTTATTAATTCTTCCCATTCCTTACTCTTCCTATTTCAGACCTGCCACTGAGATATTAGAATTTTCCATGCTGTTTCTTAATGGTTTCTCTGGAGCTCCTGATTTTGAAGGGGGGTCAGGCAGTGTGAGTCAGGTAAATGCATGAGGCTGTGGGGACCCAGACTATAGCGGTAGAGAAGGTATTTCTGTGGACAAAGGGTACCTGCTCACATGATGCCATCATCTCCTGACCACAAAGGAAGAGAAAATTCAGCTTCTCCTTCCTATAATAGCTTCAAAAATACTTCTGAGAATAATTATCTGCAAGCTGAGCACTTTCCAAGCATTGCATCCCAAATTTGGTCTCTCCATCCTTGCTGGGTGGAGCAATGGGTGCACCTCCCGGCCATGGCCACCAATGATCTTAGCCAGAGAGGCTACTGGGGGTTGCTTCTATAGGAGGCATCTTTGCTTCAGGAATGAATCTCCCTTTGTGATGGTTAAATGGAAACGCAAAGTGTTATTCAATAGCTGTCCCTGGAGAACGCTCTTCCGCGTCTCTTTCATTTCTTTTGGCTGCTGCCCAGTATTGTCTCTTTGTCTTACATGGATTGTAGGGTCTGGAGGGTAGAAATACGGTCGTCTTCTCTGGGCGGAAAGCACCATGCAGACTTGTGAACCTGCGTGGAGAATTTGATGAGCCTCAATAATTAGTGCAAATTGGCTACTAAATCCAGCAGGGCAGAATTTCCTTTTGTTCTCTGGCTATTCATAAAATCCCCCGTCTGGGCGGTTATTGCTAGAACCAACTAATGTTGATTGGCCCAGAATGCCAACCGTGTCCTGGGCTGCATCAAAAGAAGTGTGGCCAGCAGGGTGAGGGAGGGAATTCTGCCCCTCTGCTCCACTGTCTTGAGATCCCACCTGGAGTCCTGTGTCCATTTCTGCAATTCCCGATATAAGCAGAATATGGAACTGTTGGAATGGGTCCAGAGGAGTCCAGAGACCTCTGTTATGAGAACAGGCTGAGAGAGTTGGGGTTGTTCAGCCTGGAGAAGAGAAGGCTCTAGGAAGACCTGAGAGCAGCCTTCCATTACTGAAAAGGGCTACAGAAAAGCTGGGGAGGGACTTATTCCAAGGGTCTGTAGTGGTAGGACAAGGGGAATTGGCTTTAAATTGGAAAGGAGAATATTTAGATTAGACATTAGGAAGAAATTCTTCACACTGAGGGTGGTGAGGCACTGGCACAGGTTGACCAGGGAAGTTGTGGCTGCCCCATCCCTGGAAGTTTTATAGGCCAGGTTTTATGGGGCCTTGAGCAGCCTAATCCAGTGGGAGGTCTCTCTGCCTGTAGCAGGGGTCATGGAACTGAATGACCCTTAAGGTCCCTTCCAACCCAAACCTTTCTATGATTTATGATTCTACACTTTTATTCTGAACAATTGAAATCCCACTGGTTTTGGACCAAAGAATTTTCATGCCTTTTATTTTACAAGCAGTATTGCACAGGGCTTTGTCATGGTCAGAGAAACTTGGGATTTCCCTAGAATTTAGATTAGCCTTTCTTGAGGGCAAGTCTCCAGTGAATGACTAAAGCCATGATCCTGCACCATCAAAGTTAGCAGGAGTGTGAATGAAGCCAGTAGGGACTTTCCAGTCATCTTCAAGACTGTCACTGTAACATGATGTGCTAATCCTCAGCATCCCCACCCTTCACTCTTGCATCACTTCTCTTGAAGACCGATGACCTTTCGTGGCTCCTTCTTGTGGTTTCGTGTCGCAGGCTGGGAGGAGAAGGTGGATTCCTCAAAGCCATATTTAACCCAAAAGGGAGTTTTTTGCTTTAAGTGCAGAAGTGACTGACAAGCAGAAACACAACATTTTTCAAGTGAAATTGTTATGATTTTAATGAGACCCTTGGAATAAATAATTTCTGAATTGGTAGAACAGTCATAGAATCATAGAATCATAGAATGGTTTGTGTTGGAAGGGACCTTAAAGGTAATCCAGTTCCACTCCCTCTGCCATGGGCAGGGACACCTCCCACTGGATCAGGTTGCTCAAAGCCCCATCCAACCTGGCCTTGAACACCTCCAGGGCTGAGGCATCCACCAGTTCGCTGGGCAACCTGTGCCTCCACCCTCACAAGAAAACATTTCTCCCCAAGATCTCATCTCAATCTCCCCTCTTTCAGCTTAAAACCTCCTCATCCTATCCCTGCAATCCCTGATCAAGAGCCGCTTCCCAGCTCTCCTGTAGCCCTTTTCAGTACTGGAAGGTGCTGTAAGGTCTCCCCAGAGCCTTTTCCTCTCCAGGCTGAACAACACCAACTCTCTCAGACTGTACTCCCTTGGGTCATCTTCATGGCCTCCTCTGGAGTTGCTCTAGCAGATCCATGTGCTTTCTGTGCTCAGCGCACCAGAACTGGACACAGAACTCCCCATGAGGTCTCACAAGATCTGAGCACAGGGGAAAATCCCCTCCGTCGCCCTGCTGGTCATACTCTTTCGATGCAGCCCAGGACATGGTTGGCTTCCTGGGCTGCAAGTGCACATTGCCAGCTCATGTTGAGCTCCTCATCCACCAGCAGCCCAAGTCCTTCTTTTCAGGACTTCTCTCAAACCATTCTCTATCCAGCCTGTGTTTCTGCTTGGGATTGCCTTGACCCAAGTGCAAGGCCTCGCATTTGGCCATGTTGAACTTCAGTAGTTTAGCACTGGCCCAACTCTCGAGATTGTCAAGGTCTCTGAATGGCAATCAACCCATGTAATCACAGCACTTCTTTAACGCAGCTGGAAAGCCAGAGGCTTTCCTCCTAATGAATGATGAACATTTGCAAATGGAAAACCAGAAGACCTTTCTGTACACATAGTGCAGAGAAAAGCTTTCTGGAGACCTTCCCTTCGTAGTCTGATGTAATACAAAAACCTATAAACAGGCAAAAATACAAATCTGAAAAGGATCCAGACTGGATAGTTTAGGACTTCGTTGCTCTCAAACCTTTTTCTGTTACGTTCTGTCCTGTTTGCCATAAATCTTTCCAGATTCTTCTTGGGTTTTTTCCAAGTATGGTTTCACTTTTCCAGGTAGCAGTAAACAGAGAAAAAAAAAGAAATAAAATTGCTGCCTTAACTCACAAAATCCAGTTGTAATGTAGGATAAGGATGGTGGAGTTGGTTATTCTCCCTCCAGCTTGAGTGTTCAGGAGGAAGGATAGCCCCCAGTGGAACGTATGCCAAGCAGACCTGGAGAAGTCATAGACTCACAGAGTCATTAAGGTTAGAAAAGACCTCTAAGATCATCCAGTCCAACCATTAAGACAACACCAACGTGTCTTTTAAACCATGTCCTGAAGCTCCCCATCTGTACATTTTTTGAACACCTCCAGAGATGGTGACTCCACTACTTCCTTGGGAAGCTTGTTCCAATGCTTCACTTGATTGTAGAGTCACTGTGCCTTACAGACAGGTCCAAGCAGGCTGGGCAGAGCTCACTCATCCACAGTAGCTCCAGGAAGTCAATTTCTGTCTTGCAGGCAGGTCTGGTGAGCACCTTAAGGTAAGACCTTCTAACTGTCTACAACTACCTGAAACAAGGTTGAAGCAAAGTGGTGTTTGTCTCTTCTCCCAAGTGACAGGCAATAGGACAAAAGGAAATTACTATGGGAGGTTCAGATTAGACATTAGGAAAAAAATTCTTCATCAAATGGGTTTTCAGGCACTGGCAGAGGCTTCCCAGGGAGGTGGTGTAGTCCCCATCCTGGGAGCTGTTTAAAAGACGGGTAGATGAGGTGTTCAGGGATCTGATTTAGTAGTGAACAGGCACATTGGGACTCAGTGATCTCAAAGATCTTTTCCAGCCAAGCGATTCTATGATTCTATGTTAAAATGAGATTGACCTTCCCTGAGCTCTGTGTGCATCGATCCCTTGGCTTGTGCACCGCATTGGTTTGTTCAGCGTCAGGTTACCGCAAAAGCTGTCCACCCCCTTGTGCAAAGTACACTCAACATGTAGAGTGATCGAGTTGATCCATTGGTGATAAATCTGCTTTCATTTCGGCCACAATTTTACCCTCCATGTCTTTCGCAAGTAAATGAACAAATATCATGTTCCAGTTCCTGGTGCCTTTTCTTCTTAGTAGTGCTATTGTCCAAACCCACGTCTCCCCATGGGTTAGAGTCTTTCTTTCTCTTTCAGTATTACTTTCCCACAAGGCGTAATTGAAACCTCAGCAAAATAAATTATTTTGAATGTACTTGTCTGTGGCTGCTGATGTTGGAGCCTCTTTGGGCTTTTGTGCTCCGTAACAATTACCCACTCTGACTGGTGGTAGGGGCTCTTCAGCCAGTGGTGAGGATGGATTGTGGGCAAGTTTAAACATGGACAAACTGGGAATGGGCACTGATTTGAATTCATAGAATCATAGAATGGTTTGGGTTGGAAGAGATCTCAAAGACCATCCAGTTCCAACCCCCTGCCATGGGCAGGGACACCTCCCACTGGGTCAGGGTGCTCAAATCCGCATCCAGCCTGACCTTGAACACCTTCAGGAAAGGGACATCCACAACTCTACTGGGCAACCTGTGTCAGTGCCCCTCCATCCTCATCATAAAGAATCTTTTCCTAATGTCTAGTCAAACTCTTCCCCCTTCCAATTTAAAGACATCCTCCCATGTTCTATCACTATACGCTCTTGGAAATTTGCCTCCCCAGCTTTTTTGTAGCTGCTTTCAGTACTGGGAGGCTGCTCTAAGGTTTCCCCAGAGCCTTCTCTTCTTCAGGCTGAACAACCCCAACTCTCTCAGCTTGTCCTCATAGTAGAGATTCTCCAGCCCTCGGATTATCTCTGTAGCCTCCTCTGGACTCTTCTTAACAGTTCCAAATCCTTCTTATGTTGGAGATTCCAGAACTGGACACAGGATTCCAGGTGAGGTCTCACAAGAGTGGAATAGAGAGGGAGAATCCCCTCCCTCACTTTGCTGGCCACGCTGCTTTGCATGCAGCCCGGGTTACAGTTGGCATTCTGGGCTGTGAGCTCATTCCATAGTTTCCTGTGCTTTTATGGGGGTACCCAAGCAGGACCAAGTCTTACCGGGGTGTTTTTTGGTCCTACTGGCACTGTCTTCTCCCTTCCTTCAGGGAATGTGGTAGGACTCAGTGCTACCTTCCTCTGAGCATCTTGTCACCTTTATCAATGGAGCTGTGGTGTTAAATCAGCAAAATTAATTTTGTTAAAGAAAATATCTTGGTAGGTTTGGAAGCTAACAGTGTGATACCTTGCAAACTGAAGGACAGCTGGTTTGTAGAAGGTGTCAGGTCAAAGGCTGTTCATTCTGAATGCTGCCGACAACAAAGGCTGAGGGAGAGGAGCATCAGACTTTGAGGTTGTAAGGGTAAGGAGAGATAATAGAGCTGGGCTCAGCTTGATTCTGAAAATATTCTCTGTTTCTGCCCCCATAAAGCACAAGTAGTTGCTCAGGACCGTGACCCTCAGCAAATTTCAGGGCAGGAGTGCTACTTCCAGCTGGGAAACCTCCAAACCTGCCTTAATTAACACTTCTCTGCACCCTGGCATCTAGGGGACATAAAGCTTATTACAAAAGCCTGACTAGAACCATGTGGCAGAGCTGTCCCTTCCATGGTGATCTGAATCTCCCTAAAACCCACTGCAAGGAAGATCTCACACATCTGCTATTGGCACCACCTAGACGGAAACCAGGCTCATGCAGATGCCTGGCCATCTCCTGCATAAAGTCACAGCAGGTTAACCCTAATTCCCTTAGCTTGGCTGGATGTGAGAAATCGGGAATAATTGCATTTACAGCTGTTGAAACAGGTTGCAAGGTTTGCCAGGCAATGGTCTTGAGTCGTCTTTCCCCTCGCATCCTTTGGGGTGTGTGCGCATGTGCCGAAGGTGTTTATTCTCCCACTCTTGTGAGACCCCACCTGGAGTCCTGTGTCCGGTTCTGGAATCGCCAGCACGAGAAGGTTATGGAACTGTTGGAACAGGTCCAGAGGAGGCCATGAAGATGATCTGAGGGCTGGAGCACCTCTCCTATATGAGGACGGGTTGAGACAGTTGGGGTTGTTGAACCTGGAGAAGAGAAGGCTCTGCGGAGATATTAGAGCAGCCTCCCAGTACCTGAAAGAGCTCCAGGAAAGCTGGGGAGGAACTTTTTCCAAGGGCCTTTAGTGATAGGTTGAGGGGGAATGGCTTTAAATTGGAAGGCGGAAGATTTGGATTAGACATTAGGAAGAAATTCTTCATGATGAGGGTGATGAGGCCCTGGCACAGGTTGCCCAGGGAGGCTGTAGCTGTCCTCTCCCTGGAGGTGTTCAAGACCAGATTGGATGGGGCTTTGAGCAGCCTGGTGCAGTGGAAGGTGTCCCTACCCATGGCAGAGGGGCTGGAACTGGATGATCTTTAAGGCCCCGTCTAATTCAAACCATTCTATGATTCTTCATTTCATACACATATGTGTTACCCTCTCCCTGCTTTTACACCAAAGACGCTTCTCCTTTCCCAGGAAGCTGCAATTCTCAGCCCTGCTCTGTGCACGCAGCACGTCTGCAGCTTTCAGAGCTTATTCCACTTTCATGTCGTCCTGGTAGAAGGTCCTCTTCCCCCCTCCCTTTCTTCTTTTCCTTTCCCCGCGGTGGATGTGCTGTCGAGTTTGATTTATAGCCTTGAAAAGGAGACTCTAGGTTGAAGAATTAATGGTATTTGCATATTTTATTTGGAATCTCCCCTGGCAGCCCAGCGCCGCTGCGCAGGCGGGTTTTTCCTTTCCTTTTTTTTTTTTTCTTACGCTCGTTCAGATTTAGCAGTAGAGGTGAAAAGTTTAAACAGTAAAACCAATAAAACCACATTTATGTGACAAATAAATTGCTTCGAGACAGCTTGCCCTCAGCTGTCAGGCTTCCTTCTCCAAGCCCTCTCTCCTACGGAGCATGGCCCACAGAACAACCTTGCAAGCGCTGGTGATGGCCTGCGCCGCGTGGCAACCAAGGGCCAAAGGTGCTGGCCCTGGCTTGTCCTCGGACCTGCCTCCCCGGAAAGATGGATGTGGGCAAGCAGTTGTTAAATACACAGGGCATCCGTCACTGTCAGGAGCTGGCCGGGTGGAGTCTGGCTCTCCCAACACTCAGGGACGCTCCAGCCCAAGGTGGGAACAGGTTTAGGATGGGACTTACTTAGAACTGTAAAATCATTTAGTTTGGAAAAGATGTTTAAGGTCATAGAGAACAACTTTAAACCTCACACTGTCAGGTCCACCACTGAATCAGGACAGAAGTGCCACATCTACGCTTCTTTTATTAGAATCATTTCATAGAATCATAAGATCGTTTGGTTGGAAAAAGCCTTTGAGATCATTGAGTCCAAACCTCCAGGGATGGGAACTTCACCACTTCCCTGGGAAGCCTCTTCCAATGCTTGACAATCCTTTCCATGAAGAAATTTTTCCTAATATCTGATCTAAACCTCCCATGTCGTAACTTGAGGCCATTTCCTCTCATCCTATCGCTTGTTACTTGGGAGAAGAGACCAGTACCCACCCCACAACAACCTCCTCGCCAGGAGATGCAGAGAGTGATCAGGTCTCTCCTCAGACTCCTTTTCTCCAGACTAAACAATCCCAGGTCCCTCAGCCATTCCCCATAAACCCTCTGCTCCAGACTCTCCTCCAGCTCCATTCCCTTCTCTGGATGCCCTCTAGCCCCTCAATGTCTTTTCAGAATTCGAGGTGCGGTCTCACCAGCACCAAGTACAGGGGAGTGATCCCTTCCCTACTCCTTGTGGCCACACCGTGGCTGATCCAAGCCAGGGTGCTGTTGGTCTTCTTGGCCACCTGGGCCGCTGCTGGCTCATGTTCAGCCACGGCTGACCAGCAACCCAAAGTCACTGGGGTTTCTTTCAAATGTGCCTATTGCACTCTTGTAGCCATGAGTGTGATGGATGAGAGTAAAACCATAGAATCACAGAAGGGTTTGGGTTGGAAGGGACCTTTGAAGACCATCTAATCTAGCCCCTCTGTCATGGGCAGGGACATCTTCCACTGGACCAGGTTGCTCTAACCGTAATCCAACCTGGTCTTGAACACCTCCAGGGATGGGGCAGCTGCCACTTCGCTGGGCAACCTGTGCCAGTGTCTCACTACCCTCACTGGAAAACATTTCTTCCTAAGATCTCATCTCAATCTCCCCTCTTCTAGCTTAAAACCGTTCCCCCTTGTCCCATCCCTGCACTCCCTGATCAAGAGCCTGTCCCTAACTTTCCTGTAGCCCCTTTCAATACTTGAAGGCTGCTCTAAATTCTCCCGAGAGCCTTTTCTTCTCCAGGCTGAACAAGCTCAATGCTCTCACCCTTTCTTCTTATCAGAGGTGTTCCAACCCTCAGGGCACGTTCATGGGGTTCTCTGGACATGCTCCAAAAGGTCTATTTTAAAAGAGGTCCATGAAATAACTTACCCTGACTGTCCCTTCATGCTGATGCCAGTGGAATAGATGTGTGGTAGTGCACCTTCAATACCAGCAAAGCCTGGCAGCCTCAGATGGGAGAGCTTTGTTGCTTCAACCTGGTTGAGTTGGACAGAGTTGGAGCAGGACAGTGGTGGCTGTTGGGACATGGGCTGTTTGCTGTCCTAGCCACTTGTCACCTGGCCCTGGTGAGAATGGCAAGCATTGGCTCAAGCTCCTGAGCAGGAGACCAAAGGCTGAGCTGCCATGGGTGGCCGTTCCTTCAACATCTGCTTAAGAACGTCCCCATGCTGGATTGGCCACACTCTTTCAGAGACATGTGTGGGAGGTTTCTGCAAGCCCTTTCCGTACCCATCCTCTGAGCTCCTGCACATTTCTCTGAGCTTCTGCTGTCCCCCCAAGCCTCCTGCTTAAAGTATCTCCCAATGCTTTTTCTTTAATGGCCTCAAGTTGTACCAGAGGAAGTTTAGATTGGATATTAGGAATAGTTTCTCTACTGAAAGAGTGGTGAAGCATTGGAACAGGCTGCCCAGGGCAGTGGTGGTGTCAACATCCCTGGAGGGGTTCAAAAGCCTTATAGAAGTGACGCTCTGGGACATGATATAGTAGACACAGTAGTGTTGGGCTGATGGATCATCTGAGAGGTTTTTTTTCCAGCCTTAATGGTTCGATGATTTCATCTTCTCCTAACCCACTTCTAATCATCACCTTTTGATTTTGGTTCTTCTTTTGTCCCTTTCTCCTGGGGCTTTATTTTCACTCCCCATGAAGCTACCTGGCCCCTTGATGGTCCAGCCATGTGTTTTCTATGGCAATAACTCATGCTGCTTTGTTTGTGGTTTGCCAGAGGCACGTTCAGCTCCCCCCAGGGGCCACCAGCAAGAGGACTTCAGTGCGTTGGGGGGTATCCGATTTAGGCTGTACAACCATGCAGCTTCCCACAGTGGCCGGCAAATCCGATAGAAGAGTTTTGGCCCCGCTGTGCTGGATGAAAAGAGCCTGTGAAATCATATTTAAGGTTGTCTCTTGAAGGTGCCCTCTGGGATAAAAAGCCCTCCTGTTGATGATGTTCAACTCGGGTTTGTAGTTAACACAATGGACCCGCCGTACAAAGCCGCGCGGGACCGCAGGCTGGAAAAGCCCTCTTAGGTCCCGGCTAATCCGTCCCCCCCACCAACCCCAGGGATTGTTCCCGACAGCTTGTTTTCTTTGCCCTGACCTACATAGTCAAAAAGAATCTTGTTGCACATTTTTGTTTTGGACCTTGAGGTCTCGGAGGAGCCAAATCCCCTTCTTGGCGGGGCGGGATGTGTTGTTAAACAGTGCTGGAGGCTCCAGGAAAACCATGGAGACGTGGGGACAATGAACCCTCTATGGGCCTCGCTTGGCTGTGGGATGGTCCTTCTTCTCCGGGCTGTGGCGGTGGGCGCCGGGACATGCAGACGCGGGCGATGAAGACGTCGGTGTGCTTGGCAGCCTGTCCTGCAATAGAGTGGTCACAGCAGCTCTCCAAGACAGAACGGTCCAGGGGGTAGAACTCAGCCACTCCTAATTAACCTGTTTCAGATGATGGAGATGAAGGCTGCATCTCGTACGTCCTCAATGGGTGGGTGGAGAGGCAAGTCCTGTTAGGACCGAGGAGATCTTTGTGTGGAAAAGACGTGGAAGGTCCTGTTGGGGTGTTTTAAGGATGCAAAAGATGGAGGTGGAAGGGGGTATTTAGGAAACCTGTAGTTTGGTTGTACCTCATCCAAACTGGCCAGGAAGGCCAGACAAAGGGCTTCAGATGTGAATTTTGAGGGTCTGGATCAGGGACTGTCACATATACTGAATTAATTCCCTTTTTTTCCTTCCTGTGCTGCTGGGGTGGGGTCAGCAATGATTTTTCTAACAGCTGGAAATCACCTGGGACTCCCAGTCTTCTCCGGTAGCTGCATTCACCTAATTTAAACCCCTGAGCTTCTGGATAGACCCACACCTCCCTGGGGAGCTCTTGTCATGAGAGGTGCTTACGCAGTGCTTGGAAAATTTTGAGATGAAGTGAGCATGACAAGAAAACATTAGAGCAGCCTTCCAGTACTGAAAGGGGACCCACAGGAAGGCTAAGGAGGGGCTCTTGAGCAGGGAGTGCAGGGACAGGACTAGGAGGAACAGTTCTAAGGTGAAAGAGGGGAGACTGAGATGAGATCTTAAGAAGAAATATTTTCCTGTAAGGGTGGTGAGGCTCTGGCACAGGTTGCCCAGAGAAGTCATGGATGCCTCATCCCTGGTGGTGATGAAGGCCAAGTTGGATGGGGCTTTGAGCCACCCTAATGCAGTGGGAGGTGTCCCTGCCCATGGCAGGAGGGTCGGAATTGGATAGGCTTTGAGGTTCCGTCCAACCCAAACGATTCAGTGATTCTGTGATTCAAGTGATGCTGGGGATTTTGGGGGGACAGAAGAAATCTGTGGTGACTTTGACCCTGAAAATGCCCTTCTGCCATAGCTCGGGCTGTCCTCGTGTTCCCTGTACCACCAAAACCAGAGATAATGTACCAGGAGGGAACTGTGGCTAAATTAATATAGCCATTCATAAATTAATATCAAATACTAATAAATTAATAATTAAATATGGACAGCTTAATAATTAAATATTAGCAGAACAATATTAAATAAATTAATAAAGCCTTCAAACCAGGCTTTGTGGTTAATGCCACCTGGCCAGTGCCCTTGTGACCTCTCATCTGAATCTCCTCCTCTCTCACCAACTTTTTCAACTCTTCTGTTTCTGTTTGTTTTTCCTTCCTGGTGGCTGCTGCAGCTTTTGGATCTGTTCATCCAGTGGGACTGGTCAACATATTTGGCTGACTACGGGCAACCCACGTGCAAGTATCTTCGCGTGAACCCGACGACAGCCCTCATCCTGCTGGAAAAGTGAGTGTGGGTCCAGATACCCGGGATAGGTTTTTCACTCCCATCTCACTCTGGGCAAGCGCGGGCTTTAGAAGCTCATTCCATCACATGCGGTGTGTGGACGGAGCAATCTGGAGAGTACCAGGCTGCTTGTGGTCCAGTTAGCAAAGCCCTGAGATGGACTTTTTGAGCTCAAATAGAAAAATCCTATTTTAGTCCCCTAACATGAATTCCAGATTTTGTGTCAAAATGCAGTGACTTGGCTGAGGGTTTGTCTTTTGCTTCACTGTAGAGGTGGATCTCAATGCCCTAAATTTAAATTTGCTGGCCTGCAGGCTCCCATATCTCCCTTCTGTTGGATCCATGGAGGGGTTCAAGTGCTAAAAGCCTGGCTATGGGACAGAGACAGTCTTCAGGTGGCTCTGTCGTTTAGGGTGGTCATATGGTGTGAATGTTGGGATTGTCCTCTGCAGGGACAGGAGGTGGTTCCCATCCAAGTGAGGAGGACATTCTATGATTCTATGAGTCTATGAGATGGCCCCGATGACCCTTTCTTTGGTGAGACCTCCAGGCTGTCATCGGGAGGATCAGCCCTACTCATGCCGCTTTGATCCTATAAGACCTCACAGCTGCTCTTCCAGCTGATCTGACAAAGAAGTAACCTGCCCAAAATGATCATTAATAATTGTCCAAGCAGCTCGTGCCATGGGCACTCCACTGCTACGTCTTGCATGGAGGAATGGGCAGAAGTGAATTACAATTGGATTTGGTTATGTTTACCATGCAGTCAAGACACTGGGGAGGAGTTTGAGTTGTTTTTTTGAGTTCCTCTTTTTATCTGTTGCTTATAGAAGAGGAGATGGCTACTTTAGAGTTGAGGCTAAACCTTTAGAAGAGGGAAAGTAGTGTGCTGCTGAGCTTTGGAGTTGCATCTTTGTTATCTGTCGCACATGTAGCTGCACTACCTCCTCTCCCAGCGAGGAGAGCAGTGAATTTCACAGCAACTTATGACATCCAAATGCTATCAATATGGAACATGGGGACTAAACTTGGGTAGTTGCTGTGTATAAAACACTTTTATACATTATAAAAGGAGTTTTATACATCTTTATATGTGCTGTGTAATGCGTTGTGTTGCTCACAAGGTATTCACAGCCTGACATCCATGATGGAACAGCATGTGGTATGTTCAGAACTATCCATAAAATGGTAAAATGAAGAGCTATCAAAAATCTGAGAGCTTGGACATGAAGCAGCTGGGAGAACCAGAGAATTGTGAGCTGAGATCCATGGCAGGTGCTGGGAAGGCAGTGGGACAGCAGGACAGTGGGACAGTGGGACAGCTTCATGCTCCAGGTTGTTTTGCTCAGCTCGTACTGAAGCATGCAGCATCCATGTTTGATGCTGTTAATAAAAAGCCACAAAGCCTGGCTTGGAATGACAGCCTTCTCCCTGAAAAGGATCTCATTTGAAGGGCAATCTTCACATGTCCAATTTGCTTTCTGGAGGCAGCCCTGGTGGAACCACTAGGTTGACACTTGTATCCCCAGCATGCTCATGGCGAAGCAACACCTGCATGGCATTGCCTGCATGCTCAGGTGGGCTCTGCCCTGGCCCTGCTTGGGCTTCTGCCCTTTGAGGAGTCTCCATGCATCATCTACCACCTCCAGATCCACTGAGACTCTTCACTGACCTGCCCATAACTTCAGGCATGTCCACTCCGAGCCCATCTCCCCAACCCTCTCCATAGGCTTTGCCAACAAAGCGACATGGAATTCTGATCTGCTGGTTCATTTTGTAACCTGTTTTCATCGTTATCTCTTTTCCTAATCACACATCTCTCCTAGGATATCACGAGTGTAAGTATGCTGCTTGCTTGGGCTTTTACCCTCACCTTGCAGTGACTTTATTGTTTGATTTAAATGGAGCACTAAATGATCTAAATGCAAGCTGCCTTTGAAACGGTTCCCTCCGGTAACTTTATCGTCTCAAATGTACTAATTAGAGCTAAAAGAGGAGCTTTTACTCTCTCGCTTCTTTTTTTTTCCTTATAGATTAATTTAAACAAAGCTTGGCTCTGTTGAAGGTGGTGTTTGTTGACAGGGGTGGGGAAAGCACTGAGCTCATGCTTTCCCTTCCTCTTACTTTTAATCCTTGCACAAGGACCACCTTACTAAACTGTGCTCAGTTGTCCGAGCACTCTGCGGGCACACACTTAAAGAAATAAAACTGTTGCTTCTCCAAAGAGATCTTTAACTGCTCAAAAGCATTGCCTCCTTCTTCCAAAGCAGATATTCTTGGTGTCTGGATGCACCACTTCATCACGGACAGGTGCTATCAGCAGCCCAGGGACTACCCGCACTGTGTCCCGATCACTAGAGTCAAGTAATCACTAGAGTCAAGTACTGGAAAAGAAACAGGCCAGCATTCTGCTGGAAGGACATGGATCTGGTAGAGCGAGTCCAAAGGAGGCCACAGAGATGATGCAAGGGCTGGAGCACCTCCCATATGAGGACAGACTGGGAGAGCTGGTGTGGTTCAGCCTAGAGAAGGCTCTGGGGAGACCTTAAACCACCCTTACAGTAAGGAAGGAGGCTACAGGAAATCTGGGGAGGGGCTCTAGATCAGGGAGTGCAAGGATAGGACTATGAGGAATGGTTTAAGCTGAAAGAGGGGAGATTGAGATGAGCTCTTAGGAAGAAATATTTTCCTGTGAGGGTGGGGAGGCCCTGGCACAGGTTGCCCGGAGAAGTGGTGGCTGCCCCATCCCTGGAGGTGTTCAAAGCCAGGTTGGATGGTGCTTTGAGCAACCTGACCCAGTGGGAGGTGTCCCTGCCCATGGCAGGGGAATGGGACTGGATGGTCTTTAAGGTCCCTTCCAACCCAAAACCTTCTATGACTCTGTCGGGTCTGAAGATACCAGCAGCTCCCATCCTCCCCAGTCACTTGGCCCCAGTTACGCAGATCCACCTACAAGCCTTTGTTGTGGGATCAGTGCTCTGACTGCTTTTTCATCCTGATCTGGTAGCTTTATTCATGCAACTCCTTTCTAATTGTTCAAACAAGTGTGCAAGTTTTCTTGCATACAACAGGCAAGAAACGTTCCATGCATGCAGCCTTCTCAAAAACATTTCATGGACCTGAAGAAGTCCCACAGCATCAGAGATGGCTTTGAGGATGTGAGGATTCTTAGGGCAGAGGATGCTCTGCTGTAAATTGCCCACTCATTACCTGTGATAACAGCAGCAGGCAGTGAAGGAAAGTGATGGACCCAGCACTGGGTGGAGGTTTCTGAAGGTGCAGGTTTACTTTCAGTGGCTCTGATGTCCCCACATCACCTGTGAAGTAGAAACAGAGCCCTTAGTCCTCTTGATGAAGTGCTTGGAGACCCACTGGAGCCTTACGGCACTGCCAGAAGAATGGGTGTCCCATAGGAGAGTGGTTATTTCCAAAATTCAGGATGCTGGGACACCTCTGATGTGTGACTCAAAAACCCTGCTTCCCATCAGTGCGGTCGCTCCCTGGTTCTCACAGTGGAGCAGCTGGTGATCTGCTTTGGTTAAAAAAAAGTAGTGAAAGGAAAAAAATCATATTTATTTTGCTGGATAAAAGTGCTCCGAGCTATCTTGTTACTGTTGAGAGAGCAGCTTGAATATATATTCCTGTGTCTTTAGGCACTTATAACTCTATCAAATTAGCCTTTGGGATAAAGTTGTTCTCCTTGTTTCCAGTTACAAGCTGAATGTTTCTGGGAACATTTCAGATTCCCTTTGGCTCTTTTTAGGAAGACTGAAGCATGAAAAACCTCATTTTTTTGGTTTTTTTTAATCAGTTATGTAAGTTTTTAGAGGTTTGATTTGGACTCGGTTGACTCAAAAACCCCCTGATCTGATGAAGTGCCAGCTTCCCAGGGACTATCAGCACTGTGTCCCAGTTGCTTGGATGCTTCATTTAGGTCCTCAAAGCTGAAAACACAGGCTTACGTGGCTCATGCACAGCCATCAGCCTCTGCCAGATCTGATTTACTGAGAAAATAATTTACAAATTGTGGTCTTATAAGAGAGCGGTGCCAGCTGAGAACCAGTGGACTGGATGTGGAAGCTGATGCCTTCAGGAGCTGTTGAAGGGTTGACCCTTGTCGGGTTGTTTCCCTTCCCAGCACATGCCCTGCCTGCGCAAAACCAGCACTTGGAGAGTGCAACAAGACCTGCTCCCACCCCAAAAATAAGCATCCGCGAATGCAAGTGTGTGTGAAGCCCCAGCTTTGCATGGCTAAGAGAGATGGAGCTGCACCAGCTTTGCCTTCATGTCCCATCCCACCATTCTTGTCTCTGCCTTCCTCATGGAAACAAATGCACTACTTTATGTATTAAATGTAATTTTAATAAAATACAAATCTGAAGAAGGTTTTTAAATTGAGGAAAGGAATGCTGGATCCCTGCATAGAATCATTAAGGTTGGAAAAGTCCTCTAAGATCAACAAGTCCAACCATCAACACAATACCAACGTGCCTACTAAACCATATCCTGAAGCATCACATCTACACATCTTTTGAATGCCTCCAAGGATGGGGATCCCAAAACTTCTGTTAACATAAATTATATGCTATGATACGAATGGCTTTAAATTGGAAGGGGGAAGATTTTGATTAGATATTAGGAAGACATTCTTCACGCTGAGGGTGGTGAGGTCCTGGCACAGGTTGCCCAGGGAAATTGTGGCTGCTCTCTCCCTGGAAGTGTTCAAGGCCAGGTCGGATGGGACCTTGAGCACCCTGATCCAGGGGGAGGTGTCCCTGCCCATGGTAGAGAGGTTGGAACTGGATGAGCTTTAAGGTCAAGCATTGGAATAAGCTGTCCATGGAAGTGGTTATGTCACCGTCCCTGGAGGTGTTTAAAAGACGAATGGATGTTCTACTTGGGGACATGGTCTAGTGGCAGTCTTTGCAGGATTAGATTGATGGTTGGGCTTAATGATCTCAAATATCTTTTCCAACCAAAACCATTCTATGATTCTGTAAGGTCCCTTCCAATCAAAATCATTCCATGATTCCATGATTCTGTGACATTGATTGGGATTTCTGGGGTTAAAAGGAAAAATGCAAACTGTAAAGTTTGCTGATGGTTTGGAATACCCATCTTTACAGAAACCAGGGATAAAAGTTGGGGTAGAACCTCTAGTTCCAGTCACCTCCTCTCTCTACCAGGTTACCCAGAGAAGTTGTGGGTGCCGCATCCCTGGAGGTGTTCAAGGCCAGGTTGGATGAGGCTTTGAGCAACCTGATCCAGTGGAAAGTGTCCCTCCCCATGGCAGGGAGTCAGAACTGGAAAATCTTTAAGATCCCTTCCAACCCAAACCATTCTATGATTCTATGATTCAATCCTGTACACAGGCACATTGAGTGCAGTTCCTTCACGGGGCTTGGTTGCAACATTTAGCAGCGATACCTTGTGCCATAACCTGTTTCTGCTCTGCGCAGGATGAGAGACACAAGCAGAAAAAACAACGTTTTTGCCCAGTTTCGGAAAAACGAGAGGGACAAACAGAAGCTGATCGACACCGTGGCCAAGCAGCTCCGCAGCCTGATCAACAGCCACCACTCGTGAGGGACTCGTGAGGGACCTCCTGCACTGCAGCCTTCCACACACCTGAACTTGGGATTCTTGTTCAAAGAGAGTATATGTATTTTTTTATTCACCTGTATAGTGTTCATGAAACCCACCCTGAGGAGAAAATATTCCTTGGTAAACAATCCTGGGAAGAGAGGCGGCACTGCTTGTGAAGGTGGTGGCAGGTGTCTTCTATTATAAACTCCGATTTTCAGGGGGTTATAAAGTGTCGGTAGATCCTGAAGGCTGAGAGAGAAGTTCACACCCCGACTGTTTTCTTGCCTTCCTTTTGTTAACTTATTCAGTCGCGGAACACAAAATAGAGGGAGGAGTTGCGATTTGAGGTTCTTTCATGGGCTCTGGTACACGGAGCAGATGTTTTGGAAGAAGGTCACTTGTTAGCTTGTCTTGCCCAATTGCGTGTTGAATTTAGGTAGGAAAAGAGGCAAATCGGTTTCCCAACATTCCTTTTTTTCCCTAGGAGTGCTGATGTCCATCATAGGCTGCAGATCTCTGGAGCTGCAGTCCTTTCCCATGTCTATAATCAGTGTAACCACCCTCTGAACTCCACCTCTAGGACCTGCCAGTGGCTTTTGGACCTGCACTGAATGTTGAAGGGCTTCAAGAGCTCCCTCACTGATTAGATTTGGCCAGTCTGGCGCTGGGATGCTGCTGCTCGCATCCAGTGGAATAGGAGGGATGCTCAGCAAGGATGGTGCAAAGGCAGGCTGAGCTTTCCTGGTGTCCAGGGCACTCTGTTCAGCTTTGCAACCTCTCCTTGCACCTCTTTTCCGTGCTGAAGTCCTGTCTTCCTTCTCCTCCTGACACAGTGCAATGGGGTGAAGTCCCTCTGCTTCCCACATGTGTTCTGACTTGTGTCGTGTGAGGAACAGCCCTGCAAACCCACTACTGCCCAGGACACCAAGCAGGAGCCTCCTGGAGGTCCCTGAAGCAGGGACCATGGAGCAGCATTGCTCCACAGCCCCTGGCTCAGGAAGTGCCTACAGACAAAATTCTCCTCTCTCTTGTGGAGGTGCCCAAACATCCTCTGCTCAAATCAAGACAGGCTTTGAGGAGGATGGTAACTCTACCAACAGGAGTTTAATCCCAGGATTCAGGTTACAGAGAGAGGGGACTTTTGCCCTTACCTTCTTATTACCCTTTTGACTCTAATTACTGCAGGTGAAAGCTTATCCAGCTCATTCCCCCACCTCCCAAACCCTGATGTTAAAGGGAATTGCGATCTTCCTGGTGTGTGTTACGGAAAGGGACATGAGCCATCCTGTTTCCTACTCTTGTTTAAAGGCACTGGATGCTCAGTTCTCAAATCACTCCTGGAAGCAGAGGGTTTTTTTGGTGGCCTGAAGGGCAAGGTTCCTTCTCCTTCCCCTCCCTTGGCACAGACTCTTGAAACTTGGGGAGGGGATACAACTTGTTCAAACATCGCTATGACATCTGCAGAAGAGCAGCAACACTTTCTTGGTGCATTCTTTGCTCTCTGGCCACATGCACTTTTTGCTGTGCAGTTCTTGCTTTGGGAGCTCTTCTGACGCTCAGGCTCTGGATACACAAAAGGGACGGTGCTTTATCTTCCCTCCCTGTTCCTCAGCAATACTTTAGTCTTTGTTTTCTTTTTGATAAGCAAATGTGTTAAGTAACTCTGAAAGTCAATAGGAAAATTGTGGGGCTGTCATCCTGTCGCAGGAGTCTCCAGCCATGAGGAACAGTGGATTATTTGCATTAAGAGGTGGGAAGAGCCAAACTTGGCTTTACGGTTCCTTGATTTGGGAGGAGGGATCAGAGTTTGCTGTCTTCTTAACTTCTTTGAAGAACATGTGTGAAGGATGGAGAGGAAAAAGCAGCTGAATGAAAGTTGGTGTTAGCGTAGCCAGAAAGGGGTCATTTTTGTAGATATATCTACATATGACACAGCAAAGGCCAGAAGGGCCTTTGTATCTCTGTAGACAGAGCTATATATGACAAAGAAAAGGCTTTTGGAGGGACCCATGGAAATAAGTTCAGTCCTTTCCCCACTGTCGACCTCCTTCCAAAATGCTGGATGTGAATGTGAACCAGCCTGGGGGCTTTGCCACGGTTCCTGTGAGCCCCAGGGGTTCCCCAGCTCAATTTTGGCATCCCAAAAAGGACAAATTGTCCAGTTTGCCAGACTCCAATATGAAACTCTTCCTTGCTGGATTGCTGGAGAGAAAGGACACAGACCATGGTCCTGGTAGTGATGGGAGAGCCCTCAGCCCTTCAGGCAAGATGCATCCCATGCACCGCCAGACCATGGGGCACTTTTATTCCTCCTCCCCACTGTGGGAGAGACGTGGGGCCAAGAGTGTGAAGGGGATGCAAAGCAGGTGGGATGGGCTGGTTCAAGCATTAGAACTTCTACCCAGAGGATGGAGGGCAAAACAAAAACCACAGGTATCCGAAGGTGAAGGTAACAGGTGAAGCTCCAGTCCACAGGGCACTTCAGTTAAGGGCCGTTAGATAGTTAAAAGCACTTTAAAAGCCTTCAGAATCAAGCTGCTACAGACACTGGCAGCGGCACCGCTGAGCATCAGCGAGCATGACAAATAAGGCACTCTGGCATTTCCAGTTTTTATTAGTGGGAGGATAGCCTGTCAAACACAATTTTTAATCACTTTTGTCAGCTGCTGGGTTGGCTGCCAGGCGAGGCGGTGCCTTTGCAGCCGGGAGGCTTTTTCTCTCCTCCGTACTAGGGATGGAGGGAGGAGCAGGAGGAGGCAGCGCCGGGCAGTATCGCCCCTGCTCCCCGAGGAACAGGGAATGGGCTTTGTGCTGCTGTGCGGTGTGAGCAGAAAAACACATCCAGCTGTGCTGCCGCCTCGAAACTCCACTTTTTTCTCCCCAAGGGATGAGCCCTGTAATGCATTGCACAAGTTATTCCCATATAAAATTCCCAAAGCAGCTGGATCTCAGGGCAAGAACTTGTTTCAGACACTCCAGCTCGTTTCCAGCTTTCCCCATCCCATATCTGGGTTTTCCCACCCATCTCCACCGAGCTTTGGTTAGAAGAGGAGGGACACGGCATTGCCATCCCTGCCCAAAAGGGATTTCCTCACTTCTTTAAGCTCTTTTTGGAGAAACTGGGATTGGAATTCTGCAGACTAGCTTCTGGCACTCAGGACTTGCTGCTGGGAAATTCAAACTCGGCCGAGGGAAGACATTCAGGGAGTTTCTGATTTTGGAGGTCAAGCGCCTAACCGCAAGTCACAGAATGGGATGAAAAATGGCATTTTGGTGCTCTGGTCCTAATTAACTTTTTGTTCTGAGAGATGCAGTCCCATCCCTTCAAAATAAAAACTAATCTTTTAAACAGATTGCTTAAAAAGCCCTGGAAGACGTTTAAAATCCCCTCTAAATCTCTTACTAATGATCAGTATCCTCTGCTATGGCTGGTATTGCTTAGGAGGGAGAGGTTGTTGCTATACATTTATAAGGGGAGGTGGGAAATAGGGGCAGAACTCGCTCTGTTCTTGAAGATTTGCAACCCCCAAAACTAATAATGCTGCTATTAACACCTCCATCTCCATACATTGAACCTTCCTTAGAGTTCTTTTTAAGCTGTGGCTGTAGAAAAGGCTGGGTTATTCCCCAACCCAGCAAACATATTTCAGCGTCCTTGGGAAAAAAAAAATGACAAAAATAGACAAATTTGGCTTCTTGAGAAGCTTCCACACAGCCTTCAGGGGCTTTGCAAGGTAGCCCGGGGCGGAGGGGGGGGAATAATTTTATTCAAGGTCTTTAATGTACTGACTCAAAACCGTACCTAGGTGTGAGGGGGAATAGCCTGTTTTAGACATCAGCACGTGGGCATCTGTGGGAGAATGAGGAGGAGATTTTTTTCTGTGTGTTTTTCCTTTTTCTTAGGGCTGGAGTTCAAGTCAGATGCTCGTAGCAATTTTGCACTTTGTTCTACATCCAACCACAACTCCAGGCGATGAGGCGGAGGGAGAAGCTGACTGGGGCTTTGTTGGAGGGGCTGTTTTGGGTTTTGTTTTCTTAAAAATTGGCTGCTTTTTTGCTGCTCTGAAAATGGGTGTTTGGGCAGAAGGCGTGGGTGTTTGCGTGCTGGTCTCAAACTGTTGGCAAGATGCTGGGAGGCAGTGTGAAGAGCAGACGCTGAGATGGAGCCGAGACCACTCTGGTGGCATTGGCTGCTGTTGGCACCTCCTGCACTGAAGCAGGTTTTGGGGTAAAATCTTTTACCCTGTGAGGTAGCAATGATGGGAAGCGGCAAGTGAGGGAGGTTTGTGGTAGGGAATCTCTCCAGCATCCCTTCAAACCCCAGGCAGAGACATCTTTGGTTGTTTCCTACCTCCCAGCCACACCTTGGGTTTTTTCCTTTTAATCCTAGGCTGGGTTTGGTGCTTTTTTTGGACCATCAAGTTGTTTGGAGCATCGAACCACCCTCCCATGCCCCGCCTGGGTGAATGTCCCATCCCCGGATGCTGTGGGGTTTCTGAGGTCTCTGCACCCCATTTCCTGTGGCTACATGGTGCCCAGGAACTCTGTGTGTTTGTCCCCATCCAGCACGACTCGTGTGGTTACCTCAGTGCTGGGGAGCTCAAAGGGAACGCAGCTCACAGATACATCTTATTGCAAATGACTTCAAGATGAGCCTGTCTCTGCCATCAGCTTTGAGGGAAGTGACCCAAATACACCGTGTTCTGGGTGGGATTCATCCCAAAAACTCTGGATGGGGAAATGGGGCTCAGGTTGAGCACGAAAACACACTTGAACCCTCATCCCCATCCATCCCTGTCCACTGGCTGCTTGGGTCGCCTTTTCTCTTCTGGGGGGAGAAGGACTTGATTTTGTTAACTAATGTGGTGAAAACAGCTTTTTTTGCACAAGTCGTTGCACAATAAGGGGAAAAAATTAGTAAATTAGGTTTAACTTTAAAGGGAACTTTTTTTTTCCTTAAAACTCACTAGCAGAGCTACTGATTAAAAGTCTAAAAGAAGAGATGGACTGACTGACAAATGGACTGCATGGTTTACAGGTTCAGTTGCGTTAGACATTAGCATGTTGATTTTCAGTGTACATTTATCCTATTGTAACTTCTATTAAACAATACTGCATATAAAACTGTTTAAATAAGTGCCTGGGCTCACTGTACGTCACTGCGAAAGCACTGCCTTTGCTGTCACATCACTGAAAAAGGATCCTAAATCCCATAAAAGGCAAAATTTAACAGTCCTTTTGTACAACCAGTGAGGATTTGGTGCTGAAACACTCGGATTATTCTGTGAGGAGATGACCCCTTAATGAGTTCTGGCTCCCACACCCTGTGTGGCATTGCCGTACTATGAGCTAAAGCCTGGTTTTGCCTGGTATGGTGATGATTGTAATTGATTTCTGCCATAAACAAGGCTACAGTCTATGGGCTGGTTACGGAGGTCGTGGTCTGCTGGACCAGGCTGAAGCCTGGAGAGGGGCTTTTGATCAGGGGGTGCACAGCTAAAATGAGAGGGAATGGTTTTAAGCTGAAAGAGTGGAGCCTGAGATGAGATCGTAGGAAGAAATGTTTTCCTGTGAGGGCAGTGAGGCCCTGAACTCCAGGTGGGACCTCGCGAGAGATGAGTAGAGGGAGAGAAAATTGGAACCAGTTGGCAAAAAGCAGCATCCTGTATCCCTCCAGCAGCTCCCACCACTGTGGAAGTGCCGTGAGGTGGCAACCCAAGCCTCACTGGCACCTGAGCACTCAGGTCAAGATGATTTTCACTCCAGCTCCTTGTGCATCCCCGCTCTCGTGAGACCTCCCACCTGGAGTATTGTGTCCAGTTCTGGAATCCTCAACATAAGGATATGGAACTGTTGGAATGGGTCCAGAGGAGGCCACGAAGATGATCCTAGGGCTGGAGCACCTCTGCTATGAGGACAGGCTGAGAGAGTTGGGGATGTTCAGCCCGGAGAGGAGAAGGCTCCAGGGAGATATTAGAGCAGCCTTTGAGTACCTGAAGGGGCCCCAGGAAAGCTGGGGAGGGACTTTTTCATCGGACTTGGAGTGATAGGACAAGGGGGAATGGCTTTAAATTGGAAGGGGAAGGATTTAAATTTGGTGTTAGGAAGAAATTCTTCATGATGAGGGTACCACCCTCATGAGGCCCTGGCACAGGTTGCCCAGGGAAGCTGTGGCTGCCCCATCCCTGGAGGTGTTCAGGGTCAGGTTGGGTGGGGCTTTGAGCAACCTGATCCAGTGGGAGGTGTCCCTGCCCGTGGCAAGAGGGGTGGGAGTTGAATGGGCTTTAATGTCCCTTCCAACTCCAACCATTCCATGATTCTATGATTAAATCCAAGCTTGAGGTTGAAGCAGTAGCCTCATTGTAATCTCATTGATTACATCTGGGTTTGCAGATGGAAACAGTACTCCTGAGCAGGACTTAAGGCTTGAGGGACAAAGCAGAGGTAACAGGCAGTTCATCGAGGAGGAGATGGGTCTTGCGTTAGCTCTCTATGGGAAATATTTTTGCCTGCTCACATTTTTCTTTCATGGTATTAATCTTCCTGCACAATTTGATGATTATATTAATTTGGGTTTTTTTCTGGTCCTAGCAGTGTTAAGGTATTGGATTCCCCAAATACATCCCAGCCCTCACACTGAACGTGCAGGAGACTTTGGTTGCTGTAAGGTGTTTGACTTGGTACCACACGACACATTGATTAGGAAATTAAAATGATGTAAAATCAATAGGACACATGTTAATTAAAAACTAGCTAACTGGGATATCTCAGCATGTAATCCTAAACAGAGATGCAGCGCTGGGGCATCTCCATGGGGCCACGTGATGCTGAGGATTCCAGGCTGGGAGGCAGAATTGGGGGTCCTGTCTCCCTGGTAGAAGCAATAGGGAAGTTTGCTTGAAAGGCTCAGGCAAATAGGGAAGTTTGCTTGAAAGGCTCAGGCAAACGGTGTGGTTTGATGTGTAAGGGTGGAGGATTTAGGGCATAGTTATGGACGGGAGGACTTCCTGTCTGGAAAGTGAGAGCTGTGTAAAAGGATACTGGATGGATTGTATTTCGTGAATTCCTCTAAAACTTTTCCTTAAGCTATTTATCCCTTTTGGTTTCCATCACATCCTGGGGCAGGGAGTGCCGCGTGTTAATTCAGTGCAACGGGGAGGAAAAATGCTCCTTGGTGCTTGATTCTAAACTTCTGCCAGCATGTTTGCATGTGCACACGGGGCAAAAGAGGATCAAAGGAGGATGGGCACCTCCCAAATGTCATCTGTTCACCTCAGAATGTCCTTGGGTGGTCTCTGGTATTGGCAATCATGAACAAAAGGGAAAGTGCCATCTCCTCTGACAGAAGGTGCAGGTGGGACCCCAAAATGCACAAAGTCACCCATGCCTGGCCAGCCCACCTTGGGACTCAGCAGCTGACATAGCACTATGGATCAGCCTGATGTCTCTTCCCATGGAGCAGCTCCCTGCAAAGTGCCTGGTGAAGGGCTTTAACTTTCACCCTTGTCTCCTTGGCCTGGAATGCTGAGCAGTGCTAAGAGCAGACTGGATATGTGCTGGTCCAGGCTCAGGACCACGCTACAGGAGCCACACAGCCCAGAGCTAGAGAGCTGGAGATGGGTCACAGCCCTCACCAAGCTGAGACGTGGTCCAGCACCATGAGACGCCAGTGGGAGATGGTGAGCAGCTGGACCATCCTGGATGTTGGATCAGCAAGCTGCAGCCACAGGTACGTTTTGCGACATGGGTGTGGGATCATAGAATCATTAACACAGCGATGTACCAAAGTCCGAGTGCTACGGTGTGGCAGGGCTCTGCCTGCACCTAAACCTGTGCACAAAGCAGGGTCAAACCTCACCACAGCTGAGGGGCACCCACAGCTTCCTGGCTGTCTCTGTGCCACCAGCCTTTCAGCCCTACTGCCCTCAGCCCCTTGTGTGACCTGGGCTGGAGCAGCGAGCCTGTTGTCCCAACTCCAGGGACGCGCTGCAAGTGCAGCATTGAGGATGGTGCTGAGTGTAGCTCCATCCATTCAAGGAGCAGTCCCTGGAGCAAACCTTCCCCAGGACCACACCCAGGCTTTTCTGGAGAAGAGCAAATTGGGACAGTGCAGAGGGGGGGATGAGCCTTGGCCCCCATCTCGACTCACGTGTTGCTGAGTAGATGCATCTCCCGAGCCCTTGGGTTGCTCCTTTTAGTTGTTCAAGCCTTGCTTTCCTCATTCTAAAATAAGATTGTCCCTTGCTTAGGGACATGGTTTAGTGGTGAACTTGGCAATGTTACATTTATGGTTGGACTTGATGAGCTTAAAGGTCTTTTCACCCCTAAATGATTCTGTGCTTCTAAGAGTTTCTTATTTTGACATCTTTTGTGGGGTGCTGAGTTTCTACACCAGGATTTAACATCTCCGTGTGGTGACTCACCCCCTTGTTTTTCCCACATAGATGAGATGGAGGCCAAGTGGCGAATCTAGCTGGATTGCCACCTTCACTATAGCTTTGTGGGGGTCTGCAGAACAACACAAGAAAGAAGCTCCAGCACAACCTTAACATGCTTGGACCTAGCGGTGCTCTTTCCCTTTCCAGCGGGACAGGACCTCTGGAGGTCTCTAGGCTAGTCTACTGCTCAAAGCAGAACTGTTACCCTAGATCATCATGGGTGTGGTTTTATGTGGTCAAGTCTTGAAAAACCTCCAGGGATGGACATCTCTCACCTCTCTGGTGGCCTGTTCCAGATCTGCACCACCTTCCCAGTGAAGACTTTCTTAGTGTCCAACATGAAGACAGCACCCAGAGCTGATTTTCTGTGCTCACAAGGAGTAGCATGAGCTGTGGGCTTACGTTCAACCTGGTTGTCCCTGTCGCCACTAGGTCTGGTCCAACAGAGTTGGTACTCAGCCACTCAGTAGCCACTCTGTGACTGTTTTCTAGGCAAACCATTGTAATGGAGGTGAAGAAGATGCAGACGAATGTCTTGTACGTGGGGCATGACAAGACAGCATACCCACAGCTTGATGCAGGAATCTTCCAGTCACAAGCTACTGTTCTGTCCCATGGGCTGCATCTAAAGCAGTGTGGCCAACAGGGCAAGGGAGAGGATTCTCCCCCTCTACTCTGCTCTCTTAAGACCCCACCTGGAGTCCTGTGTCCGGTTCTGGAATCTACAGCGTAAGAAGGATATGGAACTGTTGGAATTGGTCCAGAGGAGGCCATAAAGATGATGTGAGGGCTGGAGCACCTCTGCTATGAGGACAGGCTGAGAGAGTTGGACTTGTTCAGCCTGGAGAAGAGAAGGCTCTGGGGAGCTGGAGACAGACTCTGCTGACAACTTCACCTTCTTGCAACCTCAGCCAATCTCATCAAGGAAGAAAGGAGGTTAGAAGGTAAACCAAGGTGAAGGCAAGAAGGGACAGAGACAGGAGGAAATAAATGCTCAGGAATATCTGTTCAAAAGTATTTGTCTTGCCTGCCTTGAAGAAAATGAGGAAAAAACCTCCCTACTTGTGGTTGCTTGTGGGTTTGGGATTCAACTCTGGAAAACAGCTACAGCAAATGCAACAAGAAAGAAAACCTTGTTGGGCGATCACTGAACTCTGAGTAGGGGTGGTGACTGCAGGCAAGAGACTACAAGGGAACCAAAACCTTCCCAACCAACCCCCAACTTCAGTAGAGCACCAGATAATGATGGCCCAGACAGCCCCTTCTCTTTATTGACCCCAAAGATTCGAGTAGGTCAGATGCAGGTCCTGCACATAGGCTGGGGTATATGGCCCAGAATGCCTGGGCTCACATCAGACCTCGAAGCTTCTGTCTGAGAGTCTGGTTCTTAGAGGTGTTGGGCTGATCTTATTAGTGATTATTGAGTCCAACTCCTGTCCCTGCACAGGACAACCCCAGCACTCACACCATGTGTCTGAGGGCACTGTCCAAATGCTTCTGGAGTATTGTCAGGCTTGATTCCATTACTGCTTCCCTGCAGAGCTGTTCCAGTGCTCCATCACCATCTGTGTGAAGAACCTTGTCCTAATACTCAACCTAACCGTCCCCAGCACATCTTCCTGACATTTCCTCAGGTCCTGTCATTGGTCACCAGAGAAGAGCTCAGTGCTCCTCCTCCTCCCCTTGTGAGGAAGCTGTAGACCCCAATAAGGTCTCCCCTCAGTCTCCTCTTTTCTGGGCTGAACAGACCAGGTGACTTTAGCAGCTCCTCATATGACTTCACCCTCTCTTCTCAGCTTTGCTTAGCAGAGACCAGGGGCTTTAGGCTCCCTATTCCTCTCAATATTCTGGTTGCCATTTCCCATACATGCTCCCATATCCCATCTGAGCCTCTCTTTCAGCATCGTGGACCAAAAAGGTGCATGCTGCAAGGCGTTGCCAGGACTAACGTGTAATGCTTCACTGTCTCAAATGGAAATGTCTCACCAGATACTAAAAGCCCTCTTTCAGAGCTGTAACAGAATTGCTTTGTTGTAGGCAGTGATCATTGCATCCAGGTCTTTCTACTCACAGGCCATTTTGAGGTGAAGGGCTCTTAGCTTGCTGCATGACCCTGCACTTCGTTCTAACAGCTCTCACCCTCCTGTGTTTACACCACTCATTATGGCTGTTCAGTTCTCAACTGACATCACCATGCTCCCCGGTGATGGTGGTGATGAAGCAGTGTGCAGGATTTGTCAGATTTAGAATCATAGAATGGTTTGGGTTGGAAGGGACCTTAAAGCTCATCCAATTCTATTCCCCTGCCTTAGGCAGGGACACCTTCCATTGGATCAAGTTACTTGAAGCCTCACCCAACTTGGCCTTGAACACCTTCAAGGATGGGATATCCATGACTTCTCTGGGCAACCTGTGCTAGTGCCTCACCACTCTCACAGTAGTAAATTTCTTCCTAAGATCTCATCTAAACCTTCCCTCTTTCACCTTAAAGCCGTTCCCCCTCATCCTATCCCTGCACTCCCTGATAAGCAGCCCTTCCACAGCTTTCCTGTAGGCTCTTTTCAGTACTGGAGGACTGCTCTAAGGTCTTCAGGAGCCTCCTCCAGGCTGAACAACCCAACCTCTCTTTCTTCTGTCATGGGTCAAACCCAATTTTGGCAGGATAAGGAAGATTGTGTAAGATGAATGAAAGAATAAGACCATCTTCAGTGAAATTCTTCCCACCCTTGAAAACAAGAAACAGGTAGGCAGGTGGACACTAGATCAGAAGGACCACCACAGTTTGTACAAGTGAAGAGTTTAAAGCAAAAGTGGAGGAAGGATGCTGATAAGAGACAGCTGTCATCACATGCCTGGAGAACACAGGTGAAGGAGGTTGTTAGAGTAGATAAACGAAGGTGAGAAGGGAGAGGAGCAGATGGCTCAGAGATAGAACAACCTGTGATAAGGATGGGTGAGGAAGGTGAAGCAGCTAGAGAAGGGATTGCACCTTCTCTGGTAAGGAGACTGGATGAAATCCAAGAGGAATGAGCACAGAGCATTGCATACAGGGGAAAAAATGTGGGCAGGGAGACATCGGAGATTGAGCAACCAGACTTGGGATGTGAAACTGGGTTGTTCAGGGAGTAACAGCTGAGTAATTGTAATGCCAAGAGAGGTCAAGGTTATTCAACAAAGGTGAGGGTGCTCGGAGCATAGTGTGATGGGGAAGAAGCAAAATAGGACCACTTAGCAAAAACAGGACTTCCCTTCTTTCCTGCTTGATGCTTTTTCAGTGTTTTTCCAAACATCCGATCCCCAGGTGGGACTGGGTGGTGTTCCTCTCGGTGACAGCCCCTTCATCTTTGCTCTATGCCGTGATTATGAAGCCCACATGGCTTCGTGGTCCTGCTAATTGCATTCTGTGGGGCAGTAATTGAATGAAAGCTCACGAGAGCCATGGATCAAAGGCAGGAGCCCATCAATATCTGCCTGCCCCAGAATCCGATTAGCAAGGAGAAGACATAAATCACAGCTGCCCCTCCCTGACCCAGCAAGACTTAATGCAGGTATAGTGCCCAGGCCGGTGTCAGGGAAATCTGATTTGCTCACGAAAGGTTAAGCAACGCTGTGGATGAAAAATTATGGCGATGCCGTGTCTTCTCGGCAGTCATTCATCTCCGCGCCGCTCGCCGTGGGATGGAAGGGCTGCCTGAGCAAGCTTTGGGAGATGATTACTCAACGTCGAAGAGATGTGTGAAGTGTTAAAGACCCCCTGGCGGGGCACGGGGCAGTCGTTTGTATTCATTAGCCAGCCCTGCTGCAGACCTAGCTCATTCTTTGAGGGGGGTAGAGATGCTCACTTGCTGCCTGAGTCCTCACTCATGGTTCCTCGGTGAAGGTGAAATGGCCAGACATGATTTCTTCTCCCTCGGTGGCCCTGGACACTTGTTGCTCCACCAAGCAAGGGACTCCCATCTTTTAAATAGAATCATAGAATCACTTGGTTGGAAAAGGCCTTTAAGATCATGGAGTCCCACCATACCTGTCCACTACTGAACCAGATCCCTGAGCACCTCATCAACCTGTCTTTTAGATGCAGAATTGTAGAATGCAATAGAATCTGATGAAGGAGATTCTGCTTCATCTCCATCCATAGGCCTGGTGACAAAGCCATCCCACTGAGGTCAGGTAGCTGCTGCCTGGAGGGAACAAGCTGTGTGGAGATTTGGAAAGAACCCGACCTTCAGGGTTTTTCACTGCTGTCCCCTTTTTAGGCTCAAGCTGCAATGGTCTCTAGGACCATGCAAAGTTTAGGGGATGCTCTACAGCTCCACCCCACCACTCTCCTTCACAGCTCTGGTAGCATTTCTAAACTGTGAAGTGCAAAAGCCCTGGCTGAAGGCAACGTTTCAATCTTCTCTGCTCCTCACTTTACTCTGCCCTTAACAAGCCAAAGCCATGGGTTTTCCAGGGCAGAGCCTGGTCAGTGACTGGCTCTCCAGGTATGCTTCTATTCCTATTTGTTCAAGAAAGGACATCCCCTAAGCTGTCCTATTTGGACAGGTATTCCTCACCTTCCTGGCTTATGTGCCTCTACTTCTGTGTAGCCTCATGAATCAGATTGGAAGAAAACCACAGTAGTGAAAATACATCCTTCAGGTAAATATCCTTAATATTGCCGTTGCTGAGGGATGGACCTTCTGCAAGCCCAGCTGGCAGTGGTTCCAGCAATGGGTCCTCACTGCTCCCAGCCCCACCTGAAGCTGTTGTTTGCTGCTCCCTGCAGCAGAGCTTTGAGGCTTCTTGAGGCAATGAGGTTTGCTTTGTAAGGGAGAGGTCACTGGGAACCTAATATATTGGGGGCCTACAGAAAAGCTGGGGAGGGGCTCTTGATCAGGGAGTGCAGGGATGGGGTGAGAGGAAACAGTTTTAAGCTGGAAGAGGAAAGATTGAGAGAAGTGGTGGCTGCCCCGTTCCTGGAGGTGTTCAAGCCTAGGCTGGATGGGGCTTTGAGAGCAGCCTGATCCAGCGGGAGGTGTCCCTGCCCATGGCAGAGGGTTGGGACTGGGTAGGCTTTGAGGTCCCTTCCAACCCAAACCATTTCATGATTCTATGACTTTGGAGAAGTTTGTGAGCTTTGTCTGCAGGGAAACCAGCCCAGGGCTCATGCAGGCATGTGGTGGCACGTGGATAGCATCTCTTTGGGGTTTGGCCCAAAGGTGCTAGAAAGTAGCACATGAGGGTTACTGGCTTCATCAAAAGTCCAGCCTTGTGTTGGACATGGAGCATGGTATATGTCAGGACTGGCCTTTTGGGGTTACCAGGGCAAGATTTCCCCACTGCTGACTTCAGCTTAAGACCAACCCCCTTAGTCCTGACCCAGGAAAATATTTCACACCTGCTCAAACACTTTCAAGCCTCTGGGATGCTTTCGTGGGGTAGGGCTGCCTCGAGCGCCCTGAGGCCGTGTCTCTACCAGCAAATTAAACAGTTCCAGGGTTCAGACACCAATTATCCTCACTGTTAATTTATTTGCACTGGCCCAGGTGATTCTCAAGCGTGGTTTGGGAGCATGCGGGGCCTCAGATCCAGGTTGGATGTGGTCATCCTGTTTTGGCAGGTAGGGGAAGTCAATTCCATGGGTGAAGACTTGTCCCTGCCAGATGCCCTCAGGGCTGGACATGGTCCCAGACACGTCCATCGCACCAGTGCAGATGTAGCCTCTGTGTTCCTGCGCATCAACCGAGCTCTCATTTAACAAACCTACAGCTCAAGTCTTCACAGCTTGGATAGTTACCAAATGTGCAGCTGTGACCACCTAAGTGATAGTAATTAATTATAATTGCATACATTAATATTAATTTACAGTATCATCATTTCCAATTTTTTTTTTTGCCAAGGTTCTTATTTTTGCTGATTAAGGCCATGTCTGCAGCAGATGAGATTCTCACCAGGGAAGGATTGGTTCCTAGCAGCAGAGACAAGAAGACCTCACCTTTCTGCCAGCTGGTGAGACACCCATTGACTCCTGCTGTGCCTCCCAGTCTTCCTGGGAAAGCCACTTACCCCCCAAACTGGGACCCAGCAGTGCATGTATCAACTGGCACTGGTGAAATCTCCATCATCATCATTCAAGGCTGCCCAAACTGCCTGATCCTCCTCTCCCAGTGCTGTGCACCTCGTAAAACCTTCGTGCTTCCCTGGCACTTTTGATCTTACCTTGTTTGTTGGGAAGGTGGGATGGGCGGGCAAGATTTGCATGCTGGAATTTCAACAAGGAAGTTCCCTGGTGCAGAGGGGACTAACTTCTTCCTTGCTTTTTGGCTTATTATATTTTTATTTGTTTTTTTTTTCTAGTCATCTAATGGACAACCTTTTATTACTTTTTTCCCCCCCATGGAGTACTAGAAAGCAGGTGAGTGTGACGTGGGACAACCTTAACCACAGAGTCACTCTGACTCTGTTCCCATACAGATAAGGTGATGACTAAAGTACATCTTTGGCTTTCTGAGACACACCTAGTTGCTTGGCTTCTTTTAAATATTTTTTCACAGCTGCTTTCTCCACCCTGCTGGGGAAATTTCACTCAAGGAAAGCTGAGTGAATCGACATCTGGTTACTGCCCTAGACAGGTAGATCTGGGGAGAACATGCTCTTGGAAAACATGTTCCTCATCAAAAAAATCATGGAATGGTTTGGGTTGGAAGGGACCTCAAAGTCCATCCAGTTCCGCCCCTCTGCCATGGGCAGGGATACCTCCTGCTGAATCAGGCTGCTCAAAGCCCCATCCAGCCTGACCTTGAATACTTCCAGGGACTTCTCTGGGCAACCTGTGCCACGGCCTCACCACCCTCACAAGAAAATATTTCTTCCTAATCCCCAATCTAATTTCCCCTCTTTCAGTTTAAAACCATTCCCCCTTGTCCTATCCCTCCACTCTCTGACCAAGAGCCCCTCCCCAGCTTTCCTGCAGCTCTTTTCAGTACTGGGAGGCTGCTCTCAGTTCTCCTGAGAGCCTTCACTTCTCCAGGCTGAACAGCCCCAACACTCTCAGCCTGTCTTTGTACAAGAGGTGCTCCAGCTCTCTGATCATCTTTGTGGCCTTCTCTGGACTCACTCCAAGGGGGATGGTGTGAGATAGGTTCTGCTGGGCATGATTGGGGCATCTTTTCTCCCTCTCCAGTTTGCTGCTACTGAGACCTCTGAGCCCAAATATGTGGGCTGCAGTGCTGGAAAGACACAGACTGGTTGGATTCAGTCAGCAGTTGGGCTGCAAAAGAGACCAGAGAACTCATGGCCAAGGAAGGAAGATCAAAAGGATTGCAGTTGTTTAATTTAGGAAAGCTTTATAACAGCCTACAAATGTGTAACAGGCTTCTCGGAGAGGAAAGGAATGAACTGTTCTCCTTGTTAACCAGGAACGGGACAGGAGGTAATTGACTTAAATTACATTCAGAGAGGTTGAAATTAGGAGGAACATTTTTCTGTAGTGAGGACAGGCATTTGTGTTGGGGGCTGCAGTAAGGCAGAACCTCTTTCTGTGGAGGTTTGAGATGAGGGAAGACCAATGTATGTTGGGAATTGTTTGTGCTGGAGCAAATGCTTCATGAGGACCTCTGCACAGATCTGGGCTTAGCAAAGGGCTGAATGCCACATCATGCCAGAAAAAAAAATACATTTAGAGAGATTTTTTGAATTCTGCTCAGCATGGGGAGAGGCAACTTCAGTCCCCCCAGCTTTGGGGCTGAGAGGTGGTGGAACCTACTGCCTTGTCAGTAGCAGTGATGCAGGCTGGGCTGTTGAAACAATCCTTTAATAGAGTGATTTCAAACACTGCTTTCAGGGTTTTCTTTCTTGTTTGTTCAACCTCAGATCTTTTCAAGAATCCCGTGGCTGAGTCAGCTGGGACCAGGGCTTCTTAAAGTAGTTTTGCTGCTGCAGACACAGTAGCATCATCATCGCCTCTTCCCTTGAGTTTCCCCCAACATGCATTTTTCTTTCATAAAATGAGAAGCTAAGCTGTTTACTGAACTGCTTATGAAATCTGAGGTTCCTTAAAAGGAGATTGCCTTTGAGGTCCTTCCAGCCTTATCACAGTAATATAAATGAGTTGCTCATCCCTGGTACAAGGGTTCTAGCCAGACACAGGGCGAGATTCATCTCCAGACTGCCACATCTAAATGTAGAGGTGGGATTCAGTTCTGGTCATCTCAGAGGCTGGTGGCACTTTCAGAGACCCTGGGAGTCCACTTGGCCTCCAGTCATTGTTTAAGGAAGATGCAGTTCTCCCAGAGGTGGTGAGCTGACACAGTCTGCTCCATGTCAGCTTGAATACCCTGAACACCTCAAACACCGCTTCATTGACTCCTATCTGCTGCAATACCCATGACTATGCTCACCCATAAGCGAGCAGGACCTGAGCGTGGGATGTAGAGAGCCCTCACAGATGTTGTGTAGTGCATGGAGGGTCACCGCAGAGCATGCTGGTTTTCTGAGCAAGGTGCAGCCACGCTGGCATGGAGATGCACTGCATTTGGGGAGGTTCCTGGGACTGCCAGCATGAGTGTGAACAGGGGGCTGAAGGTCATTCTTGGTCAGATAGATACTCCCAGCTCTTACGTGTTGTCTGCAAAGCAAATGCCTTGTTCAAACATGCTCCTCCATTGGCAAACAGGAAAAGAAAAGCACCAAAATAATGCTGCTTGGGGCTGGGAGTGGAAGACTGCTACAGCTTGACAGAATTAAGCTGCTCTGAGCTGAGGTGGGAGGGAAGGTAGCAAAGAACAGTAAGGCTTTAGATGTGTTGAGTGGTGGCTGGTGTGGAAGCTACTATACATCATCCCTCCTTCCTTGTAGCACGCACAGCTGCAAACCTCCTAGTTTCTGTGAAAAGGCGTGTGTTGTGTCCTCCTTTCTCCTGCAGGACTTTGTGAAGCAGAGAGATGTTCAAGCCATCTCCGATCACAAGGGCAGATGAGCTATGAGGGAAAGGGGGTTTAGGTTGGAAGGGACCTTAAAGCTCATCCAGTTCCAACCGGCCTGCCATGGGCAGGCAGATGTCCCACTGCATCAGGTTGCTCAAAGCCCCAGCCAACCTGGCCTTGAACACCTCCAGTGAGGGGACAACCACAACTTCTCTGGGCAATCTGTGCCAGGGCATCCCCACCCTCATGAAGAATTTCTTCCTATTGTCTAATCTAAATCTTCCCCCTTCCAGTTTAAAGCCATTCCCCCTTGTCCTGTCACTACAGGCCCTTGGAAAAAGTCCCTATCCCAGGTTTCCTGGAGCCCCTTCAGGTACTGGAAGGTTGCTGTGAGCTCTCCGTGGAGCCTTCTCTTTTCCAGGTTGAACAATGCCAACTTTCTCAGCCTGTTCTTGTATGGAAAGTGCTGCAGCACTTGGATCATCTTCATGGCCTCCTCTGGACCCGTTCCAACAGTTCCATATCCCCCTTATGTTGGGGATTCCAGAACTAGACACAGGACTTCAGGTGGGGTTTTCCCGGAGCCTTCTATATTTTCTGCAAGTATCTGTGAGTAGAGTTGGACATTCTTCTTTTTTCAGGCATGTGAACCTCTTTCTAGGTCCCGAGCAGAGCACTCTTCAAACCCAGTCCTGGCTGAGGATGACTGAGTGTGACTTATTGATGTCAGTTGGGCAATTAGGCAAAAAAAAAGGTGGTTGTCAGGCAGAACAGTAGGTTAGGAAGGGCAGAGGTGATATGGTTGTTAATCCCATAAAACAGAGAGAAAATAGAGGCAATAACTGCCTGTGAAGCAGAGAAGCTGCTGTTCGGGAAGCTTGTAAAATGCTGTGAGAGCAATACTGCTCTTCAATCCATCATCTTTAGTGCCCAGCAGCCACAAGCTCTATTCTTCGTGCTTTTTTATTTCCAGGGTGATTTTGCTGGTGGGGAATGAGGCTGCTGTTATACTCTGTCCCTCTACTCTGCTCTGGTGAGATTTCACCGGCAGTCCTGTGTTCAGTTCTGGAGTCCTCAGTGTGGGAAGGATGTGGATCTTTTGGAGCAAGTCCAGAGGAGGCCGCGGAGAGGATCTGAGGACTGGAGCACCTCCCATATGAGGACAGGCTGAGAGAGTTCGGGTTGTTCGGTCTGGAGAAGAGAAGGCTCCAGGAAGATCTTAGAGCAGCCTCCCAGTACTGAACGGGGCTCCAGGAAAGCTGGGGAAGCGCTCTTGATCAGGGAGTGCAGGGATAGGAAGAAGGGCAATGGTTTTCAGCTGAAAGAGTGGAGATTGAGAAGACATTTTTTCTTGTGAGGGTGGTGAGGCACTGGCTCAGATTGCCCAGAGAAGTCATGGCCACCATGAGGATCACCTCTGGAAGCCACCAAGGCTCAAATTTATCAAGGGTCAAAGAATGACTGGGTGCCTCTCTGGGGTGGGAGAGCTGCTTTCAGGAGTGGTTTCCTAGAGAGCTACTGATGGGTTATACGAAGGATATAGAGCCTAAACCTGATGTCTCTGTTCACTCTCTAGGTACCAGCCTGCCAGAACCTGGCTCCCAGGAACATCCTTTGCGGAAGAGCATCCAGTAATGATTGTGTGACATCCCTGAGCACAGCAGGTGATGGCTTTGTTCTTCAGCATCTCAGCAAGGTTTGTGGAGGGCTTTGAAGGAGGATATGTTTCAGTGTGTCCATGGGAAGAAAACTTTAGGAGAAGAGAGAAGGTGAAGTGAATCCAAAATTATTTCCCCATCATCCAAAATGGAAGAGGACCTCTAACACAAGTAGGTTACACAGAGACTGGTGATGAGGCTGAATTTTCAAGCCAGTTATCACCCCTCTGGAGTACTGTGTCCAGTTCTGGGATCCTCAACACAAGAATGATATGGAACTTTTGGAACAGGTCCAGAGGAGGCCACAAAGATGATCCGAGGGCTGGAGAACCTCTACGATGAGGACAGGCTTAGAGTTGGTGTTGTTCAGCCTGGAGAAGAGGATGCTCTGGGGAGATATTAGAGCGACCTTCCAGTACCTGAAGGGTTACAGGAAAGCTGGGGAGGGACTTTTTCCAAGGGCTTGAAGTGATAGGATGAGGGGGAATGGCTTTAAATTGGAAGGGGGAAGATTTAGATTAGATAATAGGAAGAAATTCTTCATGATGACGGTGATGAGGCACTGGCACAGGTTGCCCAGAGTAGTTGTGGCTGCTCCATCCCTGGAAGTGCTCAAGGCCAGGCTGGATGGGGCTTGGAGCAATGTGAGGCAGTGAAAAGTGTCCCTGCCCATGGCACAGAGTTTGGAACTGGATGGGCTTTAAGGACCTCAGCTATTCTATGATTCATCTGCTACCTGCCTAATCAGGTTCCCCTCCTCTTGAATCTGCCTCTACTGATGGCTCTCATGACATTCATTTTCTTCCCCCCATCGCTGTCCTCCCGGAGCTTGGCTTCTGCGAAGGAACAGAGAAGGACGAATACCCCCAAAATCCCATTTTTCCCTCAGCTGAGGGCAGGTGCTGAGCAGGTTCCCACCACCTCAAGGTGCTTGCAAGCCCAGTGGTGGGGTGTGCAAGTGCGGGCAGGGAAGCCGGGGTGAGGAACAGTAGCTTTTTCTCTTCCTGGCGACGCTGACGTGTTGATCAGAGGAGCTGGCCAGAGTCCTAATGAAGATAAATGAACCTTCCCCTCTCCTCCGCTCCTCCAGCTTTTATTGATGGGCTGTGGGGTGAAAGGCGAGAGCCTGAATGTTCATTTAAGCAGACATCACGAGTTTCTTTGGAGAGGAAGGTGTAAGAAAAACTGCCTTGTGCTTGAAAGTTACTCCAAGATGAGCACGCTTGGCTTTACAAGCCTTTCTCCATTCCTTCCCCATCCATCACTTCCCGGGAACCCTTTGTAAATGCAAATTGCACTTTGATAGAAATAATGCACTGAGCCTCTATTAGTGTCTGTGTAATGGAGAGGGCTATTTTAATGCAATCATTCTTAAGAGAAACTCTTCTGTGCCTTATTTCAGTCTGTGTATCAAAAACCAATCTGAAACCACACTCCTCCCCTGTCCTTCGCTCCCTCTCATCTCTCGGCTTTGCAGGCACTGCGATATTTTAATTTGGGGCTCAAGATTCATAGGGCATCCTGGGGGAGTGACTGTGTGAATGAGAACTCAGATGGACACCCCATCCCACCTGGTCCCCAGGACAAGGCTCAATCATCATAGAGTCGTAGAAATCTTCAGGTTGGAAGGGACCTCGGAGATCATCCAGTTCGAAAACTCTTGCCATGGACAGGGACACCTTCCACTGGATCAGGTTGCTCAAGGCCCCATCCAGCCTGGCCTTGAACACTTCCAGAGGTGGGGCAGCCATGACTTCCCTGAGCAACCTGTGCCAGTGCCTCACCACCCTCATCATGAAGAATTTCTTCCTAATGTCTAATCTAAATCTTCCCCCTTCCAATTAAAAGCCATTCCTATTGAAGTCCCAGACTGGGATGCCTGAACCATGGGATGGTGGTGTTAAACACAGTGGTGGGACAGCCTGCATCCTTTGGAAATTGGGGAAGGTCCAGCTGTAATTTTAGGAGGATGAGATGTCTCATCTTCTGGAGATGTGTCTCTCTGGGCTTTCATGTGTGTCAGGGAGCTTGTTCAATCCTGGCTGTAAACGTCTCCTAGCATGATCATAGACTCATAGACTGGTTTGAGTTGAAAGGGACCTTGAGGACCATCCAGTTACAACCCCTGCTATGGGCAGGGACATCTTCCTCTACATCAGTTGCTCAAAGACCCATCCCACCTGGCCTTGAACACCTCCAGGAATGAAGAATGTGGATTTACAGAGAAGCCTCCCAGATCCCTGGGATGTTTCTGTGCTCAGCAAACTGATTTTCTCATGTCCCAGCCTGATCTCTCCCTCCCAGGATGTGCAGCAAGAAGCTCCAGCGCTGAAATCAGTTTAAGCTGCTTAAAAGAAAAAAAAATGAACATTTTTAAACCATTGAGATCCCCCTCCACACACACACTTTGGGAGGTCAGGAAAAAAAACTGCTTTGAACTGTTTAAAAACAAATTTGAGGCATCATTCATCTTCATTAATGAGATATTTAACCAGTTCCCTTTAATAACTTTTTGATGCATATGCCAAATGAAAAAACATATTTTGGTCTCATATTTCTCCTTAAAAGGCCATTATTTTGGTCTCATTTTCTGATTAAAAGACCATTGTGCTCCATGCCTCTTCCCACCTTAACCTCTAAATCCTGCTTTTTTCCTGGGATTATCATCACACTCCCTCGGAGCAGTGAAGGCTTCGTCTCACACTCTCTGTGTGCACCACTGTGATTTGTGCTGGTGAGGGTCTGGAGGTGATTTTACATCTCTCCTGGGTCTTCTGCAATACTGCTGTACACCTTTTAATATCCTGGAGTGGTTAAGACTGATGGATCTCTCTGTCAGCCTCCTCCTACCTGTTTGGGTATGAATTATATTGGGTGCAGGAGTGGTTTTTCTCTGGAAATCAGAGCCATTCAGTAGCATAAATTTCAAGCCATCTCCCAAAGGATGGATCGAAGGTGTGGTCCTCCAGCACCTTCCCAGTGGAGATGGAATATTTAGCACTAGTCAGAAACATCAGAGCAAGTCGCAGAGCAGTCCTTCTGAACTCCAGGGTGGGGACCACCGCTTTTTTGGGATCCTCGACTCCCAACAAGGAAGATACAGGGAGAGAAAAGTCCTTTCATAAATCAGAGGCATGGAGAACAAAGGGAGGAAACATAGAAAGCAGAGGGGGGACTTTCCTGTTTCTTGAAGAGCAGAAGAAGAGGAATGGGGAAGGCAGCGCCGTTAAAGTGAAATCCCCGACTGGAATGACAAAAGGAAAAGAAATTAAAGCCAGATTTGTTCCCCTGGGCTGAAGGAAGGAGGATCCCTTTTGGCATGTTGCTTCTTTCTTGTTTCCTTTAAAGACAGGAGATCAATTGCGGGGCTTAATGAGAACCGTCTAGTGCGAGAGGTAGACAATGCGAAATGGAGAAGGGTGTCCCAGCGCCCTGGAGGTTTTCAACAGCTTTGAGCATCTCTGGGCCATCTTTGACCCATCTCTGGGCCGCGGCGTTGTGCAATATGAACATCGCATGGTGCTGAGCCCATGCGGCCCAAGCAGGGACCACCGTTGGCCATCGCGGTACCTCATAACGGGGGACCATTGTTTCCACAAATCCATCCTCTGGCGCACACCCATACTGCAAACTGGCAATGGAGACAGGAGGTACTCACGGCTGGTGATGCATTAGGATTCTTCAGGGCTGCCTTGGTGGTGATGGCACTCACAGGCACCCTGTGAGCTGCCTGCAGCACTGCTGCCCATGATTCCTCATCAGGACCCTCCTCATCCTCCTGGTCGGGACATTGTACCTACTCAGGCTCCAAATGCAGGAGAGTTTGGGGCACTGATTTCACATGGAAGGTAACCTCCTGGTGTTGGGTGCAGAGTTTCTACCAAGAGCTAAAGAGGGCTTACTGAGACATTACTAGGATGTCTCCTTGGAGAGAAAGGAGAGCTCCTCAGAAGGGTGACCCAGAGGGCATCTCAATGCTCCTGGAGATCCTCAAGGGAGACAAGGGATGCCCACAGGAGGCAGAGGCAAACAAACCTTGTCTTGGAATGTGAAACTCATGCCAACACACGTGCCAGGTATCTCCTTGGTCATAGAATTATAGAACGATTTGGGTTGGAAGAGACCTAAACCCCAAGCTGTAAACCACATCACCCATTAGAAGGCAGGGAAGGATGCAATAAGTGGAATAAAATTCCTTATTATTCCCCACCTTATCCTGGGACTGGACACCCTCTTCCCTGGCTCCATGAAGCCAGGGAAGCACTTGGATGCATCCATGTCTCTCCCAGTGGAGCAAAACCTCCTCAATTACTGCAGAGCTGCCTCTTTGGAGGCCTCGGTGTCTGGCCCTGGGGATGCATCCTCTTTCAGAGTGAATTATTTTCTTTGTCACTTGATAGGTCTCAAGCCCAGCGCGATCCCTTGAGCTTCAGCTGGAGAGAGGGACCTTTCACGGGCCAGGTAAGGGGGACGGGGCGGGGAAATGGAGAGGAGGGGGGAGCAGGTCTGCGGTAATAGCTCTGAACTTGGCTCAGGACTCTTAATGAATGCAAATGAGCTTTTAGCTACTGGGTCACTCTGCAGTGTTTTGTGGAAAGGTTTTGTGCTCTTAACCGTAACTGTTCACGTGCCCAGCTTGAATGGCGAGGGGCACGGCGGAGGCTGAAAGGAGGAGCAGGTACCTTCTCACACCAAAATGTTAACAACTTCCTCCCCTCACTGCTTGCCAGCTCCAGAGATTTGATACAGTTTCACCCAGGCTTCGAAAAACCCTTTGCAAAGGGTTGGGTTTTTTTTCTGTGGCCTCATCACCCTGGATATTTAATACTCATTTATGGGTTTGCTTGCTGTCATGAGAACAGGAGGAAGGAATGCAGGAGGGGGGCAATGCCACCCAGTTTTCTTATACCAGTACTCCCAAGCTACCCCAACAGGACACCCCATGGAGCATCTGGTTATTGCTTGAGCTACTAATTTCTGTTCCCAGCATAAATCTAGGCTATTTTATGCTTTCTCAGAAATCTGAATGTGGCTCAAACTCGATATGAGTTTCTTTCCCTGTTTTTAGCTGGGAACACAGATTAATTTTGGTTTTAAGGCAGTTTCCTTAAAAGAAAACAATTCTATGAGTGGAATAGAAATACCTCTTGTAACTCGGCAATCCTAAAGATGGGTTAGAGAAACCATTGGTTCAGCAAATGGAGAGCTACTCAGAGCCGGCATTGACCCACCTCGTGCATGAGTGAAATACCAATTAATAAATGAGTTGATATAAAAAATGGTGTGGCCAGCAGGAGCAAGGAAGTGATCATCACCGTATATTTGGTACTGGTGAAGCTGCACTTTGAATCCTGTATTCAGTTTGGGGCCTCTCAGAACAGGAAAGATTTTGAGGAGCTGAAGTGCATCCCGAGAAGGGGAACAGAGCTGAGGAAGGGGCTGGAGAACAAACCTTATGAGGAGCTGCTGAGGAACTGGGATTGTTTAGCCTGGAGAAGAGGAGGCTTAGGGGAGACCCTATCACTATCAACAGTTCTCTGAAAGAGGTTGTAGTGAGGTGGGTGTTGGTCTCTTCTCCTAGGTAACAAGTGATAGGATGAGAGGAAATGGCCTCAGGTTGTGCCAAGGGAGGTTTAGATTGGACATTGGGAAAAAATTCCTTACTGAAGAGTGGTGAAGCATTGGAAGAGGTTGCACAGGGAAATGGTCGAGTCTCCATCCCTGGAGGGGTTCAAAAAACTTCTAGATGTGGCACCTGGGGACATGGTTTAGTAGGCACGGTGTTGTTGGTCTCACAGTTGGACTTGATGATCTTAAAGGTCTTTTCCAACCTTAACGATTTTATGATTCTATTCTGTAGGTTTCAGTGAGGCTGTTGAGTTTCCTTTTAATCATAAGGTCACAAAAGCAGTTTCCAAGATTCAGGCCAGTGCTGCTTGAAAGGGGATGAAGCATTTTTGCATGAGCTGTGGTGCTTTCAGCTTCATTCCACGTGTCCTTGAGGGAAGTGGAAAACTTCCCCAAACTTCCTCAAAGTAGAAAGACTTGTTCTGAAAAATGTTGGCTTCTTCCTCTTCCTTAATACCTTTTTTCTCGCACAAACCTCCCTCTCATTTTCTGGACACAAAGAAAAAAGATGTCCCTTCTTTTGTTTTACTAAAAAAAAAATACAGTAAATTGAATACTGCTGAATTCTGATGAGGAAAAAGAGCTATTTTATGACTTTTCCTTTGTTTTCTTTTTGAAAAAAATATCGACTATCTCTGTGCCCAGTCTTGATGCCAGCCTGGTGTTATCCCACCATGGTGGCAGATTGTCATCCCTCCCCGTTCTGCTTTTCAGTGCCATGTCCTGTCTCCACAGCTGGATGAGCTTCCATCCTTCGGTGTGAGGACACCATCCTGCACCCTACTTTCAAGAAGGTTGGAAACCTAGGGACCCCTAGTAGAGTTTACACACGAGGGTCCCCCTCTGTGCCACCAGCGGGTGCTTGGATGCTTCACCCCATCACCCTGCAGCAAAGAGGTGGCCCCATCCCAAAGCATCTTCCTTCTGTTTAAGGCTTCCTGTCCCGGACAGGTGCAGGTGATACAGACTGGGAGAACGCAGGGTTAACAGAAGTGTCCTTCACCAGATAGGGGCTCTCCTGGGTATCCTAAATGCTGGATGCCCGAAATGTTGGATGCTCCAGCCACTGAGCACATGCATCCTAAACACCCTGACCACCCGGCTGTGGGCGAGTTGAGAGCCAGCCGCCATCCTTGACTATTTGAACCAAAAGAAAAAACTTTTTAAAAAGTATGGAGGGGAAAAGAGGTTTCTTTGGGGGGTCCTTTAGGAAAGCATCTCCTTGGCCTGCTCGGTCTTGTCTTGGGAGGGCAGTGTGTGTCCGGCACAAGCAGAGCCCTTCGATTCAGCACTCGGGGAGACAATGAATCCCACGCTGAACTTCCTCTCAGTTGGGGCTTGATGTGTTTTTCATTTGGGTCTTGTTTTGTTTTCTTTCTTTTCCTCCCTGCCTTCTTCCCTGGTTTTCCCAGTGGGATTTAATAAGCAGAGCAGGCAGGTCTCAAGGGATGGGAGCCAGCAGTAGGGCATTGCCATGGGTAGTTAACATCTGTGCTGGCTCTAGCCCTTTGCTTGCCACTGAGCTGAAATCACGAGCTGCCATGCAAAAGCCGATGGACCCCATCACTCCCTTTCTATGAATTAAAATTTTTTACAGGCTTTCAGAGGAGTTTGGAAGCAGGCAGACGTGGGGATCTTTAGGATGGAAAGAAGGGTGAAATTCTAAGAAAACAGTGTAAATCCCAGCCCCATTCATGTGCACCCGGCTTTTTCAGTGAGGAAAACCCCATCTTAGAAAGAGATTCCTGAGCAAACTTTGAATTATTCCCACTTGGCGTGTCCTTGAAGTTACCTCTTCAGCAGTGTTTTGTATTAAAAGGTCTAGGATATAAATAGGGTTTCAGCAGCATCTTCAAAGTCTCATCCCTTCAAAATATATACATGCACACATGTACCCCTTGCTCCCTCCCTCTCGGTCCCTGTCTCGGATTACCCTGGCATTTACTTTAGAGATGAACGGAGAAACTTCGATGTAGTTTATTTTCCTTCAGAGCAGGGTAAGATGTTTCTCGTTATGCCTTTTTAATTCTCTAAAAGGCTGCATGACATGTAGAAGAATAGGGGCTGTATTCTTGCAGTGATGCAAAAATCCTTCGCAGCCCACCCTTTCGAGTAATTATCTGCTGCTCGCAGAAGACCCAGGCAGGGGAAATGCCAGATGGTTCTCAAAAAAGGGCTGAGATTTG
Source organism: Tapera naevia (assembly GCA_033556795.1). Lineage (NCBI taxonomy): Eukaryota > Metazoa > Chordata > Aves > Cuculiformes > Neomorphidae > Tapera > Tapera naevia. The sequence continues at coordinate 708,823 of JAUMJJ010000238.1, read as the reverse complement.
GGAGAAGTGGTTTTGCTGATAGCAGAATATTAAAAAAAAAAAAAAAAAAAAAAAAAAAAAAGAGTAAGTTTGTTAGGAAAAAGAAAAAGAGAATAAAATCCCAGCCGGGGCTGGTGGCTTGGGTTTTTAGAAAGGCAGTTAAAGCAGATTTTTTTAGGACAATGTTTTGCAGGGATACTAGAAAGGAAGATAAAATAGGAGACAAACCAGAAAGCAAGGAAGAAATTTAAATAGAGGACAGTCGGGAAAAGAGTTTCTTCTTGAAAAGCAGAGAAAGGCTTTTAAGGAAAGGCTCTGGATAACTGAGATTATTCACAATGTACAGAAACTATTGTGAGCTTGCAGGGAAAGGCTGTTGCATCCTTGCTTATTTGACCCAGTGAGGAACTTAAATCTTCCTGTTTTCAGAAGTGGGGGAGAAAAGAGGCAAAATGTTCCTAATTGAGCAAAACGAAAGCAACAGGAGCTGAAAACTTCCTATGTGCAGACTCTGATGATGCCCCTGAGTGGGGCTGCCTGGCTGGGATTAAAGATGCTCTGAAGAAGTATCAAAGCATTTAGCCACTGGTTTATTGCCCTGGCATTTGGCTTTGAAGAGGGCATGGAGGGTCAGGATGGCTTTTGGGGGGTAGAAAGGGGCTGAGAGTGACCACAAAATGCTGTTGCACCTGAGGGAAGAAAATTGAGTATGGACAGGACTCAGGCTGTGGATGGGATAACTGCAAGGGGCTGGGTGGGTGTCCCTAGAGCGTCTTCCCAAGCTCAGCTCTGACTGCCTGTTACGAGCGGATCCAGCCAGGCACTTTATAAGATGCAAAACAATGACTTGAGTTGTTTTATTTTGATTTTATTTGTGCATCTCTCAGCAGTCACCCTTTATAATAATGCCTGGAGTAGGACCAAGCCGCGGTTCTTTTCCTTGGGCAAAGGTATATGTGCGTACAGGGGAATATCGAGATGATCTCGTTTCTGTCTCTCTTCGGTCTCGTACAGAACAAAGGACGGATGGGAACGAGAAAGGAAGAAAAAAATATCACCTGTTCCCATCCAGTCTTAGAGAGATCGCAGTCATTATCTCGGCAGCTTCACGTTTCTAAAGGGGCTTCATTTTTCTTTTAAACACTGGCAATCTTGTTAATAAAACAAGAGGAGAAATCCCCTCCTTTACGTCGCCTCCAAACCCACTGGATTTTCCTTGCTTTTCCCTACCCTCCCCACAGCCCCAACTTTAACACCTGAGAAAAGAAAGTCGAAAGGAAACCCAAGCAAAACAAAAATAAAGGCCCCCAACCCTGGCTTTTCTCGATGGAGTTTCTCCATCTGACAAAAGCCTTTGGTTTTCTGTCATTCTTTTCATTTCCTTGATGGCTCCCCAATTGTCAAAGCCTTCAAGAAAATGCACTTTAGCTCTTTGTCCCCAAATGTAATTTGATAAACTCTTTGCAGAAACATTCTGGTTTCTGAGGCTTTGGAATAAAAAAAAAAAAAAAAAAAAAAAGGGGAAAAGAAAAAGAAGGAAAAAAGTAAAAAGAAGGGGAAAACATGAAGAGAAAAGGGAAAAAAGGGGGAATAAAGAAAAGATGAAGGGAAAAGAAAAATTAAGGGAAAAGAAAAATGAAAAAATAAAAGAATGGAGAAAAGAAACCGATGACACCCCCACATGAGCTGTTTTACAAGGGGGATAAGTGGAGGAGATTACATATTGGGGAACTTATCTGAGTATTTAAAAAAAAAAAATCTGTGTTTTTTGCAGCTTGGTGATGGAGGAGAGGAAGGAGCAGGGTTGGAGGGGGGCCTGGCCAGCGATGCAGGTGGCAGCCAGGGCTTGGGGGAGCATGGAGGAAGCTTTACATTGTCATCATCCCGAAATGCTTATGAATACTCATTTTCAGGCAGCACCCTGTGGGCGGGGACCACCCCAGCTTTTCACACTATAAAATGCTGCGGGTTACCCTGGCGTGGGGAGCGACTCGTGGGACCTGCGGCTTCGGGGTGGCCAAAGTCAGCTGGGGCTTCAAGGTTTGGTAAGTGGCAAAAATAATACAACTCTGTTTATAATCCTCTATTTTCTGAACTGGGGGTCTTGGTGCTGGGGACGCTTCACCTATGACAAAATATCTCTTTGCTCATGAAATATCTCTTCGATCACAAAATATCTCTTCCCTGTCATTTGCTCCCCTCGGTTTTTATTGAGCTGCTTCTGCCCAAGGGGTTTGTTGTTGTATTCTTTCATCTCAGGGGTGAAAAAAACAGTGATGACAACTTCAAAATTTCATTGCAGGGCTTTAAAGGAGACTGGTTAACAAAAAAACCCAACAAAACAAAGCAAAATAAAGCCCTAAACCAGAACTGGGGGCCTATTCCCAGGTGGGGTAAGTGGTGTAACTGTGCTCCAAGCAGGGCATGCTGGCTCCTGGGCATCGGCTGCTGGGAACTCCCGGGATGCCGGCATGCTTTGGAGTAAAAAAATCCCCAAACTAGTCGAGAAACGGGAATTAAATTGGAAATTTGATGGCAAAAAAATATATTGGAGATTTGGTTGCAAAAAATCACATTGCAAGCTTGGTAGCAATAATTAAATCGCAAATATCGATTTTTTTTTTTATCCCCATTCCTAGCCTGGCTGGGACAGTAGTTGAATTACAAGGAAGTTGGAGATGGGATTTCTCTGAACTGTAAAGATTCCATAGGTTCGGGCTGTTCAGCACAGCAATCCCCACTCTTCGTTTGCCGTACAGGTGGGCTGAGCAGTGAGAAAGGATGTTGTGTTCCATCAAATCAGTTATCAACTCAGCTCTAAAAGTGTTGTCAGAAGAGAGGATATTAATGCCCACAAGAAATAGAAGACAACATTTGATCAAAAAAATCATTCATAGCAGGGAATTCTGACTCAAAATTTAAAGTTATTTGGATAAATTTTGGGTTTTTTTTTAAATCCAATAGCAATAACATTTCAGTTCCCAAGTAGGATGTCAAAATCATAAATTGCAGTTGTGCCTTTCCAGTTCCTCCCAATTCCCCTTTCAATGGGTTTTGCCTGCACTAAATCAGAGAGAAAGAATCAGTGCATTAAAACAAGGGATGGGACCTGAATGAGCATTTGACTGCGAGAAAAGAAAAGATGATTTCAGAAGAAAATTAAAATTGAATTGGAAAATAAAATAAAAATTTAATTAAAAAAAAAGAATGAAATGTTACCTAGAGGTGCCTCCGGGATTACTTCAGGGCATCCCCTTCGTCTGTGCGGCCGAGATGGATGCAGCTCGCTCTGCCGGCAACGGCCGTGAAAGAGGGGAAGGGAAGCGCATGGAGGGAGTTTATGTGTGCAGGGAGCAAATCAAGCCCCTATTTTTACCCTCCCATAACAGAGGAGGCAGGGATGACCCAGAAGCCAGAACAACACCACATTTGCTAATAATGAGAACATCTGAGTAATGCGGTATTGCATTTAACCTGTGGGATTCTCCAGCTGGAATTTAATAGCACTGGAGTGTTTCAGGAGTTGCAGGCAAGGCATTTCCCACTCTGGTGGTGTCAAATCCCATTAAATTCCAGAAAGAGGAAAATTTGCTGCTTTAGGGCACAGAGCAGCATTAATCAGCATCAATCTTATGAAAAAAGCCTGGAGGGAGGTTGTCCTGGGGCTGGTTGGTTGCTCGTGGCACTGAGTTTTCCTGCTTTTTCCTGGCATGGGAAGAAGAAAAAAAGGTCACGATTCCATTTGTGTTGCAAAGTTGGACACCGAGGTCCAGTCTTATGAGGATCGAGCCTCAGAACGTGGGTGCTGATTATGCTGAGCTCCAAACCTGCTGCTGCTTTTGGGCTCAGCTGCATCCCAGGGTGATGAGTTCCTCGCATTCGCATTTGATGGTGGAACAGTGTCCACCACCAAAACACTTTAGGGCTGGTCTTACCAAACCTGTTGCACGATGGTGCTGTCACCCCTCTCCTCCTCATGAATTATTGCTCCTCTGTTACTTCCTCTACACCATTTACAATTTCACGGGCTTTTGGCTTTATTTGTGGGTAATGATAAGATTATCCAGGTTACAGTAAAACCTTGGGCATCACCGGCAATGTCTTTGCCCTGGTGACCTAGTTTCTGCGACTGACCTTGGAAAAGACATTTTCTCTCTGGACTGTCTTGGCTTTATCTCCAGAGGGAAGGGTTCTACAAAAAAAAAAAAAAAAAGAACCCCCTAAACATCACAAATATTTCCTAGAATTTTTTTGCCCTTTATCCCTAGATTTCCACCACTGGAAAAATAATCTGATTCTTATGAAAAATATGGCTTGTTTTTGTCCCTATGCAGCCCCTTGAAGGGTTTTCACACACTTAGAAAGCAATGGGAGACATTTCAGGACATGAACTCTGTTCACACCCGTTGCTGCTTTGGGGGAGGGGGGGGCTGAAAGCATCTCCGGGGTTTGATGTTTTTTTTTTTTTTCCTTGCGAAAGGGAGGACAGTGAGGTGGACGATGCCGCCCTCTTTGCTGAACATAGTTATGGTTGGCCTCAAGGTCTGGGGGTTCCTGAGGGTTTTCCTGTGGCAAGGACTGAAGTGAAGCCATTGGAAGTGCTTCTCAAATGTCTCTTTGGGACTCTGTCCCCAGCCCAGGGTACATGGTGAGCCCAGTGTCATCTCAGTAGGAGATGCATAGTGTCCTGCTCTTCAGTGATCGGGGTTGGGGTGGAGGGGGGATAAAGGGAGGATTGAGCGTTCTTTGCCCCATTTTCCTTGCTTAGCAAGGGGTTCTGAACCTGTTGAGGTGTGCAGGCTGGCTGGCCTGTGGGACTCAGCTGGGCTGGACACTGGGATCTGGAGTGCAACCAGGGCTGCCAGCCCTTGGGAGGTGCTCCCAGGAGAGTGGGTGGGCAGGGAAAGCTGAGGAGTGCGGCAGGAAGGATTTGGGGAAGATGCTTCAGGAAGGACTTTGGGAAAGTGCTTAGGAAGGTATTTGGAGGAAGTGTTTGGGGATAGTGTGAGACACTTTGGGAAAGTGGTTTTTGTTTTTTTTTTTTTTGGAGGAATTTTGAGAGAGTATTTAGGAGGGTTTTTTTTGGAAAGGCGATGTTTTGGAAAGGTGTTTTAGGAGATACTTTTGGAAGGTCCTTTAGGATTATGCTTTGCGAAGATGCTTTGGGATGATACTTTGGGAGGATGCTTCAAGATTATGCTTTGGGAAGGTGCTTGGGGAAGATGCTTTGGAAATGTGGTTTGGGAAAGTGTTTTAGGAAGACGCTTTAGGAGTATGATTTAGGGTTATGCTTCCAGAAGATAGTTTGAGAAAGGTGCTTAGGGAAGACGTTTTCGGAATATGCTTTGGGGAGAAGCTTCAGGCTGAGCCAGAGAGACTGCTTGCAGGAAGGAAAGGGTCTCTGCTTTACACAGAGCAGTGCGGAGTGGTGCGGAGAGATGCGAGGTGTGGGGGGTTGCCGTGCCGCCACCTGCCCTCCCCTGCTTGCAGTTCCATCGATCGCCACTAGGTGGAGCCGCAGGGCAAAGAGTGAGAGCGGCGCCGGGGGGGTTGGAGGTTGGGGGGGCGACTTCTGGTCCAGCACTGGGGGAGGATGGGGAGGGTGTGTGTGTGCTCCTGTACCGGCACGCACGGGGGGAGAGGGAGTCAGCTAGGAGCCCATGGGGGTGGCGGAGCCCGGAGAGACTGGGTCACACGGATTTTCGGGGTGGTGCTGCACCAGTGTGTGTGGGGGGTGATCCCTGGGGCTGCCCATGGGATGTTGGAGGTGGGGAGACACTGCACCCACCTCAGGATGCTCCAGGAGGGTCCCGGCACCCTGGGTGCATCCCTGCGCTTGGGATGGGGTGTGGTGTAATTCCAGGAAAGGGGTCCTGTGTCACCCAAAAGAAGAAGGGACCTCTACAGCGATGGAGTAGGAGTAGGAGGTGGCACAGCTCCTCTCAACCCTCCACATATGCCACTAGACTCAAATCAGCTGGGGAGGGTGAAGGGGGAGGTGGGACTGGGGTATTGGGGGGGGGGGGGGGGGGGGGGGGGAACTCAATGAACTTTAGTTTTTCCTGTAATCTGAAGCAAATGCTTTGCAAAATTGGCTGTAAGCAGGCAGCGCGGATACCTGCCTTTGCCTCCATCGGTGCTGGGGTTGGGGGGGGGCGGTACTGCAGCGTCTGGGTTGTACACACAGCTTAGCTTTCCCATCCATGATTCCCTCCTGTGGTGGGAAAACATTGAGGAAGGGGGGTCAGGACTATCGCAGCCTCCCCCAAAACAGTGTGTGTGTAATATTGTGAACACCCCACCCCTCCCCAAATATATTGTGAGGGCAGAGAGTAAATTATTCTAAGGGCAAAATGAATGGGAAAAAATAATTGGAGAGTGGGGAATCAATGGAATTTGGCAAATTTTTTTTGGGGGGGGCGGAGCATTGTGAGAGGCCAAATTATAGCAGGGGGGTTAAACATTGGAGGAGAGCAAGGAGACACAAGTGGGGAAATGGGGGACTCTGGATCATTATGGGGAGGGTAAAACATTGCAAGGAGCAAGCAGTCAAAGACAGGCAAATCAATAGAGGGGCTAAATTGATGGTGGGGGGAGAACTATTGCTTGGGACAAAGTAGTGTGTGTGGTGTGTAAATTACTGAGGGGGAAATCAGTGAGGGAAATCTTGTGTATGGAGGGGTCATTGCAAAAGGGGAATGATGGGAGTAGCTTGCAGAGGAGAAATTACTGCAAGCGAGGATTGTTAGGGGTTAAATATTGGGGTATTATTGTAAGGGGGGTGGATCTTGGGAGAGGGAATCACTGCAAGGGGGAAGTCATTGAGGTTAAATATTGGGGTGACCATTGTAAGGGGGAATCATTGTTAAATATTGGGGGTCACTACAAGTGGGAAATAACTGAGGATAAAATATTCAGTGGATTACTGTAAGAGGGAAGATTAAGGATTTCATATTGGGGATAATTGCAAGGGATTAATACAAAGGAGAAATTAAGGATTAAATATTGGGGATCAATGCAAGGGGGAAAGGATTAAGGATTTAATCTTCGGGGATCATTGCAAGGGGGAAATGGAAGATCAATGCAAAGGGAAATGCTCAAAAATCAATGCAAATGGAGTTAAACACTCGGGGGTCACTGCAAGGGGGAAATGGGGGATCAACACAAGGGGGAAGTACTTAAGGATTAAATAGTGGGAGATCATTGCAAGGAGGATCATTAAGTATTAAATATTGGGGGATCGCTGCAAGAGAGAAATGGGGAGATCAGCATAAGAGGAAAAAGATCAGGGGTTAAATATTGGGGGATCACTACAGGGGGAATCATTAAGTATTAAATATTGGTTATTACGAGGGGAAAATGATCAAGGATTAAATACTGGGGTGAATCAATGCAAAGGAGAAATACGGGGATCAACGTGAGTGGGAAATGCTTAAGTATTTAATACTGAAGGGATCACTACAAGGGAGATTCATTAAGGATTAAAATATTGGGGGTTGAATGGAGGGGGAAATCATTAAGAATTAGATATAGGGGGATCACTGCAAGGGGGAAAGGATCAAGGGTTAAATATTGGGGCATCAACACAATGGGGAATCATTAAGAATTTAATATTGGGGGATCACTGCAAAGGATGAAAGGATCAAGGTTTAAATATTGGGGCATCAACACAAGGAGGAATCATTAAGCATTAAATATCGGGGGATCACTGCAAGAGTGAAAGGGAGCGTCAACCCAAGGGGGAAATGATTGAGGATTAAATATTGGGGAATCACTGCAAGGGCGAATCATTAAGATTTAAAATATTGGGGGATCATCACAAGGTGTAATCATCAAGAGAGGCGGGAGTCACTGCGAGGGGACAACGATGTGGGGGGACGACGACACGCATTGCAAGGAGGGCATCCTTAAGGGTTAAATATTGGGGAGGGGGGTGAAATCTTTGGGGGCCAGGCGCCGGGGTTGAGCTGCTCTTGTCTTCCCGCAGGCTGAAGGTGCGGACAGAGAAGAAGAAGAAGAAGGAGGAGGAGGAGGAGGAGAAGGAGGAGGAGGAAGAGGAGGAGGAGGAGGCGGGCGGCGGGCCAGGGCTCGCACGCTCCAGCGCCCGGCTGGGACCGCCCCCCCCCCTTCCCTCCTGGCCTCCCCCCCCTCAAGCCCTTTAGAAGTGTGGGAGGGGGGTGCGGGGGGGAGCAGCCTTGCTGGCTGCCAGCCCAGCCCCGGCTTCCCCGCCTCTATATAAACACACATGGACTTCTTTTCTATTCAATCCCAACACCGAGAGGGGCGATACCCAGCAGCCCTGCGTCCCTCCTCAGAAGTGAAAAGTCTGGGGCTAACAAATCACCGGCATTCCGATAGACAGATATTTATAGAGATATATTTATAGAGATAGACAGAGATATAAACCGATCCGTGTGTATAGATACATATATCGAGCTATTTCATTCTTCCATCTCTCCAGGCCGTGGCTGAATTATTTTCTGATTTTTTTTTCTTTTTTCTTTTTTTTTTTAATCTCGCTCCTTTTTTTTTGTACTTTCTTCACCCCCACCTCCAAACCCCCCCTTTCTGGTGCTTTGAAAGCGAGCGAGATCCAGAGCATCTGCATTTGGACTTTTTGAAGGTTTTTTTTTTTTTCCCTCCGAGATTTTTATTTTTATATATATATTTTTATTGCATTTTTGGCTCCTCAGCTGCCCCCACCCCCTTCCTTTGGATTTTTTTCCTCCTTTTTATTTTTCCCCTCTCTTTTTGTGTTGTGTGGTGGTTTTTTTTTTGCCTCCGCTAGTGTCACTCTGTCAAGTTTATTCCCAACAAGAAAAAAGTTTTCAGAGAGCAACAGAGGAGAAACTGCTTTTTTTCCACGTTTTTTCTCCCCTTTTCCCTCCTTTTTGCCTGTTGTTTTCCCAACCTGCCAGAGGAGAGGGGGGCTCCCCCGGCCCCCCCCAGCCCCAAGACCTCCCCTTCCCCACCTCAACCCTTCCCGTGCGTGCGTGTGGGTGCGAGTGGAGGTGCCTGTCAAGGGGCTGTTTCTCTCCCCACCCTCCTCCTCCTCCTTCTCCCAAATATGCTTTTCGCAAGTTTCGATCTCGTCTCGGCACTGGCAACCCTCGCGGCGTGCTTGGTGTCATTGACTTTGCTGCTGGCCGTGTCCCAACAGCTGTGGCAGCTCCGCTGGGCTGCCACCCGCGACAAAACCTGCAAGCTCCCCATCCCTAAAGGCTCTATGGGATTCCCTTTAATCGGAGAGACCTTCCACTGGCTCCTGCAGGTAAGGATTCCCTTCTTTCCCTGGAAGACGGGCCGAGACTAATGTTTTTTAAAAGTCTTTTAAGGGGTATTTTATTCCTCCCCCCCCCTCCCCCCTTTTTTTTCTTTTCCTTTCGATTGCATCATGCGTTTTCCCGAGGAACTGGGGAGGCAGAGGAGGGTTGAGGGGGGACTTGTGGCGACTTTAGGGGGGGATTTAGGGAGCCCGGCTTAGCTGGGATCGCCCTGGAGCTAAAACCATGCTGCGCTCCTGATGGGGTTCCCTGGAGATTCGGGGTCTTCCCCTGCCAGAACCTCCTTCCCACCCTCCAAAAAAAGTCCTTTCCCCCCCAAAAAAGTCCTTTCCCCCCCAAAAAAACCTCCTTCCCCCCAAAAAAGGCCCTCCTTTTCACCCCCTCAAAGAATTCCTTTTTACCTGAAAAAAATTCCTTTTTCCCCTAAAACCCTCCTTTTCCCCCGAAAAACCTCATCCCCCCCCCAAAGACCTAATCCCCCTAAACTTATCCCACCCCCCCAAAAAAACCCTCATTTTCCCCCTTAAAAAACCCATTCCCCCCCCCCCCCCCCCCCAAACCCTCTCCTTTCCTCCCTCCTTCCAGCCGAAATCCTTGTAAAATAATTAATAATATTTCTAAAGACGGGGGTGGGATGTTGCCCCGGGGCGCGTGTGGGTGTTGGTGGGCACGGACTTGGGGGCTCCCCGGAGGAACCCGTGCTCCCATCTCCATTCCCGGGGTTGTTCCCATCGGATTCCCAAGCCTCCCAGTTTAGGTCTGGCTTTGGGGGAAGCCCGAGGAGGTAATCGGTAGCTTAACCCGGGATTAACCTCGCTAAACGCTGAGCAGCAGCAGCGGGCGGAGAGGGATCCCCATCGGACGGCGGCGGAGGAGCGTGGCTGCCAAAAAAATAAGGGAAAAATTAAAAATAAGGGAGGGAGAGAGGAGGCAGGAGGTGGCCTCGCAGTGGGGGGAGCCGCGGGCAAGACTCGGGGGGACCCCACGTCCCGCAGCATCCCAGGAGGGGAACCCCAAGGACAATTAGCCTGAGGATTTCCCACACTCCCTCCTTCTCCTGGAGCAAAATAAGACTCATCCTAAGGAAATAGGAGCCTTGTGAGGATGCTCCAGCCAGAGAAGGTCGCGTTTCAAAGTTCGGTCCAGGCTGTCCCCGGTGTCTCCATCCTATCCCCCACTCCCCATCCCCGCCACCGGGGAAGCCCCACTGCCTTCCCCGCCGGCGGCGCCGAAGGGGTTAACCGCCCCGCTCTCAATAGGGCTTTATTTTTTAAAAGAAATTTATCAGATTTTTTAACAGGGGGACCAGAAAAGGGTTCTCGCTTTTCCACAGGCTCCGTCCAAACAGAATCCAGGGCTAAAAATACAAAATTTTGTATAAATTGGACTCCATTCGAAACTTCTCCCACATAAAGGTCCTCTTTGTGCTGCCCTGGAAATGGTGTACAAATAACTCTTTATTAATGCCACAAAAAGGGACTTTAATTATATTTACGCAGATCAAGAAACAGGGTCACCTGAACATCTTGAAAATTCACAACCACGCTTTTGTTCCAAAATAAACACACGCACTCCATGCCCCGCATCGCGCTCAGCATCTTTCCCAGCTTGGGATGGGGTGTTTTCTGGGGGGATCCCCCCTCTCCCTGTGGCTCCATCCTCCTCCTCGCTGCCAAAACCCCCCGGAGCATGTGGGAAAGTTATTAAATCCTCCCAAATCTGGAGATTTACTTAGGTAAAATGCAGCCTTTCGAGTAAAGTCAGCCTTGGAGATTACCAAAAAAAAAGGGAAAAAATGATTAAAAAGTGCTAGGAGAGGTGAAGGTGGAGGTAAAAGGGAGAAGGAAAAGAGAAGGGGGAAACAATGGTTAAAAAGTGCCAAAGGAGGTAAAAAGTAGAGGTAAAAGAAAAGAGGAAATGAGAAAGGGGGAAACAATGGTTAAAAAGAGCCATGAGAGGTAAAAGTTGGGGGGTAAAAGGAGGAAGAAAGGGGGATGAAGGGCAAGGACTCCTCTGGAGACTCAACAGGGGCAGGGAGCAGTTTGGTGGGGTGGGGGGTTACCTTGATATCCCCAATTTCTGATCCCCTGGGCTGCTGGGAGGAGAGGGTGGGATGTGGGTGTACGTGTGTGTTACACCAATATCCCCAGTTTCTGACCCACTGGGATGCTGGAGGGAGGGGGGAAGGGAAGGGGGGCATGGGATGTGTGTGTGGGGTGTGTGTTACCCCAATACCCCAAATTTCTGACCCCCCCGGGATGCTGGGTATGTGTAGGATGTAGGATGGGGGTGGTGGTGGGGGGGGGTGTGGAGAGGTGGGTTTCCCCAGTATCCTCAATTTCTGACCTCACTGGGATGCTGGGTGGCAGGGTGGGATGCAGGGGCAGTGTGACCCCAATATTCCCCATCCAGCCCCCCCAGTTTGCCCCCAGCCCTGCAAGTGTGACCCCCCATAAGTAGGATCTTAGGGATGCGGATGTGCGGGCGTGTAGACCCCATGCGGTAACACCTCCCCCTCCCATCCTCATGTGTGTCCCCCCTCCTCCCTGTGTTCCCCCCTCCCTTTCCCATCCTTTGCAGGGCTCCTGCTTCCAATCCTCGCGGCGGGAGAAGTACGGGAATGTGTTCAAGACGCACTTGCTGGGGCGGCCGCTAGTGCGGGTGACGGGCGCGGAGAACGTGCGCAAGATCCTCATGGGGGAGCATCACCTGGTGAGCACCGAGTGGCCTCGCAGCACCCGCATGCTGCTGGGGCCCAACACCGTGGCCAACTCCATCGGCGACATCCACCGCCACAAGAGGAAGGTGAGGAGCCCACAGGGACGGGGAAAAGTGGGGGTAGGGCAGGGATCCCCTTTTCCTTCCTTCCCTTTCTCCTTCTCCCCCTCTTCTCGTTCCTTCTCCTCTCGTTTTCCTTCTCCTTTTCCCCCTCTTCTTCTTCTTCCCACTTCTCCTTTCCCCCCCTTCTCTCTTCCCCCCCTCCTCATCTCCTTCCCCCCCTCCTCATCTCCTTCCCCCCCTCCTCATCTCCTTCCCCCCCCTCCTCATCTCCTTCCCCCCCCTCCTCATCTCCTTCCCCCCCCTCCTCATCTCCTTCCCCCCCCTCCTCATCTCCTTCCCCCCCCTCCTCATCTCCTTCCCCCCCCTCCTCATCTCCTTCCCCCCCCTCCTCATCTCCTTCCCCCCCCTCCTCATCTCCTTCCCCCCCCTCCTCATCTCCTTCCCCCCCCTCCTCATCTCCTTCCCCCCCCTTCCTCATCTCCTTCCCCCCCCCTTCCTCATCTCCTCCCCCCCTTCCTCATCTCCTTCCCCCCCCTTCCTCATCTCCTTCCCCCCCTTCCTCATCTCCTTCCCCCCCTTCCTCATCTCCTTCCCCCCCCTTCCTCATCTCCTTCCCCCCCCTTCCTCATCTCCTTCCCCCCCCTTCCTCATCTCCTTCCCCCCCCTTCCTCATCTCCTTCCCCCCCTTCCTCATCTCCTTCCCCCCCCTTCCTCATCTCCTTCCCCCCCCTTCCTCATCTCCTTCCCCCCCCTTCCTCATCTCCTTCCCCCCCCTTCCTCATCTCCTCCCCCCCTTCCTCATCTCCTCCCCCCCTTCCTCATCTCCTCCCCCCCTTCCTCATCTCCTCCCCCCCTTCCTCATCTCCTCCCCCCCTTCCTCATCTCCTCCCCCCCTTCCTCATCTCCTTCCCCCCCTTCCTCATCTCCTTCCCCCCCTTCCTCATCTCCTTCCCCCCCTTCCTCATCTCCTTCCCCCCCCTTCCTCATCTCCTTCCCCCCCCTTCCTCATCTCCTTCCCCCCCCTTCCTCATCTCCTTCCCCCCCTTCCTCATCTCCTTCCCCCCCTTCCTCATCTCCTTCCCCCCCCTTCCTCATCTCCTTCCCCCCCCTTCCTCATCTCCTTCCCCCCCCTTCCTCATCTCCTCCCCCCCTTCCTCATCTCCTCCCCCCCTTCCTCATCTCCTCCCCCCCTTCCTCATCTCCTCCCCTCCTTCCTCATCTCCTCCCCTCCTTCCTCATCTCCTCCCCCCCTTCCTCATCTCCTTCCCCCCCTTCCTCATCTCCTTCCCCCATTCCTCATCTCCTTCCCCCCCTTCCTCATCTCCTTCCCCCCCCTTCCTCATCTCCTCCCCCCCCTTCCTCATCTCCTCCCCCCCTTCCTCATCTCCTCCCCCCCCTTCCTCATCTCCTTCCCCCCCTTCCTCATCTCCTTCCCCCCCTTCCTCATCTCCTTCCCCCCCTTCTCCTTCCCCCCCTTCTCCTTCCCCCCCCCTTCTCCTTCCCCCCCTTCTCCTTCCCCCCCTTCTCCTTCCCCCCCTTCTCCTTCCCCCCCTTCTCCTTCCCCCCCCTTCTCCTTCCCCCCCCTTCTCCTTCCCCCCCTTCTCCTTCCCCCCCTCTTCTCCTTCCCCCCCTCTTCTCCTTCCCCCCCTCTTCTCCTTCCCCCCCTCTTCTCCTTCCCCCCCTCTTCTCCTTCCCCCCCTCTTCTCCTTCCCCCCCTCTTCTCCTTCCCCCCCTCTTCTCCTTTCCCCCCCTCTTCTCCTTCCCCCCCTCTTCTCCTTCCCCCCCTCTTCTCCTTCCCCCCCTCTTCTCCTTCCCCCCCCCTTCTCCTTCCCCCCCCTTCTCCTTCTCCTTCTCCTTTCCCCCTCCTCTTCTCCTTCCCCCCCTCCTCTTCTCCTTCCCCCCCCTCCTCTTCTCCTTCCCCCCCCTCCTCTTCTCCTTCCCCCCCTCCTCTTCTCCTTCCCCCCCTCTTTTTCCCTTTTCCCCCCTTCTGCCCTTCCCCTCCTCTTCTCCAATTCCTCCCTCCTCCTGTTCCCCAGTCCCTTCCCCCACTTCCCCCTCCCGTTCCCCCCTCCTCCCGTTCCCCTCCTCCTCCCGTTCCCCTCCTCCTCCCGTTCCCCTCCTCCTCCCTTCCTGCCCTCCTATCTTTCTTTCTTCCCCCCTTTCTTTCTTCCCCCCTTTCTTTCTTCCCCCCTTTCTTTCTTCCCCCCTTTCTTTCTTCCCCCCTTTCTCCTTCCCCCCCTGCTTTCTCCTTCCCCCCCTGCTTTCTCCTTCCCCCCTCTGCTTTCTCCTTCCCTCCCCAGTCTTCTCCTCCCCCCCCCCCCCCACCCCTTTTCCTTCTTCCCGTCCTCTCCTTTTGCGATGTGATGGAGGGGTGGAAATTGCGGGGGGCAACAAGTTTGATGGGGCTTGCCCTATTTCCAGGCTCCACCAAGAGTTGTGGAGAGACCTGGCAAGGTGTTTGAGTCTACTTGTGGTGCTGAGTGTTGCATTGATTTTCAGTGAAACTGAGGCACTGATGGGGTTCCCAGGATGAAGTGTGAGAGGGGATTGAGCTGGTTGTGGAGGGTTGAGACCCTCCTGGGGCCTCACCTTACATCACTCTCTTGGTGGTCCAAGTGTAAGATGCCCCAAAGGCAGGCAAGTAGCTCAGGACAGCCTGGTTTCAGGCAACACTGAGCCCGAGCAGAAGTAGGGACATCTTCATGTTGCCCCATCAGCAAAGTTCCCACAGGCAAAGGTGGTGGTAAAGGTGACATCACATGTAGGCTGGTGTAGTGGTGTGTGTGATGGCTTTGCATCCATCCTCCATGGGATGGGATCTTTCCAGCTGGATCAGGGCAGGGAGAGGATATGGGGTGCATGTAATGTGTCAGCCACCCTCTCTGCAGTGCAGAGATGACCTTGTTGACACAGTAAGCGTGGTATGCACCACCAAGAGGCTTTCCCATTCCCTGCCCCAAGGCAAGGTGTGCTTTCCTCACTCTGCTCCAGCAGGGTTTCGTATTTTACAGAAATTATACAATGATTTGGGTTGGAAGGGACCTTAAAGATGATCCCATTCTAACCCTCCTGCCATGGGCAGGGACACCTCCCACTGGACCAGGCTGCTCAAGGTCCCATCCAGCCTGGCCTTGAGCACTGTATTTTAGTGTATACATTCTTATAAATCCCTACCAAACCCAGTTCCTCCCTCTTTTCTCCTGGGGGAGAAGACGAGAAAACAAACACCCCATGATACTCATTAGTCACTTTTATAACGTGCTGGCAGCTGTGACTTGAGCGATACAACAGTGGTCTTCCAGTGCCTGAAGTGGGCTCCTAGAAAGCTGGGGTAGTGCTTTTGATCAGGAAGTTGCAGGGATAGGACGAGGGGGAACGGCTTTAAGTTGGAAGGGGGAAGATTTAGATTAAACATTAAGAAGAAATTCTTCACAATGAGGTTGGTGAGGCACTGACACATGTTGTCCAAGGATGTTGTGGCTGCCCCCTTCCTGGAGGTATCAAGACCTGGTTGGATGAGGCTTTGAGCAGTGTGATCCAGTGGGAGATGTCCCTGCCCATGGCAAGGCATTGGAACTTTATGGGCTTTAATGTCCCTTCCAACCCAAACCATTCCATGATTCTATGAAATGCTGTGTCAATCCCTCCCCAGGACCCGGGAAAACTTGATTCTTGAATTTACACCTCCCTTTGCCTGAGCTGCTTCTTCTTAAGGAGGGAAGTATTTTTTGCAATCATACTGTCAAAGAGAAGGAGTGAGAGTTCATGGGGCTCCTGCACCAGGAAGCATATTTTGCAGTTGGAGAGGTGCAGGGAAATGGAGAGCGATGTGCTTTCTGTTGGCATCGGCTTTGGTTCCTGTTTATTTCCTATTATGGGATAGTTAAGTGGCAGTAGCCAGCAATTTGAAGGTACCTCCACGCTGTTTCTGTAAGGCCAGAGAGGTTTTTTTTGCTACTGGAGAGTGGGAGGCTAAAGGCCTCTGGTTGGGATCTCCTTAATAAAACCGCGGAATTCAGACCTCAGGAACAGACACTGAGGGAGGCGAGGAGAGCATGGGTTATAGGAATGGGGTCATGGAAAAGGGAGGCCTGACCTTTGTGGTACCCTGATGGACTTGTAATTTGTAGCACAGCTCAGATGGAGAGCGCCAGCACCAGTAAGGAGCTGTACTAGAAGCACAGAAAGGGGAGAGCCTCTCTCCTTCTGTATTTCGTAGACTCATAGAACGGTTTGGGTTGGAAGGAACCTTAAAACTCATCCAGGTCCAACTCCCCTGACATGGGCAGGGACACCTCCCACTAGACCAGGCTGCTCAAAGCCCCATCCAACCTGACCTTGAACAGTTCTCTGGGCAACCTGTACCAGTGCCTCATCACCCTCATCGTGAAGAATTTCTTCCTAATGTTTAATCTAACCACCTTTGTGGTTTTACCTATTGGGAAAGGTATGTCCCACCCTAAACTGTGAATCCGAGTGCTTTGGGATTTTTTTGGTCTGGATTCTTTGTTTTTTTCCTCCTTAAAATTCTTTTGCCTTCCCAAATTTTGGCATTGCACATGATCCCAAGCTGGCAAGGATCCTAATTCCTCCTTAAGGGATGTCTAAAGCCCCCTGAGAACAGGTACTCTGGCAAAACATTGTCCCGGGATGATTCTTGCCAGCCATGCCTGCTCCTGCTCACACACTTCTGCTTTGAGCTATGGCATACCCAAGAGCAAAGTCTTTCCCCATATCAGCAGGATCAGGGATGCTAGAGTAGCTAATTACTTTTTTAAGATTTCTCTTTCAGAGGCACAGGGTTGGATACAGTGGGTTCAGCTGATTCTTTTCCCTTTGAAAAAAGGAGGTTATTGTGATTCCTTCACTTAGTCTCCTTTTAATTACAGTTTTGGTGGAGAAGAGCATCTCATGTCGTGCAGCCTTGGGTACTCCATAAGCCCAGTAGCCTCATGAATTGCCTTCTTCTCCATGTCTAAGTTATGCACATGGAGATAAGGTGAACCTGCTTCAAATGGGAAGAAAATAGATCATTTCGTTCTTGGCGAGATTGCGATGACCAGATTAAATCTTTTTCCAGGCAAGGTGCCTGCTACCAGCTGAAATTGCTGTCATCTTTTGAGGCCCTGAGCTTTTGTTAATGGTGTTGTCTTTTAACTCTCCCCATCCTGCTGCTGAGGCTGTGAGAGGTCTGAGGTGGAAGCATGAGATTTAACACATAAGCTTGCTCCTTCAGGATAGTTTTTCTCTTAGGTACCAAATCTATACTTTCAACCCGCTGGGGAATCAAGCAAGGAACGCATTGGCAGAAGACCACATTTTTCATAGACTTTGTCAGCTTTCATAGTGAGGGTGCTGATATTAATACAAAAGAGTGAAAGAATCAAAGCAGCCTGAAAGTTCCATGCAAAAAAAGTGGTAGTATTTCCTGAGACGCCTTTTAGGTTTTTGATAATACAGTTTAAATCATTGTAGGGCTTTCTTGATTTCCATCTATCTCTCAAAACCTGTTTTCTACCTAATTGCTGAGCTTGAGTCTTTGCTTGCTCTGAAGTGGTTTCTCCTTCTCTGGTCTTGCCACAAATTGTACATGAGCTGTCATTTCTGACGAGGCTGCCTGTGGTGTAGGGTACAAACCAGCCTGAGGAGGGGTGGAACGTGAAGCCCCATGTGCTCATCCTCTGGTGCAACTCCAACCACTGGGGCCATCTCTAGCTCTTGTTCCACCAGCCCTTACACGGTCACCATCTGCAGTAAGTCCTTGTTACCTTTCTATAAGCCAGAGGAGTTGCACTGATTTGCAGCAGCACTGACAGATACACTTTCATCATTCCTGGCAATTGAGCCATAGTCTCCTCTTGATGGGACAGATTGCCACTGAGATGTGAAGACAAGCTCTAACGAAGAATTTTCAACCCAAGATGTTCTTGCACGACGCTCCTGGTAGCTTGCCATTGAAATCGGCTGTTCTGCTGCCCATGTGTTGCAAAGCTTTCCAGAGAGTTTTAGCTCTTCAATGCAACTTCAGGATTAGCAAATTGCAGCTATTGCTGCTGGCTCTGCAGAAGGACACTTTGCCCATGATGGTGGTGGGATTGGAGCCAGCTTGGGCAACTCAGTCTCTGGAGCTCTTCTCTCAAGTTTGTTATTTCCTTATCTCAGCTTCTCCTCAGGATCTTGTACAGATTCAATATCCCCTTCCAAAAAGCAGATGAATATCTTCTTCTCCATCACAGAGGTTTTAATCCTGTAGGCATTAATAATGGACTCTGAGATGCACGTGTGAAAGGTGCTCATTAACAAGCCAGTAGCTCTGGCAGCTTTCTGCCTTCCCGTCTCGTATTTATTAAATCTCCCCTGCAGGAAGCTGTCAAAGTCGATATAAATTGGAGAAAGCTTCCTCCTTTTGGGAAATGAACACTCCAATTATTAGAGCAGGGGGTCTCTGGGTATAAAGTCAGCTTTGCCCAGGGACATGACAGCTCGTGGGGTGGGATGGAGGGTGAGAGCTAGCTGGACTAGGAACTTGGCTTGTACGCGTCAGGGGTATCGCTTTATTGCAGATGTCATCAGCGTGGGCTCTGTTCTTGGACTGAGATAAAACTGGTCGATAAGAACAGTTTACAAGTAGTAAACAAAAGCAATCCAGAGCTCCTCAACCTCCCTTCTGAGATAAGTATCTACTGAGAGGCTGTTAGTGCTATTGGGCCATAGAGTTTATGTTGATGTCAGAGAAGCATCTGGATGAGCCCTCCTGCAGCTTGTTCACCCACGGTGGCATTTTTGTCTTGAAATCACCTTGCAGGTTGCTGGCAGGAAAAGCCACGTTGCTTTCACAACTGGCTGAACATGGACATGTCTTTGCTCTGGCTTTTGGTGGCAGATTCCTGCCCCTTGCCGGCACATGAAGGATGCACATCATTCCTTCGGATCAGATGTGACATGTCCCAGGGTTGGACTCGATGATCTCAAAAGTCTTTTCCAACTGGAAAATTCTATGATTCTAAGGGAGGGGAGTGCCTGCTCTCCTACAGTAACTCTGGAAGGGGTGACCAGGGATGGTGCCTGGCTGAGGGTCTTCCTTGCTGTATGTTCTGGTGTGCGCTCCGTCGTGCTCTTGTTTTAGTGGCCTCTGCTGCAGCTTGTCGCAGCTTGGCTGTTGGCTCAGTCCATTTCACATCCTTGTAGACAACTTCATTTCCCATTTATACCCACAAACGCTCATTTATACCCATGAAACCTCTGTGAAATCAGTGCAGTGACTCCATATTTACTGCACATATCTTTTGGGAATGTCAATCCCTGAGTCAATATGAGCTGTAACAAAGGCAAAGTAAATCTTCTCTCAGAGTCATAGAACGGTTTGGGTTGGAAGGGACCTTAAAGCCCATCCAGTTACACCCCACCCCTGCCATGGGTAGGGACACCTCCCACTAGACCAGGTTGCTCAAGGCCCCATCCGACCTGGCTGTGAATAATTCCAGGGGTGGGGCAGCCATGACTTCTCTGGGCAACCTGTGCCAATGCCTCACCACTCTCAAAGGAAAACATTTCTTTCTAATCTCTAATCTAATTCTGCTGTCTTTCATCTTAAAACTGTCCCCCCTCATCCTATCCCTGCACTCCCTGATGAAGAACCCCTCCCCAGCTTTCTTGCAGCCCCTTTCAGCACTGGAAGCTGCTCTAAGGTCTCCCTTGAGCTTTCTCTTCTCCAGGCTGAATAACCCCAACTCTCTCAGCCTATCCTCATAGCAGAGGTGCTCCAGCCCTCAGATCATCTTCGTGGCCTCCTCTGGACCTGTTCCAACAGTTTCATATCCTCCTTATGTTGGGGATTCCAGAACTGGACACAGGACTCCAGGTGGGTTCTCAAAGAGTGGAGTAGAGGGCAATAGCGTGGACTCTGGTTTTATAGGACATAAAGCCAGTGGGAAGCCAAAGTTCGGCATACAGAGAGGGAGGCAGTCCTGTGCCTCTGCCTTCGAGGGACCCCAGGATCTTGGCAGAAAAGGAAATGGGAATTGGAAATGGCCAGGGTGCACAGCCTGTGTATTTTAGGTGGAGACTGAGCAGTGTCTGAGGCCAGGAAGGACTTTCCCCATGCAGGATACACGCTGCCGGCACGGGTGCGCTACGGGGAAGGTGGGACTCAAACTTTCCTCGGAAGCATCCAGCCTTGGCAGGAAAGTGCTGGACTTGCTGGGCTTGTGCTGTGTTCCAGCATAGTAATCCCAAAATAGGCACAGTTGGCTTAAAAAAGGAAAAGAAAGAATAAAATAAAAGCAGTCCGTGGGCTGGGTAGACATCCTAGACCCAGCAACTCGAGGAGGAAGCAGACAGTGGTGCAGGGAAATGGCCTGTTTTGTCTCACTGTCCAAAACTACATCATTCATTAACACACCACAATTAATGTTCTGCCTCGGAGGCATACAAGTGTTGAGCTTATTAGCACCAAGTAGAAAGGTCTGAGGCTTTAATATAGTTTGCAAGAGGATTAAGAACACAAAAGGGGCCATAAATTTACAACCAAATATAAACCAGCTGCTGTGGGCTGGACTAGAGGGGGAGGGAAGGAGGGAGATGGGGAGAGGGGAGGAGGAAGAAGGAGGGATAGGAATCAGCAGAAGCCTACCTTCCACTCTCCAAAAACCTGGACCTGAGTTGTTAAGAGGGTTTTTTAAGGTTGTTTTAGCATTGCATTCCCATCCAACCTTGCCACCTTCCTCTGTGTGACCTGTAAATCCTACGGTGGGAAGGAAACAATCCCCTTCCATATGAACCCCTCCCAGTCCTATTGGTCAACTTAAGCAGGCTGGTTTCCAGCTGCCAACAGCTGGCCCAGCTCCAGCCTGTTCTCAGCGTGTCTGTATCAGGCTGCTGCCCTGTGAGCTTTAACCCACAGGCAAAAGTCACTGAAGCTGGAGAAAAGGCGTTCATTGATGGAGAAGGGCTCCTGCTTGCGGTCTTTGGGAAGAATTTGTCAGCTAGGTCGGCTCATTGACTTTAGACCAAATAGTGCTGTCATCTATAGTGGTGTAAATCCAGAGTAATTCCTATGGATTAAAAAAAAAAGCAAAGCACAGGCTCTTCTGGCTGAAAGACAAATCTCATGCGTTTTCATAGTGCTTTCCACCTGAAAGTGCCCTGCAAAGCTCAGAGAAGTTGTGCTGTGTTGAAACATGGTTACATCCCAGGAAATGTATGGATACCCTGTGAGCTGAGCCTCTTTAGTGTAGACTGCTCTACCTTTTTGTGTTGTCCAGGAGGAAAGGTGTTCGATGTCCTATGGGGCATAGAGAAGATAAAACCCCTCTTTGGTGCTCTGTGCTGGGTGGAACTGCAATATGCATGAGTCCAGGTTCCACTTTAGAGTAGGAATGGGGGATGCCAGGAACTAATCCCAGTGGTAGGAGAGCGCTTTTCAGACACAGAATCTCTCCTATATTGTTTTTGTGTATCTTTGGTTTTCTACTCTGAGGGGAAATTTCATCACCCTCTACAACTCCCAGAAAGGAGGTTGTAGTGAGGTGGGTGTTGGACTCTTCTCCCAAATAACAAGTGATGGTATGAGAAGAAATGGCCTCAAGTTTTGTCAGGGGAGGTTTAAATTTGATACTAGGGAAAATTTCTTTACTGACAGAGTCGTGAAACATTGGAAGAGTTGTCAGCATCCCTAGAGGTGTTCAAATAGTGTGTAGCTGTGGCATTTTGGGACATGGTTTAGTAGGCATGGTGGTGTTGGGCTGACAGTTGAGCTTGATGATCTTAGAGGTCTTTTCCAAATTCAATGATTCTACAATTCTATACTCCATCCTTCCAGGCAGTTCGATCAACCTTCTGAGTTGTGGTTTGTAATATCCCGCTCATCCTTCTGTGAACTGGGTGCTTTGTTTTGGGTTAATGATACTCTCCACAATATCTCAGGTGGCACTCCTACCAGTAAACACATCTCTCTGTCAGCTAGCTTGCTCTTAAACTTTCTTCTCGTTAGTTTTGTAAGGTTGCCTTGGGAAGCTCAAGAGAGGATTCTGAGAGTCAGCAGGAGCTCATGTGTTCAGAAATAGGAACATCTGCACCGTCAGATGTGTGCTCATCCCCATATGATGCACAGTGGTCTTGCAAGACCTAACTCAGGATTTTGGCAGCAGAGCTGCTGGAGGAAGTGCTTTTCCAAACTTCTTCCCCTATTTCTGCCAAGAGATGATATGCACTCAGAAAGTTGTATTTCCCCTTTCACCATGGGGTGAGGGTTTCCCTCATCCTCTCTGTGAACGAGACCTCCTCTCATGCTCTGCTCTGCTCCCAGCCTGTGGAGCACTTGGCAAGTCTGAGGTCTAAGGCTGGTTTCTTTGCCAAGTCTGCCTTTGTCTCTAGGAGAATCCGTGCTCTGGGTCACTTAAATTCCTGGTGATCCCTTCCCTTTAGTCCCCTCTCCATGGTCCAGTAAGACACAGGAGGTCAGTTAAAAGGGGACTTCTCTCCTAATATTTCTCCTTCACTTGCTCCACACTATATTTTGCTTTCTGGACAAGCTGCTCTCCTCCTCTTCAGCCCTGGATGAGCTCTCATCTCCGCATTGCAGATCTGGAACTTTGTACGTGGTTCAAAACCGAATGGATTAGACCATCCTAGCTCAAGCTGGCCATCTGGTACTGGTGAAAGGTTACTCTGGCCATGCAGCCAAGTGCCTGGTGGGTTTGCAGGATGCTTCTTCTCCACAACTCTAGACAAAGACACCAACCACAGGCAGCGGGTGTGTGTCCTATTGGACCTCTTCTTGGACAGATCATCCTACCTTTCTAATCCCTTCATGCTGGACACAGCTATTATTTCTTTGCCACACTATCCATTAATGTGACATTCAAGGCAGGTTGGATGGTACTCTGAGCAACCTGATTGAGTTAAAGATGTCCCTGCTCCTGCAGAGGGGTTGGACTAGATGACCTGTAAAGGTCCCTTCCAATCCAAAGCCTTCTATGATTCTATGTCATCTTTCTCTCCCCGTGTTTGGTTCCCTCCTTGAAGAGTGGTGACAATATCTGAGGTCAATTTTGCTCTCCTCAAATGCACTTGTTCCTCTTGAATAAAGGAGAGGTGTGCACTTGGAGCAGCACTTCAGAGCTGAAGAACCACAACGTGTTTAGATATCACTGTGAAGTGAGTTAAGAAGTCTAAGCTGCTGAATGTAAAAAGCTGCTTTGTGATGGTGTTGGGCATTTTTGAGGCAGTTTTGCAGAGCAGGGTACTGAGACAATTCTAGGGGTTCCTGCTTGTTCCCTGCTCTCTCCCCTACTCTGTGCATCAGCCCCTTCAACCTGATAACCTGTTAAAGGGCTTCGAATCAAAAGCAAGTTCTCCCATGCTATGTGGAGGGTTTGTGGGTGAGGTGCTTGGACATGGAGAATTTTGACCCATGAGGAAATGGGGTCCTTGGTGTTGTTTTATTCTGAACTCAGGTAGAAATATGAAATGCTGGAGTTTCTCTTAAGGGTATGGGCAATCCTGGAAGCTGCATGATCATCATAACATGCCCAAAGGATGCTGAAATGATCGTTACTGTTTTTTTTGCAGCACTCTTTTTCAAGAATCATTCCAATTTCAGTAAAACTACCTATTTCAAAGGCACTCCATATGTTTTCTTCAGCTGGGATGAGTTTGGAGACTGTAGCTACTGGAATCAGATTCCCTTCAGAGATGGGTTGCAGGGTTCCTGAGGCTCTTGCATTTCTCCCTGGGAGAGCTTTCTGCCTTCATCTCCCCTGAGACACCTGCACTGCTTGCCTGCTGGTTCTACTTTGATGGGAAAACCCAGCGTTGCTCATTTTGGGTGGTCAGAAGCTCAGTCTCTTGGGTTTTTCCTCTCAGTGGACCTGGATTCCTTCCATGATAGAGCATGGCAGGAGACCTTGGAGTGATCCATGTGCTCTGTTTCCTGATTACAGCACAGGGAGAAAAGTCATCAACTCTTTGCTATGCACCTGTGAAAGGCAAAGCCTTTCAAAAAGAGATGGCAGAGTGTCAGGGCAGTGATAGGGGGTTGTGGAGGTCCTCTCCTCCTTGCAGTGCCTTGTATAGTCTTCACAACTTTTTTTTTTTTTTTTTTGCTGTATTTTCACTTTGTTTGTGCTCTTGATGCCAGAACAGCCTCTTGCTCATTGAGTCTTCTTATCCCACTCCAAAAATGTCATGGTTTACAAGTCTGGTGGAGCATGGGAGTGGGCTCCGTGTCTGGCACCCCTGTGTCTGGTAGTGTAGAACAGCAGACATCCATTATAAGGGGATGACAGGACAAGGTTGGGACAAACACCGCCTGGCCTTTGAAATGTAGGAAGAAATTGTACGTCTCCAGGTTGAGACATTGCTTTGGATGCTTCCTGACACATTCTGCTGGCCAAGCCATGGTGGGTGCCAAATTGGTTTGTGAAAAGATCTCCACACTAATTGTGCCTTCATTTGGTCAGGCCAACAGCTCTGGCTGGTGCAGGCTGAGTGAGACACAGGTATTTGATTCCCAAAGCATATGTTTTCCTCCTGGAAGAGAGAAAGGAAAAGCTTGGTTCCCTCTTTGTTGTGCTGATGTGCTCGATAGGAGGAGACCTACAGATCATGGACAGCAAAAGGCTGGGGCTGAAGCTGGTGCTTGGAGTGGGAAGGCTTGGCTGGCCTCAAAGGAGGGGTAACACAATGAAGAGCATTGTCTCTACCCCAGCCACAAAATGAAGCCTTTGCTACTCATGAAAACACTGTGGGTTGAAGATCAGGGCTCTTCACTTGCATCTTCTCTCCTTTTGGTGTGATTTAAGGATGGGGCTGGGTATTCCCCAGCCAGGACATGAGCATTTTCCTGTCACACAGAGCTGGACCTCTGCAGGAGATCTTGGAGATGAGACAGTGCTGGGCAGGAATTTTGTGCCTTAGGAAAATTATAAATCTTTAAATATCCTGTTTCCACAACAAGATGGATCCAGAAGTTTCCAGCCAGGCTCGCTGGGTGGTGGTGTCCCCCTGGGTGTGGTTTGAGCATGTGTATGTAAATGAATGTTCCCTGATAGAGCAAATCCCCAGACTTGGTTCTTTTGCGAACATATCAAAATTGTAAAAAAAAAAAAAAAGCGGGCTCTTTGCAGCATCCCCAAAAAATCCTGGCCACTGCCCTAACATCAGTGCCAAGGCCACCCAGCTGGAGCCCCACCACAGGCTGGGCTGCTGCATTTTGGTGTTAACAGAGCTGAGCATCCCCTTAGGTCTGATTTTACCTCTTGGCAGCTCTGGAACAACTTTTTGCACCGATGCTCCTTGGCTTTGCCTGGTCTTCCTCCAGTGAGCGGTTGAGAGGTTCGGCTTGACTTCACTAGAGGGCGCAGGAATTTTAGGCTAGAAACGCGTGGAGATTTGTTGGGGAAAGTTGGCTGCCTTTTCCTCCTTTTTAATCAACTGGAAAGATGCAGGGTTGAACTGGAGGTGACTGGAAGGGGATCCAGACTTCTGTCTGGCTAGGGCAGGATCCGCTGATGTCTGGGATTAGGCGGCGTGGAGCGCAGACTTGGTGAGCTGGCTGCATGGCCGGGGCTTGCAGTGTTGATTGGTCCCATGGTTGGGAGCTGCAGGCTCCAGTAGATGTGGGGTGCAACCAGCTGGAGCTGGATAGCAAAAGGACAGCTCAAAAAAGACCAAAAACAGGAAAAAAATGCCCCTCAAACTCCTAGTGCTAAATGCTCCCCATTTTTCACGTTGCACAGGTGCTGCATTGACCTCCATAGGGGCTCATTCTTCTACTCCTGAGGGTCCCTTCTTCTGCACTTTTGCTCCTTGAGACAGGATCTCTCTTCTTCTGTGACTGGCTTGGTCCACAGGGTGTGAATCTGGCCCCGGGCTGCTTCTCTGCACCACCACAGCATATTTGCACAGTGGGACCAGGGGCATTTCTTGGGCTGCTGTACTTTTGGAAGGGTGCAGGAGGGTTCTGAATGCTTCTTCTGTGGGAGATACTGGGCAGAGCTGGAGGAGGACAGGGTCTGTCCCAAGTCATGAACCACAGGGGCCACTTCCACTGGGATGGTGGCTCCAAGCATCTCTGCAGCCTTGGCTGTCTCCTCATTGGCTCTGTTTTCAGTGGGGAAACTGAGTCACAGGAAGTGTTTGGGTGATTTACTGGGAACCCCTGTCCTTATCCCAAACCCCACAGCATGGATGAAGCGCAGATGCCAGCTGGTTAGGGAGATATTGGGGTCCCTTTGCTGATCCTACGCAGTAGGTCCTGTCCCATCCCTGTCGAGCAGTTTGTGGCTGCCAGCTTTCCTCCAGCTGGCACTGTGTCAAAGCCCGGTGTCCTGCTCACAGCCACCAGGAACTGACCCTTTTCTAGCTCCCTTTGTACCTTTCCCAGGCAGATGAGCAGCTCAGCTTTAGCACCTCCAGCTTTTATTTTCTGAGCGGCTGTTTTTTCACTCCCCCCTCACACCCCCACCAGATCTGCCTGAGCATTGCTGCCCTTTCCAGACTTAAAAATAACTCACAGAGCGAGGCGGCAGAAAGCAGCAGCAGCGCTCTCACCATGATCTCGCTGTGGGTTCATTCATTCCTCTGCTCCATTCATTCATGCCTCTGCTCTTCACAACCACCCGGAGACAACTGTCTGTCTGCGGGAAGATCCATCCATCGGTCCACTTGCTTTTTTTCTGTCCCAGCCCTCTTTTGCCATCCTGGGAACAGATTGCCCAGGGAAGTTGTGGCTGCCCCATCCCTGGAGGCATCCAAGGCCAGGCTGGATGGGTCTGGTTGGAGGTGTCCCTGCCCATGGCAGAGGGGTTTGTACTGGATGATCTTTAAGGTCCCTTCCAACCCAAATCATTCCACGATTCTATGGGAGTCGATGATTCTATGATCCCGTTTGCATGCTACTATTTCCATGGAGAGCCTCCAATGCCTGCCCCACTGTGCTGAGTTCTATTTGGGGATCTGCCCGAGTGCAGTTCATTATGAAGTGGCTCTTGTCAAGCCTCCTGCACCCAGGGGCTGTGAGGGGACAGAGGTGTTATTTCACCAAACAAACTCCCAGCAAACGATGTGCATTAGCAATGAGGGGTCGCAGCCAGGAAAATGTTACCTTTTTCCCTTTGAGAGCAGACTGTGGAGGAAATTCTCACATTTACAGCTCCAGCGAGCCTGACGCTCATGGAAAGCGGGGAGCTGCTTTGATTTCTCTCCTCTTGGTTTAATAAGGTGAGAGGCTGGAGCACCTCTGCTATGAGGACAGGCTGAGAGGGTTGGAGTTGTTCAGCCTGGAGAAGGCTCCTGGTAGACCTAAGAGCAGCCTCCCAGTACTGAAAGGGTCTTCAGAAAAGCTTGGGAGGAACTTTTTACAAGGGCATGGAGTGATAGAACAAAGTGGAATGGCTTTAAATTGGAAGGGGGAAGATGTAGAATAGATATAAGGAAGAAATTCTTCACAGTCAGGGTGGTGAGGCACTGGCACAGGTTGCTCAGGGAAGCTGTGAATGCCCTATCCCTAGAGACGTTCAAGGCCAGGTTGGATGGGGCCTTGAGCAGCCTGGTTTAGTGGGAAATGTTCCTGCCCATGGCAGGGGTTGGAAAAGAATGGACTTTGAGATCCTTTCCAATCCAAACCATTCTATGATTCTGTGAAAGTTTTGGGGCCCCCCCATCATTGTGCTTTGAGCCCCCCCAGGATCTGGCCACCAGTGGAGCCTATGCGGGCTTGCAACTCCCTCCTTGGGAGCCTGTTTTAATTTGATTTTCCCTGAGGCCTGGCATGTGGCGTGTGTGTGTAGGTTAATAAAAAATAAACAAACAGTACTTTTTTTTCCCCTCTGCTGCACTCTGGGAGGGATGCGGCGGGGATGCCGAATGAAAGCGTGTGCTGTGGGCTGCGCCGGGGAGGCCTGAAAGGGACATTCCTGGCATTGCTGAGCTCCTCATGCAACGCAACACGCGGGCCCTGGCCCAAATTGGAGGAAGGAGCCGTTAGCATCGGGGACCTGGGGAGGTCCACTCCCGCGCAGTGTTTACTCGCAGAGCTTAAATTAATACTGTCTGCTGACATCAGGTTTTTTCCCCGGTTTCCCAAGGAAATGAGCCGTGTGCAAGTGCAACGTCTGCGTACGTGTGTGCCTCCCTTGAACCTCTAAGTTCAGCCAGATTTCACAGCGGTCCTACATGCCTCAAAATATTTATTTTACTTACTTTTTTAACGTATATTTAAAAAGTGTGGTTCAAAGGTGGGAGAACCTGGCAGGGTTTCCCATGGAGAGAAAAAGCTTGCTTGTGTCTGAGTGCATGCACAACTATAATGTTAGACACTAGAGAATCACAGAATCATTAAGGTTTTAAAAGGCTCCTAAGATCATCAAATCCAACTGTCAGAACACCACCATCGTGCCTACTAAACCATGTCACAAAGTGCCATAGCCACATGCTTTTTGAATACCTCTAGGGAGGGTGACTCCACCACTGCCCTGGGAAACCTCTTCCAGTGTTTTACCTTCAGTCTTTTCAGGAAAGGCATTTTCCCTAATATCCAATCTAAACCTCCCCTGACCCAGCCTGAGGCCATTTCCTCTCGTCCTGCCACTTGTTACTTGGGAGAAGAGACCAATACTCACCTTGCTACAACCTCCTTTCAGGGAGTTGTAGAAAGCAATGAGGTCTCCCCTCAACCTCCTCTTCCCCAGGCTAAACAACCCCAGGTCCCTCAGGTGTTCCTCATAAGTTTTGTTTTCCAGCCCCTTCCCCAGCTCTCTTCCCCTCCTCTGGACATGCTCCATCCCCTCAGTGGCCTTCTTCTAGTGAGGGGCCCAAAACTAAACAAGGTGTGACCTCACCAGCACCAAGTACAGTGGAAGGATCCCTTCCCTACTCCTGCTTTCACACCATTCCTGATCCAAGTCAAGATGCTCTGAGTACACAGCTCAGAATCCTTGTGGAAGAGATGTATTAGTAGCATCCAGATCATGGGACGACTGTAACTGGGAACCATGAGAAACAGAGCTGTGGGAAAGATGGCTCCATCTGTCCTACCATGCAAGGGGTGAAGAGCTTCCTCCTATCTCTGTTTTACACTGTGTTATCACAGTCATTTTTTATGTTTGTGGTAGAGATCAACCTGCAGAGGATCTGTTGGCTGATGTATCTCCATTGACCTATTTTGACAGCTCTTTTAGTAACTGGTAATGCTGGATAATGAGTTCTGGATGATGAGTCTTCTGCTAAGTGGACCTTCGATGTCAATTTTTCTGCATAGAAACAGGTTACTAGAGAAGGCGAAGAGGAGGGTGTTAGAACAGTGTAGAAATCTCTGCTTGCTCTCTGTTGTAGGTTTTCTCCAAAATCTTCAGCCATGAGGCACTAGAGAGCTATCTCCCCAAGATCCAACTGGTGATCAAAGATACTCTTCGGGCCTGGAGCAGCAACCCTGAGTCCATCAATGTCTACCATGAGACCCAGAAGCTCACCTTCCGAATGGCCATCCGTGTCTTGCTGGGCTTCCGCATCCCTGATGAAGAGCTCAACCGCCTCTTTGAGGTCTACCAGCAGTTTGTGGAGAACGTCTTCTCCTTGCCTGTGGATCTGCCCTTCAGTGGCTACAGGAGGGTAAGAGATTTGGGATGACTCTTCCACCAGCACGTAACATCAAATTCTTGTGCTTAATGGGGTAGGGCCTCATACCCATCTCCACAGATTCTTGATGGGATGTCTTCTCACCCTCTGACCTCTAGAAGCAGGGCTACAAAGTCCCATTTCAGTAGAGTGGAGAGGGAGGTCTACTTATAGGTTTCTAGAGCGCGAGGGACTGTGTAGATTGATGCAAGAGAGAACACAGTCAGAATTTGTCCATATTTAATGGGTATTTTTTCCTCACTGGCAGTTTTTTGTTACTTTTTTGTTTGTGGGACTGTTCTGTTAATTCCCTCACATCCCCAGGGCAGAACAAGTCAGTAGACCTTCCAATTTCACAAACTGTTCTCATTTATAGCAGCCTTCCTGTACTTACAAGGGGCCTTCAGGAAAGCTGGGGTGGGGCTTTTGATCAGGGAGTGCAGGGATAGGGCAAGGGGAATAGTTTTAAGCTAAAGGAGGGGAAATTTGGATTAGAACTTAGGTTAGATCTTAGGAAGAAATGTTTTCCTATGAGGGTGGTGAGGCACTGGCACAGTTTGCCCAGAGAAGTTAAGGCTGCCACATCCCTGGAGGTGTTCAACGCCAAATTAGATGAGGCTCAGAGCAACCTGATCCAGTGGGAGGTGTCCCTGCTGGTGGCAGGGGGGTTGGAACTGGATGGGCTTCGAGGTCCCTTCCATCCCAAACCATTCCATGATTCTATGATATGATTCTATGATTTTTTGATGAAAGATGCAATTCAAAAACATCATAGAATCATAGAATGATTTGGTTTGGAAGTGACCTTAAAGATCATAAAACTCATAGGCAAAAATACATATTTTTTCATGGGGAATTTTAATAACACCAATTCAAGAGTATAAAACTTATTTTTGTGATTGTCACTGCAAATTTTGTTATTTCACCGTGTGAATAAGCCCAACTGTTTTGCGGCCCCGAAGCATTTGCAGCAGCAGGTCAGCCCAGCGCAGCTGCACTCAGATAGGAATTGCTCTACTGAGAGCAGGTGATAAAATTACTTGGAAAGACAATTACGTTGCCAGGAAGGGGATCCTTTTTGAATGAATTGACTTTCCTTTGAGACACAATTTTCCCAGAGACTGCCATACATCCCAGAATGAGCCGGAGGCCTGTGAACTGTTTCAGTACTAGGGCTCTCACATCAGACCTGTCATTTGCACGTAGGTGCTGATTACTCTTGCCTGTAATCTCAGGGCTTGCTCCTCCTGCCCAGGGAACAACGTCAGCATCTTTATGCTTCTCTTTGAGCACCTGCAATTGCTGTTGTTTTACTTAAACATGTCCTGAGCACATCTCCTGGTCTTGGGGATGCTGGATGGTGGTGCTAGTTTTGTGTCCTGTGTGGTCTGATGGCTTCCTTCTCCACAGGGCATCCGGGCACGTGAGACGCTGCAGAAAGGGCTGGAGAAAGCCATCCAGGAGAAGCTGCAGAACACACAGGGCAAGGACTATGCTGATGCATTGGACATCCTGATAGAGAGTGGCAAAGAGCATGGAAAGGAGCTAACCATGCAGGAGCTGAAGGTAAAGATCTTCCCAACGATCGCCTTGTCCTTGCTGTACAAGGATGCAAAGGGTATAAGGAGGATTTTTTTGGGCAGGTTTGAGATGATCAGTGAAAACTGAGGGACCACAATATGTTGTTGGAGCTGCAGATGAACTCTGGTCTGGTGAATTATGGTGCCAAAAAGCCAGGTTCTTTCCTACAGGCCATATTTATTTGCAGATCATGATCAATGTTTTCTAAAAAAAGCATTTCCAAGGAGTATCAAAAGACTGTAAAAGTTTGCTGAAGATTTCAGCCTTGACTAGTTTCAGCCCTTGGCCCATCCACTTCTATCATACCTCTTTTGGTAGGCACGGTGGTGTTGGGCTGTCAGTGGGACTTGATGGTCTTAGAGATCTTTTCCAACCGTAATGTTTCTATGATTGCATGGCTCTTCTCAGGGAATATGAGCCCTCAGCAGGTTGTTATCTGCAGCAGGGTCATGGCATGTTGTCGTTCATTTGCTATGAAGTGCTATGCCCAGGGTTTTTCCTTGTGCCTGTCTAGTCCTCAGCATCCCCCAAGGCTCTGCAGGAACCTCCCTGTGGTGTGTGTCCATGACCTGTGTCTGCACAAGGAGAGGATTTTCAGTTGGACGTGACCAGGCTGGACAGCTGTTGTGGGGAAAATATTGCCCCATGGCAACCTGTGTGCCAGTCCCTTGATGTGCTACTTCTGCTCGCCTGTCCATTTGTCCATCCCCTGCGTCTTACCCTGAATTTCCTTTTGTCTTCCAGGATGGCACCCTGGAGCTTATCTTTGCTGCCTATGCCACCACTGCCAGCGCCAGCACTTCTCTGATCATGCAGCTCCTCAAACACCCCCGGGTCCTGGAGAAGCTGCGGGAGGAGCTGCGCAGCAAGGGCATCCTGCACAATGGCTGCATCTGTGAGGGCTCCCTCCGACTCGACAACATCAACAGCCTCCACTACCTGGATTGCGTCATCAAGGAGGTTCTTCGCCTCTTCACTCCCATCTCCGGAGGTTACCGGACAGTGCTGCAAACCTTCGAGCTGGATGTGAGTATTCATAGAATAAGAGAATGACCTGAGTTGGAAGGGACCCACCGGCATTATCAGGTCCAAATCCTGTCCCAGCACAGGACAACCCCAACACTCATACCGTGTGTCTGAGGGTGTTGGCCAAATGCCTCTTGAATATTTTATTGCTTGATACCTGTTCCAGTGCTCCACCACCCTCTGGGTGAAGACCCTTTTGCTAGCATCCAACCTAACCCTCCCCAGGCATATCTTCCTGCCTTTCCCTCAGGTTCTATCATTGATCACCAGAGAAGAGATCAGCACCTGCTCCTCCTTCTTTCCTTGATAGGAAGCAGTAAACTGCGATGAGGTCCCCCCTCAGTCTCCTCTTCTCCAGGCTGACAGACTGAGTGACTTCAGCCACTTCTCATACAGCTTCCCCTCTAAACCCTTCACCAACGTTGTGGTCCTCCTCTGGACCAGCTCTAGTAGCTTAGATCCTTTTTATACTGTGGCACCCAAACTCAAACCCAGTACTCAAGGCAGGGCCACACCAGTGCAGAGTAGGGTGGGATAGTCACCTCCCTTGACCACCTGGCAATGCTGTGCTTGATGCACCCCAGGTTGGCCCTCTTAGCTGTGAGCTCCCCAAAGCAGCCTTCAGCTTGTTGCAAAGCTTGCTTGAGCCTGTCTTAGATGAGACCTCAGGGAAGCCAAATTAGGTCCTGCTGGCGATGGGAGGTGGAATTGCTCTGGATTCAGAGAAGGATGATGAGACCTGACCCATGGCAGGGAAGGGACAATTTGGGCTGTCAAAGAGGAGACAGGCGTGATGCTTCCGAAAGCAACTTGTGACAATGTTTGACGCCAAAAATTAAACTGGGGTCTGACAAGGGAAAATTTTACTGCAAAGGGCATCTCCGGGCAGCTGGATGACAGGTAGATTACTCACCACAATGGCTGGAATTTCCTACTAGCAAACCAGAATCCTGAGACCTGGCTTGTCACTGTAAATCCTATTAATGTAATGATTTGAGTTGGAAACTTTTGAAGTGCTCAGGGGATGATAAATCTGTTAAGTTTCTCATCAGCCAGGCCTTGCTATGTGTGTTGGGCGTGTAGGGCTGACAGGTGGTGGGGTGTGACTAAAACCATGGGATGCTCTGGGAAGGACTGGCCAGCGCGCAGGGCATTGCACAGGTGTGAGAAAAGCTACTTCCCTTTGCCTTGCAGCAGTTGAGCACCGTGGGATTCCTGGTAGGTGAATCCTGCCAGCAACCGCATAGCAAATAAATAGCAATGAATCATAGAATGGTTTGGGTTGGAAGGGACCATAAAGCCCATCCAGTTCAAATCCCCCTGCTAAAGGCAGGGATACCTTCCACTAGACCAGGCTGCTCAAAGCCTCATCTTACCTGGCTTTGAACACTCCAGGGAGGGGCCAGCCACAACTTCCCTGGGCACCCTGTGCCAATACCTCAGCACCCTCATTGTGAGGAATATCTTCCTAATGTTTAATCTAAATCTTCCCCCCTTCCAATTTAAAGCCATTCCCCTTCATCATATCACTGCAGGCCATTGGAATAAGTCCCTTCTATCTTTCCCGTAGACCCTTCAGGTACTGGAAGGCTGCTATGAGGTCTCCCTGGAGCCCTCTCCTGTCCAGGTTGAACAACCCCAACTCATAGTAAAGTCCTCATAGCAGAGGTGCTCCAGCCATCTGATCATCTTCGTAGTCCTCTAGACTCATTCCAACAGTTCCATATCTTTCTTACGTTGAGGGTTATCTAGTGGATCCCTGGGATAGAAGCAGAAATAAATCCGGGATTCCTGTTTCCCAGCCCTTTTTGCTGTGCTCTCTGTTTCTTTCAAATCCGCTTCTCACACAAGTAATAAACCCAAAGCAAATGGAAAAAGCAGACCAAGCAAAATGTTTTTATCTTGTCCTCCAGGGCCCTTTGCAATAGGGTTGACTCACTCTGGTTTTCTCTCCACTCCTTCCCTCTTCTCTGCAGGGTTTCCAAATCCCCAAAGGGTGGAGCGTGATGTACAGCATCCGGGACACCCATGACACTGCCCCTGTTTTCAAGGATGTGGATGTCTTTGACCCTGACCGCTTTGGACAGGGTCGAAGTGAAGACAAAGATGGCAGGTTCCATTACCTCCCCTTCGGAGGAGGTGTAAGGACCTGTCTGGGCAAGCACCTGGCCAAGCTTTTCCTCAAGGCACTGGCCATCGAGTTGGCGAGCACCAGCCGTTTTGAGCTCGCCACCAGGACTTTCCCCAAAATCACCCTGGTGCCAGTGGTCCATCCAGTTGACGGACTCAAGGTCAAATTTTTTGGACTAGATTCCAACCAGAACGAGATCTTGACAGGGACAGATGCCATGCTGGGGGCGACGGTGTAAAGCCTATGCTGCTGGCACAAGGGATGGGTGGCCAGGGGATGGAGGGGTGGGGTGGGGACAAGGGGAAGAACAGGAGGGGAGGAGAGAGGGACAAGAAGCTTCTTCATGACACTCACTTAGCAGAACCTTCTAGTTGGAACTGCATATTTCCGGTGGTGAAGCTACCAAAACCGTTTTGCTCTTTCCGTGGGGCACAGAGAAGGTTGGTTGGGGTTGTCATTGTGCATCTCGTCGGGTTCAAAAGAAGGAAAAGTCGCAAAATCCATGTTGAGCTGGGATGTCTGACCATACACAGTATCTAAATATTATAAATATATATATAAATATCTATAAAACACTTCTGCTGCCAGGAGGAAGCGCTGCAAAGGCCCGTATGTGGGAAAGGCTTTGGAAATCAGCTGGTGATCATAGGTCTGGAGTCCCATGGTGGCTCTGGGGTGACTTCTGATCATCTTTTTTTTTTAACAGTGTTAAATTAGCTGGTGAAAACAGTGTTTGGGGTTTTTTTGTTTGTTTTTCATTTGTTCAGTTGTGTTTTTTGTTTCGGGGCATCAGAGGCTTTCCTTGGTGAGGGGGAGATGAGCAATGCCTGTTTCTGTCCCCTCTCCTGCTGGTGCAGGGGCAGGCTAGGGAGGTGAGGGATTGTTTCTTCGCCTCCACTGCGGGACTGAAAAACCCTGTGGTGTCTTGTCTGGGGCTGAACGGATGGTGAGCCGTCCCTCTGAAGCCTCGGTTGAAAAAAGGACATCCCATTTTGCATGTGGGGCTCTGGGTGGGTGGGCTGTCCTTTTTTTCTCATTGAGTTTCCTGCTGCTGCTACACGGCCTGTGTGCACCCATTTCCCCACCGCAGCCCCTTCCCTGTGCAGAGGCACCCATTTTGGGGGGGCATTTTAGTGCCTTTGCTCTCCTTCAAGGTGCAGGCACCAGCCTCTTAACTGCATGGCACCACCAACCCAGTGCAGCTCTGTAAATGTCGGGCCATTGAGCAAAGCCACCCTGCTCAGAGCTGCTCATTTTTGTGCGTCCTCTTCCATGGGAGGCGTTTGCATTAAAGGTGATATCTATGAATAAGCCAACATATGTATTGTTTGTCTCGTGTTTGGGTTTTGTTTGGTGACGGGAGAGCTTGGCAGGAAGGAGAGCAAGAGGCAGGTTCCACGCAAGCTGTCCACTCTGTCCCACTTCTCACTACATTTGCCCAAAGCTTCTCTGGCACAAGAAACATCCACCAAGGTATCTTGCATTCAGTTTGCTGGTTGAGTTTGTTTTATTTTATTTTTGCATGCAAGAAGCTTCTGGGTTGAGTGTGAGATGGGTGGCTTGTGTTGATATGGAACATAGCCTTGTGTGTGGGTGAAGAACAAAATCTCCCTGAGTGCTTTGGCAGGCATTTGGTTCAAACCAGAACCAAGCACCAGATTGGGAGATCCTCTCTGAGTTGAGGCATCTCTGCCTGGCCTCACTCTTCTCCCATCTCCTGCTCTCTCAGGTGGAAGGAACAAAACAAGGACAATGGCTGAGACCTCTCCTAAATATGTTGGGGAAAGATCTTGTGCTTGGGTGGGCAGCTTGGCTTTCAGCTTTAAAGGTGTCCAGATAAGTCAGAGGGTCTGAAATATGAAAGGCAAAGGGGCAGATGTGGCTTACCAGGTTGCCTTGCAGGTTGTGCTTTTGACAAGTGAGTGCCTCTTTGGAAGGCTGAAGGAAGTGTGAAGCAAGCGATGGTGATGTCTACCTTTACCAGCCCATTGTCTGGTGGGGGCAAGGAGGACGGAGGCAGTTTTTTAGCCAAGGGAAACTCTTGAGGTCATATTGCCGTTAGCCAAGCTGCCAGAAACCCCCCTGGAGCTTCCCAGCAGATGGTTTTCACTCATGCCAAGGTTCCTGGCTTGATTTTCAGGTTGATTTAGCCTGAAATAGAACTCCCAATCTTCTAAGATCAACACCTAGTTGGTAAACACCGTACCAAACCCAAAAGCAGGGTCTCAGGAGCCTCCAACTTTGTGCACCATGCCCCTGAAGCAGAGGTTCTGCTAGATTGCCAGCCTGGAAATGTTGAGTGAAACAGCACTAACTCAGGTACTGTTGAGATTTCAGGTGTTTTCCTTGTCCCTGAGGAAGACAATATTTTCCCAATGATAAAAAGATCTTAATTGCAATCAAAATCCTAAATGGCAAAAAAGCAAAGACCATAATCCTGTGTGTGGTGGGAAGTCTCCAAGGGGCAAAAATTTGGGGAAAGGTAAGTAGCATTTGATGGCATCCATGTTTTTTGTGGATGATGAGCCTTTGTAGAACATGGGGATGGGGTAGGAGGTGGAAGATGGTCTTCGTGGGGAGCTGCAGGGTGAAAACACAGCAGAGCCCCCATCACCAAGTGTTCTCCAGGCACCCCTGTTTCCATCCAAGACCAGTTGAGGGAGTAAGACTGTGCTGGTGGCAGGAGGAGGCTGAAAAAGGGGAAAGCTGGAGAGAAGAACATCCAACAAGGTTCAAAGATCTGGTTAAAGCTCACAGCGAGCAAAATCTCTTGGGTAAACTTCTCCAAAAGGGCTTGGTCCTGCTTGGGCTGCGTCAGTGAAGGCTTTTGCTAATTTCCAATGTCATTACCAAGTGAAAACCAAACAAGCTTTGAGTGAGTGGCTGATGGGAGAGCAGTAATGCAAGATGCATACATCCATTATATATATATGCCTACATCGTGTATATATAATGTTTGTGTGTGTGAGTATTTAATCTAGGCTTAAGTCAGTCATGCTTTTGGGTTTTTTTTCCATTCCTAACTAATATAACTTGACTAAAAAAAAAAAAAGTTGCTGCAGTGGGTTTGCAGAATAAAGCACTTTGAATCTCAGAATTGTGTGTTGTTTTTGTTTTTACTTAGCACAGTCCAATTCGCTATATTATTTTATACACAAAATTTTGTCTGTCTTTATAAACTATTATAAGTACTATTTTTGTTATAATTCAAAATAGATATTTAGTATAAAGTTTTTTGCTGTTAAATATTTGTTATTTAGTAAAATATGGGTTGTTTTTTTCTCTTTATTGTAAACATTGTCTGGAAGAATATTAATATGTTTTATCGCAGTTGTTTTTTAATATTAAAGAAGAACAAAGCACTTGTGGGGGTATTCGTTATGGAATTGGTGCCCGTGTGAACATGTGTTTCAGTCATGTGGTTTTTAATATGTATATAATATTCTGTGTCACATATTAAAATGAATGTTGTGTATTTTGTGATCTTAAAAAAAAGAATAATCCATGTGGCTATTTTATAGACTTCCATAATAAAAAGAGTTGAATCTCCAGACTTTTAGTTTCATGTCTGTCTACATCTTTGTGAGACACTGGCACAGGTTGCCCAGAGAATTCATGGCTGCCCCATCCCTGGAATTGTTCAAGGTCAGGTGGGCTGAGGTTTTGAGCAACCTTGGAAGGTGTCCTTGCCCATGGCAGGGGGTTGGAACTGGATGAGCTTTGAAGTCCCTTCCAACCCAAACATGGAATCACTTGGTTGGAAAATACTTATGAGATCATCAAGTCCAACCGTACCTGTCCACTACTAAACCATCCCTGAGCACATCATCTACCCATCTTTTAAACACTTCCAGGGACAGTGACTCCACCACCTCCCTGGGCAGCCTCTGACAGGGCCTGAGAACCCTTTCAGTGAAGAAATTTTTCCTGATGTCTAATCTGAACCTGCCCTGGTGCAACTTGAGGCCATTTCCTCTCATCTGTCACTTGGGAAAAGAGGCCAACACCTATTCTATTGTCTCAAAGGATTTGTGACCTCTTGGTCACACACTCATCCTGTGAACTGGGGCACCCTGTAATATGGATTTCTGCACCCACCAGAGAACCTATTGGTCTCTGTGGCCAGGGTGAGACCTCACTGGCATGGATTGAAATACAGGAGGTCCTGCTTAAAAATAAGAAAAAGATTTTTGATGGGGAGAACGGCCAAATGTTGAATCATGTTGCCCAGAGAGTGGAATGTCCATCCCTGGAGATACTGTGAGCCTGACTGGTCATGTTCTTGGTCAACCTAAGCAAGGTGTCTCCTCTGAAGTCCATCCCAACCTGAGGGTTCAGTGAACTCCAGTTCCTGCCCAAATCTTTTTTATTACCCCCACTGGACAAAAACAAGCAGGAGGGAAGGGAAAGTTGCTTATCTACAGTTGCATGTGTGCCCTGGCCTTTGCTGCTTGCTCTTTCAGGAGCTTACATTTTGTAGAGACAGCACAGGAGCCCGCCATGGGTTGAAGAATGTGAAAGTACACCCAACTATATTGACAGGCTGGATAATGGGCAGGTTATATGTGGTGGACCAGATGAGGCAGAGCACCTTCCCAAGGTTAGCTCAGGTGGGAAGGACACTGATAAGCAGCAGCAGTGCTGCAGGTTGGGTAGGAGCAGACAAGTTGTCCTCAGCCCTTGCATAATCTCCCATGTCAGCTATTGAGAGATCGGCTGCTCCAGCTCCTCAGCAAACCTGCACCCCAGTTTTCTGTGAGCAGGACTTGCTCTTTGCTCTTTAAATCCAAAAGGTTTTAGGAACTTTTGACCATGGGTGGTTGGACAAAGAGCTTTGCATGAGGTGTGACTGAACAAGATACTGCTGGGAATATCAGCTGCAACCCATCCCAAAATGGAGACGGTGTGAGTTGTTAGGGCTTAGAGTAATTAGATAATTGTTTAAGTAATTAGCTTCATAGAATGGTTTGAGTCCAAAGGGACCTTAAAGATCTCCCAGTTGCAACCACCCAGCTGTGGGCAGGGACACTTCCACACTGGATCAGGTTACTCAAAGCCTCACCCAACTAGGCCTTAAACACCTCCAAGGATGGGCAGCTGCAACTCTGTAGGGTAACCTGTGCCAGTGCCTCACCAACCTCACAGAAAAACATTTCTTCCAAAGATATTTTCTAAATCCCAGCTCTTTCAGCTTAAACCTGGTCCCCTCATCCTATCCCTGCACTCCTTGCTCAGGAGTCCCTCCCCAGGTTTACTGTAGCCCCTTTAAGTTCTGGAAGGCTGCTCTAATATATCTGTGAAGCCTCCTCCAGGCTGAACAACCCCAACCCTCTCAGCCTATCCTTGTACGGGATGTACTCCAGCTCTCAGATCATCTTTGTGGTCTCCTCTGGACTTGCTCCAACAGGTCCATATCCTTTCTGCACTGAGGACTCTGGATCTGGACACAGGACTCCAGGTGATATCTCACAAAAGCAGTGTGGTGAGGCAGAATTCCCTCCCTTAAGCTGTTGGCCATACTTCTTTTGCTCCTTCTGCAGTAATGCGTACTTCTTTTTTGATGCTTCTGTCTCATTGCCCATAATA
Organism: Tapera naevia; assembly: GCA_033556795.1. Classification (NCBI taxonomy): domain Eukaryota; kingdom Metazoa; phylum Chordata; class Aves; order Cuculiformes; family Neomorphidae; genus Tapera; species Tapera naevia. The sequence continues at coordinate 668,839 of JAUMJJ010000238.1, read as the reverse complement.
AAAAGGTCTGACAGTGCCCTGGCTGTGGTGGGAGTGTTGAAGAACAGGATGTTGTTGCTCTGCAAACCCTTCCTGTGATTACATTCAAAGGCGAGGGAAGGCTGGAGGAATTAATATAGCCCTTTGCAGTTGGCTGGAAAATATGACCATACAACCCAAGTCTGTGTCCTTTCAGTGCAGCCAGAGGATCTGAGGCTCCTTTTGCTTCCTCTAGTACTTTGCAGCATCTCTCTTTTCCTGGTTACTGTTCTAGATGTCTCCTGCCAACAGTGGTGACTGTCCTGGCTGTCGCCAAAAAACATCATGTGGTTGCACTCTTCCACAATCTTGTCCCCTTCTTGGCCTCTCTTTGAGCTGAAGGGACTGATGTGTCAACTTCTTGCCTTTCTTTTCCTTTCCAACCTGTGATGCATTTATAATACCCTGTCTGTCACCTACTTCATAGCAGGGAAGGTCATTTCCTTTTGGCTTTTTCTCTTTGGGAATTCTTTCTTCCCTCCACCACTCCCCTCCCTTGACTTTTATTTATTTATTTTTTTATAATTTATGTCTTGTAGCGAGAAGCTGCACCATCCCTGCAGGGAGACGATGTGGCTTGCACGCCTCCAACAGAAGCAAGGAGCTTTATTTTGGGTGGTCTCGCAGGAGCCGCTGGACGGCAGCGCAGGTCAGTCGGACTCCGAGTACTTTCCATTCAGCTCCGGCACTGAGTCTCACATTACTCACTTTGTTTTAACATCAAGTCTGAACTCCTGGAAAGTTTCCCCCTTGAAGGTTGTGTGTGAGAGCATAGAAAAGGTGTGCGAGTCTCTGTGTGTATGGACTTTTCTCTTTTTATCCCTTTTTATTCCTCCTTCTGAACACATCCTGGTGTATCTTGTAAAATGTAGTGGGCTGCTGGAGAGGGTTTGCATCCCTTTCTGGAATCCCCAACATAAGAAGGATATGGAACTCTTGGAATGGGTCCAGGGAACTCCACGAAGATGATTCAAGAGGTAGAGCACCTCTGCTATGAGGACAGGCTGAGAGAGTTGGGGTAGTCCAGACTGAAGAAGAGAAGACTCTGGGGAGACCTTAAGAGTGGCCTTCCAGTACTTGAAGGGGATACTGGAAAACTGAGGGGGGGAGGGGGGTTTACAAGGGCCTATAGTGACAGAATGAGGGGGAATGGCTTTAAATTGTAAGCAGGAGGATTTAGATTAGGCATTAGGAAGAAATTATTCATGATGAGAGTGGAGAGAGACTGGCATAGATTGCCCAGGGAAGCTGTGGCTGCCCTCTCCTTGGGAGTGTTTAAGGCCCGGTTGGATGGGACCTTGAGCAGCCTGGTCCAGTGGAAGGTGTCCCTGCCTGTGGTAGGGAACTGGATGATCTTTAAGGTCCCTTCCAACTCAAACCATTCTATGATTCTATGGTGTGGCTGAAGCATGGTTTTAATTTGCAAAACTGAAGGCTCAGGCCCTTCCGAGGGGATGGTGAAGCTGAATGGAACTATAAGGAACAGCACAAAACGTTGAAGTGTCACTAAAATAAGTTATAGGAATTATTAAATACAAGAGATATGGGAGAAAGAAGTGGATTTCCATGTGGTATGGGTGACTTCTCAGTATTACTTTCCCACAGAGAGTTGTAGGATCCCTGGTAGTCCTCAAGCTTTGGTCTTCCACGATGGGAAATGTCTTTATTAGGACAGGCTTCTTCTCAAACAGCTTCCCAAAGTCAACATTAGGTGATATGAAATTAAATTAAGGTAACCTTGAACACAACCCTGAATGTCATACTAATGCTAAGGATTCCAAACCCAAATGTTTCCTACATATTACATTTCAGGCAGCAGGTTGAACAATAAATTCACTTGTTCTAAGACAATTTTTTTCATGTTCTAACACCATCATCCAAATGACCTTACCTATGTCCTCCAGTTCATGTTACTCTTCCATGTCTTTCTCCACCATCTGATAAAGTTAATGGTTGTGTGACTTTTGACTGTGTTGGAAGTTGTATCAGGCTTCTATACGCTTTTTCAACATTATAAATATAGATGGAGTATATATGTATATTTGTTCTGAAGTATCATGTTTGTCCATTTGTTATGGCAGGAACAGTTCCTCTTTCAGTGTAAAGAACACAGTTTTATCTGGCAGAAGAGCTGTGTTTAGTCTACATTCACATATAGCTTTTCTTTTAACAATATTTTTCTAATTATGGCTACATGGATTCATTTTGCTTCGGTAGGGAAAAGTCATTTTCTTGGACATGCTTGTGTGTGATGGTGGAGTGCATTGAACAACCCCAAACAAATACAGGTGTGCTCCTTGGGTGCTCATGAAATACTAGAGCAACTGTTGTGTCCTGATGTCCTGCATACCTGTCTCTGACCATGACCAGTAACAAATGTTGAGGTGAGGAAAGGTTGAAAGAAATGGAGTAGGTCTACACAGAACATTTTTTAGGTTAGGACTCTGGGTTGGTTAGGGAGGTCCTGGCCTACTGGAGCCTGGAGAGGGGCTCTTGATCAGGGAGTACAGGGATAGAAAAAGGGGCAATTGTTTTAAGCTGAAAGACAGGAATTGAGATGAGATCTTAGGAAGAAATATTTTCCTGTGAGCGTGGTGAGGCACTGGCACAGGTTGCCCAGAGAAGTCATGGATGCCCCATCCATGGAAGTGTTCAAGGCCAGATTGGATGAGGCTTTGAGCAACCTGATCCAGTGGGAGGTGTCCCTGCCCATGGCAGGTTGGTTAGAACTGGTTGAGTTTTGAGGTTCCTTCCAACCCAAACCATTCTATGATTCTATGATGATTCTGTGGTTATTTTGTAGTCACCAATGGAGATGCTCTACATAAGCTTCTTTTGTCCTCAAGAACAGCAGAAGTAGATCTTTCTTACTTGGTATTGTGGCTTGTAAAGCATTTAGGGAAGGAGGGATATGGGTTGAAAAGGTAAGGGAAAGATGAAATACAGCCAACAGTGCTGCTGGTTAATCTTGGCTGACTCCAAGGGCTGGGCTGCAGACCACCAAAATGTTAGAGACTCTTCCTGAGCCCTTTGGAGGACATCATGGGTGTCCTGTGCCATCACATCATGAGGCCAGACACTATGGCGGCATTTCATATCCCAGAAGTGACCAGCCCCAAGGTTGCTCTATGGCTAGTCTGAGCTGCCAGCTCCTTCCACAGAAGTTTATTTAAAAGCAGAAGCCCTTGAGTACCCGAATTGCTTTTGCAGGTGTCTCATTAAGACAAATATTTCTGTGTCTATTAATAAAGCAGAACATTTCCTTTGCTGGATATTAATCACACTCAACGCTGCAGTGAAGGGTCCTCATGGACAAATCTGAACCAAGTAGACTAATGTGTCAGATTACTGTCATAAAATTAACCAGTGTTTGTCCACAGAAAGCTAGAAAAAAATGACCCTGAGAGACCACAGAGCCATCCTGTTGTTAAAGCTGACCATCTGGGTAAGGTCAATTTATAAGAAAGTCCCCTTGATATAATTCATTAAGGTTTACAAAATGTGAAATTTTGGACTTATCTGAGTAACCCAGCAGAGTTTCAGCAAGTGTGTCATTATCTACCAGTGCTGATAAGACATGTAAGAAACCCTTAGGAGTGATCAGTCACTGAATCCTGTGAGTCTTTCTCCCACCATTCCTGTTCACCATGCTCCATGGCAGATTGTTGGGTCATTGTCTCTTCTGCTTGGGTTGGTGGTGGGTTGAGGTAATCACCACAGGTCCCTTCTACTCTGAGTTGTTCAACGATGCCTTCAAAATAGTTTGAATTTCTAACTGCTCCAGTTTCCTCCATCCCTCCTGCTGGGTTCTAAATCATCTCTAATTTCTTGCAGATAACTCCCTCAGGCTGATATTCCATGGCCATGGATGGATTTGGTTTAGCCCACTTCAAGGCAGGGCACAAGTGTGCATTTACATGCAAAGATGTGCACGTGTCTTCCTGCATATATGGAGTGCATGGGATGGACATCCTACCTGTAAAGATTTACCTAGGTATTGAGCTGCTTAGTGCCTCAGTTTCCCTCTTTGTCCAGCAGTTCCTGCTCCTTCAGGTACTCACTTGCAGGGGATAGAGCAGGTCTTAGAAGGGGCAAAGAGTTGTTTCATTGTGACTGGTTGTTCCCTGGCAGCAGTTTGGTATTAAGCCTTCCCTTTCTTGCCTTGTGTTAAGTAGATTAATATTCCCCTCCAGTAACATTTGACTCTACAAGTCAGCAGGGTGAAATTTAGATGTTGTGAGTTTGAACTCGCAAATGAACTTGAAATCCATGAGGCCTGTTGGGGTCTGTTTCTACTTTTAAGATAATAAATTGGGAGACACTGAGAAACCAGATTTGAAGCACTACCAGACCTGCTTCTTGAACTCTGCATAAACAGATGTTGTATTTCTATTGACCTGTTGTCAATTTTAATTTTAATTGCCACTGTGGAGTTTTCAACTAAAAAAGATGACCAACAGATTTCAAGAGTATGCAAAAGAACCTAAAGATGGTTTCTGGATCATGCCTCAGCCCTTTTGAAGATGGGCAGAATGGAAGAAAGCAAAGCATCCTGCCCTCAAGGCCAGGTTGGATGGGGCCTTGAGCATCCTGATCCAGTGGAAGGTGTCCCTAGCTGTGGCAGGAAGTTGGAACTGGATGGCTTTAACCATTCCAACCCAAACCATTTTACAATTCTATGAAATATACTTAAAAAGCTGTGTTTGGTAATTGCTCTTCACTGCCTGGGAAGACGAAAATGGCCTCATTCACATTTGCAGTTTAATTGTTCTTTCTCGGTGTTCTTGGGATCTGTCCCCATCTCCAATGGTTCTAGCTCCTGAAACACCCACTGATCTACCTCAAACAGCAGAAATCTGTGTTTTGGCTAAACCAACTGGGATGGTGCTTTGGAAAAGCCCAGTGGTGATATTTCTCCCTTTTTTAAACTTTATTTTTACTTTACTCGGTTTCCTGTTTTGTTTTTCTTAGTGCATAGAGGAATAAGTCAGTTTGAGTCTCTTGTGGCTTCCTTGGGCCAGTCCCGTCTGAGCCATCACACTTATTTTTTTGGGGGGGGGGGGGGGGGGGGGGGGTGATGGGGTTATGAAGAAATTTTTGTTACCATTTGGGCAAGGTCTGCTCTTGAAAGAACTGCTGTCATGGTCAATTAGTGAGATGTCTTTAATACAAGGTCTTATTAAATCAAGCAAGCATTACATGTGCAGGGGCAGACTGGGGAAATGCATCTCTGCCAACTTTCACAGACTTCTAGATCTATCATGTTTATGACCAGGAAGGAATATTAGATCATCCTGTCTCATCTCTTGAATATAAGCCTTAAATTTCACCCTTTTACCTGTGTGTCGCGCCTTGCTGTGTGAATTCAGCAAGAGTGCATATTCCAGGAAAGCATCTCATCTTGAAGAAATCAAGCAATCGAGAACCCACCACTTCCCTCAGCCATTTGTCTAGTGAATCACCCTCACTGTTTATTTCTACTTGTAATTTGTCTGACTCTCAGCTATTAATTCTTGTTCTGCCTTTCACCACCAGGCTAAACCATCTTTTAGGATCCAGATTCTGCTGCTTGTGAAGAAACTCAACTCTTGGTCTTTATTTTTGATAAGCCAAGTTAAAGTAATTAACCTAATGAAGACCCTTCATTAAACCATGGAATGGTTTGGATTGCAATGGACGTTAAAGACCATCCAGTTCCAGCCCTCTGCTGTGGGCAGGTACACCTCCCACTGGATCAGGTTGTTCAAGGCCCCATCCAGCCTGACCTTGAACACCTCCAGGGATGGAGGATCCATAACTTCTCTGGACAAACTGTTCCTGTTAATCTGCTTGGACCAAACAATTTTTTAATGGTTAAATGTTTATATTGTGATTGCACCTGAGGGTGACTCAGCCAAATGGAAGACATACACCAGGGTGTATTTTTTTGCATGAAATCACAATGTGGCCAGGGAAGGTTCTGAGCCCTGGAGACACGTTCCTGGCTCTTCACATGCGTCTCAGAGAGAGGGAAAGGAGCAGGCAGCAGGAGACCCTGGTGACCAAACAGAGGAGCTCTGTGGACGGTCTGATAACCTATGTAGGTTCACACGGCCAGGTGGTTTTTCTATCTATTAAAAGAAAGGGGAAACCAGACATTAGATGTGGTCAGCCCTGTGGTGCAGACACCTAAACAGAGCAAATGTTCAGTGGTCTTTCTATGGCCCCAAAATACCAGCTGAGCTCTCTCGGCTGCTCAGTTCAGAAGTGCCACTCATCTCTCCAGCAGGACTTGGACACACACTCTTGCTTTGGAGTTTGTGGTTTATTTACTGTCTGATTGCTGCCATTGAGCTGGGAAAATATTCCAGGGCTGGCTGAACCATGTACTCAGAAAGAGAAGGCCACACTGGCTCTGTCTGTATTTTCGTGGATCTCCAGCTACAGGATAGAGTCAACCTCAGGATGTCTACATTGATGCGGCAGCGGTTTCTATCATGACTTTGAAAATGGAAGGGGAGAACCTGAATCCAGTCTCTTTCTTTGCTTGATAGAGAGGTGATAATGCAATGGATACTTGTCCTATGCCTGACAACATGGATGGGCAGAGGATCTTCTTTGGTCTCTTTGATGAAACAGCACTATTGACTGGATTTTCTGCCCATGTAAGTAAAACTAAACTCCAGGTAATCATTCTGGCTTCATTTTTTTCTCAATATAGAATCATACAAAAGCAGCATGAGCAGATGCAACCTCCAGAACAAGTGCATAAACTTTTGATTTCCAGAGTTATGCTCTTTCCAGCAAGTTTTTCTGCGTCAGCCCTGCTGTTATTTTGTTGGCACAGAAATCTTGGTCCCCTCTGACCAGTGCCCAAGGAAATTGCAGGCAGTCCATCACCTCCAAACCCCTATGCTTTGTTCTCCCTTGCAGCTGCTGGAGCATCCTGTGGCCATGAACCCATTTGGCAATACATGCTGTGTCCTTATGGTGTGGGTCTCCTAATTGCACCCATCTGTTACAGCTCAGTGCAAGTCGATGAGCCAAGAAACGGCCCCAAGTCCTGCCCATGAACCCGGGGACTATTATGGTACCCCAACATCCTCCAAGTTATTTGTTTTTTAGGAAAACAAACCTCTCCAAGGCATGCTAAAGCAAGATATTAGTGTGGCCACAAAGTCCAGGCTGGGAAACACAAAGCTGAACTGTGGTTGAATGCCTTTTCTTTTGCTCCTTTTGGTGTGCAAATGATGTTCCAGGAATGGTAGTATCGCTGTACTTTGTGGATCAAAGTAATGGTGTTCAGCTCATGAACAGCTCTTTAATAACTTGTTTTCTTCTTGTTGAACAAGAGCACCTATGGGTCACTGGTTTTATGTCACTTTTGGTCCCATCTCTGTCCACCTGAGGCTTCAAAAGTGACCTTGACCTATGGAGATTTGCACTAACTTCTCAGCACCAGGAGCCAGCAACATCTTGCAGTGGTGAAACGGAGGTGCACTTTGCACCTCGTGTGTGCCTGAAGTGGATAATCGTGGATGTGACTCCACATCCACAGCATTTGCGGGACCTGCTGCTTGTATGGACAGCCCAGTCCCACTTCACCCTGTTCAGGCAGTGGTGAGTTCGAGGCATTAGGGAACATATCAGGACATTCTGACCGTGCAGCTGTTGCCAAGACCTTTGTCTACCTCTGAAGATTTGTGGGGGTCTTCCAGGGATGTTCCAGCACCCAGGAGAGAGCTGCAGCAAGGAAGTCAGCAATGGGCAGGCAACACAGCTCACAAAGGTGCCCTTGGGGATGTTCCTTCTCCATACATGTAGATGAAGCAAGAGGGCATGAACTGAGAGCAACCCTGAAGAGAAGGAGTTGGAGTCATCATCCCTGGAGGTATTTAAAAGTTGGGTAGATGAAGCGCTCAGGGATAAGATTTAGTAGCAGTCAGGTATGGCTGGACTCAAAAGTCTTTTCCGACCAAGAGATTCTATGATAAAACCTTCAGTGCTTTGGAGATGCTCTGGCAGTGCTGGCATCCTTGGGAAGCTGTTTGTTGGCTCAGTGCTCGTGGTCTTGCTCAGAACAGCAGCCCTGTTCAGGCCCTTTCCTCCTATCCTGCCATTTGCTTCCCTACCTGGGACTGTGGTCAGGCACGTGGGACTGTGTTTACTGACTCGCAGCTGAGCACACAGGCTCTGACAAGCTGACACCCTGTATGGTTCTCAGCTCCTTCCTAGATACTTGCCCTGCTTATGGTCGTCTCAGACGCAGGAGATGCTGGTGATTCCTGATGGGTTCTGTGGACTGGATGAAAGGGAGATGATGCAGCCAGTGAGATGGTGTCCCTGGGGACATCTCTGCATTGAGGTCAGTATCTCGCCAAAGACCATGGCTGCTTCACCTTCAGACCCTACACCTAGTCTGTGCCCTACTCATTCCTCTGTTTCCATTGTGAAGGGACTGGAGAGACTGCCCAGGGAGCAGGTTGAGTCACTAACCATGGAGGTAAAACACCTCCAAAAAGATGAGTAAATGAAGTCCTCAGGGATGATTTAGTAGTAGACAAGTACAGTTGGACTCGATGATCTCAAAGATCCTGTGTCCCAGGTGAACTGGGGAGGACAAGCTAATGCTGAGAGCTGTGAGCTCATTTCACTTTTCTCCCTTTACTCATAGTGCATTTGCACTTGAGTCTGCAGATTGGTGTGGCTGTGATGGAGGCTGTGGGAGCTGTGTCATCCACACCTTGCACGCACACAGGCTGGGTGTGCCGGGGTATACAGACGCTCTTGGACCTGCCACGCTCCATGTTTTGAGGTGAAGGATTCTTCAGGTACCATTGTGCTGGGGAGTGACATTTGAATGATGCTTCTCTGGATGATGACTTTCAGTGCTGTTGCAAATCCAAGTGGACAAGAAGGTGGCCAGCACAACAGCACATGTGGCTGAGGCTGCATGTTAGTAGCTGAAGGTGCTCCTGAGAACACATGTGTGCATGTGTCAGTGTGTGCTAGGTAACATGTGAGGCTGAATATGCTTGTGCATGCTCTGTGTGTGTCTGTTGAAGGTGTATGACTCTGTAGGGAGCTGCTGAATGGGACAAGGGTCCGCTATTGAATAATGCTTTGTGTGTCCACTTAGCCATCACAAAGGGGCATTCATTCCTGGAGCGAAGATGTCTCCTTTAGAAGCATCCCTCAGGTAGCCTCTCCAGCTCAGGTCTTCAGTGCCCGTGGCCGGGAGGTGCACCCATGCACCCTAATCCTGATTGCACCCATTCAAAAGCTCTTAGAGCTGTACTCCAGCACTGGACATCAGACTCTGGTACTGGACGTCAGACTCCTGCACTTGGCTGTGCTCCCTTGCTGCCCTCTGCAGGCAACCCCCCTTGTCCATGGTCCAACTGAGCAGATGTAGCCCATCCTGCAACATTGGAGAACCCCAAAATAACCCTGCTCTGTTGCAAACAGAGTCTGACAGCTGCTGAGCATCACAGGAGTCATTGTGCTTGCTTGGTGCAGCTGGAGCCAGCTGTGCCAAAGGGCACCCACATCCTCCCCCGGTGCAGCAGGCTGGCTGCCCAGCCGGGCAAGCTCTCTGGTGGCTTTGGCTGCAGCTGCTGGCAGAGGAGTGTGTAGGCTGGAGAAATGTGAGTCAGCCCAGGAACCTCTGAGCAGCCGCACAGAGATCCTTGGCAGCTCCTCCCGGAGGAAGACTACGTGCACGGTGCATGAGCGTGGAGGGATGTAGGCACTCGGGTGTAATGATCCAGCTGCAGAGATGATCTCCAATAGGGAGAGCTCATGGAGAAACACAGCAGTCACTGTAATTGTCACTGTTTTCTTTCTACAGCTGCAGGCAATTCTGAGGATTGCCTTGGGAAGCTACTTTGGCACACAACATCTGGATGTCTGTACTATGGCTGGACCTCAGGCTTTCTCTTTCCTCCCCTCTGCCCTTTCTCCACTGGGTAAATCAAGTTTACAACATGTTTGCAGGGCTGCTTCCTGTTCTCACACTGCAGGTCTGCATGAACCACCCTTATTCTCCTTGCATGGTCTCTTCTGGCTGGGGATCTGGAGGTGAAAACTGGGCTGATCTGGAATAATTATTCTTCAATCTGGCCAAGGCGGGGATGAAGATGTCTGTTATCTGTCTCGGACCTGAAGCAGCAGAGTGTTGTGTACCTGGTCCTGTAGTGCAGGGATATTGGATGTTGAACATTGGCTAGATAGGGTCTTAAGCATCCTGACCCAGTGGAAGGTGTCCCTGCCTATGGCAGCGGAGTTGGAGCTGGATAATCTTTAAGGTCCCTTGCAAGCCAAACCAATCTACGATTCTATATTTATTAGCGCTGGCTCCAGAAGCTGTGATCTGATGGGATCCAGAGGAGCCCCAAACAGAACTCCTCAGGCAAATTGGGTTCTGCATGCGCTGAGGAAGTCAAAACATAAAAAAAAAAAAAAAACAAAAAAAAAACAAAAAACCAAACCAGAAAGGAGGAAAAAGTTGAAACCAGCCCAGTTCTGCAGCACTTCATTTTTCAGTTTCTGGGCAGGATTTCTATTTGGCATCTAATTAATCTCAAAAATACAAAAATCACGCAGTTTTGCAAATTCACAGTGCATTTACCTGGGAATTTTGAAACACCTTATTAGGAAAATAGGCTTTGCAATTATCCTAAGTGTCAAGATGGAAAAATTGAGCTAGGCTGTGTGATTTGGCCAAGGCTACCCAGACAGTCAGTGGCAGAGGAGCGAATGAGGTAGCAAAGAGGTTTACGTGTTCAGAGAAAATCCAAATTAAAGAAAAGTGAAAGACAGGAGACCTTAGAGCAGCATTCCAGTACTGAAAGTTGTTACACAAAAGCTGAGGAGCGGCTCTTTATCAAGGAGTGTAGTGATAAAACAATGGGTAATGGCTTTAAGCTGAAAGAGGGGAGATTGAGATGAAATTTTAGGAAGAAATGTTTTCCAGTGAGGGTGGGGAGGCTCTGACACAGGTTGCCCACAGAAGTGGTGGCTGTCCCATCCCTGGAGGTGTTCAAGGCTAGGCTGGATGAAGCTTAGAGCAACCTGATCTGGTCGGAGGTGTCCCTGCCCATGGCAGGGGGGTTGGAACTCGCTAGGCTTTAAGGTCCCTTCCAACTCAAACCATTCTATATGATTCTGTCATCATTGCTGACCTTCCCAGGACCAAGCCCAGTTTCAGCCCTCTTTCCCAGAGCTCATACTCATCTTCACAGTTGCAAAACTTTAAGGCAGCTGAGTAACAAGATAGTGGGTTAATTTGTGGTTGCGAATGGAGCTTGGGGTTCCTGACTGATGGTACTGTACCCTGATCACCAGACCCCACAGCCCTTTATAATGAAAACGTGATTGTGTTGGACCAATTTGTGGACTTGATTTTAGATCTTTTCTATTCTCAATGGTTCTATGAACATAATGTTGCACAATACCTGGGAGCTGAAACGAGCTTAGGTCTCCAGCAGGATGAGAAGGTCCTGTCTTGTAGACTTGGGGATCTCCACCTTCCAGTTCAGCATTTCTTACTGAGATTGCATGCACCAGATTTTCATATGTAGGGTGCTTCTCATAGCCGAGTATCAAAGCTCTGGTCAGTGGGATGTGGACCCTGCTCTGTAGTCCTTTGCACTGGCAATGTAGGAGGTGGCAGTATTGAAGCCTGCCTCAGCTTCATGGCAGAGAAGATAAACAGAAAGGGCAGATGTATCAGAATAAGGAGAACTAGGATGGTAAATTGTTTTGTTATTCATTCACAGACCAAGAGCAGCAGAGACTATCTGGGTTTTAAATACCTGGCTTAAAAAATTGAGTTAATGGGATGAGGGAAGCAGCTGGAATCTGTTGCATGTTGGGTCAAGGCAACAAATAAAACAGAGGTAAATACCTCCTTACAGTTAGGGGTCTTGTTGTTTGGTTCCCTGCCCTTGGTTTAGGGCAAGGGGCAGACTGCATAATTAGACAGGTATGGTTCTATTCGAGTTTTGAAACTGGTAGTTGAGGAAACCTGCACCTCCATACTCGTCTGCAAGTGCCTGTTTTCGTCTGAAGATTATGTTTAAAGTTACTCATTCCTTGAATCATCGTGCACTTACATTCAAGGCTTTGTGATGTTCAGGCTGATGCCCAAAACTGGTGCTGTGAATGACTGCTTCTACCTGAGGGGTATTAAAGCCCTTCTCTACCTCATGAAGAACCTGTGAAGCTGAGCACCTAGGCACTAAATTGAGAAGCCATAGATGGGGAAGGAAATAAGGACCCCAAAAATTGATAAAACCTCTGGCTATGAAAAAGAGGATAAAGCTGTAGAAAGGAAGGACAGCACAAGAAAGGATCTTGTAGTGGCTAAAATGTTGGATCTGAAATGATGTATCTGGGATGAATTATGGGCTTGGCATGAGAGGGAGGAGATGTGGTGAGAATCTTGCAGGAGAAGTCTGCCCTGTGTCTTACCGGTACCTTAGAACAGGTAAGAGGTCATTTGAGCTCTGGCAGTAGCTAAAGGGAGCGTCAATTGGAACCAGATGTCAGGAAGTGCGAGGCACCACAAACGTGTGGAAGGGCCTCCCAGCCATGGCGGCAGAGGCCCAAACACTGGGGTCATTCACGAAGCAATTAGTTGGCATCCTGCGGTTTTGGCCTGTTAAAAACGGGAATCAACCTTCAGGAGCTAAGTGGGGCTGCAAGGAGCTTTCCCAGCTCGATGGGAAGTGCTGGCACGAAGAATTAATGTAAGCTCTGGACGATAGGTGATGGGAGGTGGGATGAATGGACCTACCGTTGACCGTGGAAAGACTCCCGTTGAGTTCAGAAGGCTTTGCCTCGGGTTGAGTACCACAGCTTTGGAAAAAAAAGAAATGGAAAAGAGGCCAGGACCTCTCCCTCTCATTCAACTTGTCTCCTGTGTTTTGTCTTGGGGAGCTGTTATCTGTTGAATAGTCGAGGCAATAAGCTTAAGGTCATAGTGGGTCCATAGATGCTTTTGTCTTGAAAGAAGGTTTGGGAGATCACGTGAAGGACATACTGTAAATCATGTGAAAGTTATGGTTGAAGCAGGAATATCTGGGTGAGATTTTCTTGCCTGGCTTTTGTAGGAGGTCAGACTGTTTAAATATATGCAGTACTTCATGATTATGTTAAAACACCTTGCTTTTTTTCCCCTCTGCCGCCACATGCTCCTTCAATTTACATGAGCTTCTTCTCTCAGTATTGAGACCTTGTGAGGATGTGTTGGAAAAAGACTCTCCTATTTATGCTCATACATAAAACCTAAAGAAAGCTGGGAAAAAAAATGTTCAGAGGCTGGAAATTGTTGCTTGAGGTTTTTTTTTTTGGTTTTTTTTTTGTTTTTTTTTTTTTTTTTGTTTGTTTGCTATTTCTTTTCTTTCTCTATAGAAAGCCCCTGAAAATGTCTGCAGATGTCTCACACTAGACCAGCTCAAGAGGATCAAATAGTTGTCTTTTTTTCTGACTGCAGACCTCTGACCTCTCGACACAGGAAGGACATGGATCTGTTAGAGTGAGTCCAGAGGAGGCCATGGAGATGATCTGAGGGCTGGAGCACCTCCCGGACAATGACCGGCAGAGAAAGTTGGGATTGTTCAGCCTGGAGAAGAGAAGGCTCCAGGGAGACCTTAGAGCAGCTTCCAGTACTGAAAGTGGCTGCAGGAAAGTTGGGGAGAGGCTCTTGATTAGGGAGTGCAAGGATAGTATGATGGGGAACAATTTTAATCTGAAAAAGGGGAGATTTAGATTAGAAATTAGGAAGAAATTTTGCCTAATGGGGTGGTGAGGCCCTGGTACATGTTGCCCAGAGTAGTTGTGGGTGCCCTGTGCCTGGAAGTGTTCAGTGCCAGGCTGGATGAGGCTTTGAGCAACCTGATGCAGTGAAAGGTGTCCCTACCCATGGCAGTTGGGTTGGAACTGGATGATCTTTGATGTCCCTTCCAACACAAACCATTCTATGATTCTATAACTTGAGATTTTCATAACCTTCATCTACTGTAGGAAGAGAAAGGTAAAAAGTCATCGAGTGTTGGCAGTGGAGAAACATTTATGCAGACGAACATTTGGAGAGTCACCAGCTCCAGCTGCTGAGTGATCACCAGTAGGCAGATGTTGCTCTAGAAGAGGAGAAAGATGTTCCGGCACCTTCTTGCTGAGGTCTGAGAGCTGCTACATTAAGTCTCTACCAGGCTGTTTCAGGGTCTGCGAGGTCAATGGATATTGTGCTACCAAGCCAAATATGCTATAGGATACACCCAAGGGGGAAACAGTCTTCAATTTAGTCATGATTTATTAGTGTTATTATGGAAGCTTTTTCTCTCAGGAACCATAATGCTGAATGATACTACATGAAGAGATGGTGCTAGAGCGTACATCATGGGGCACCAGTGAATGGAGCAACCAGAGCCTGGATCAGCCTGTTATAAGTATCCCCACATGAGGATCTCGGGGTGAGTGAGCCTAAGGTTTGATATCAGGAAGTTGTGTGAGATTTGTCGCTGAGGCTGGTGTCTACAAGGTCATTATCTAAAGCCAGATCGGCCTCTCTCCCCCTGACTGCTTTTAGAGCCCCTGGAGTGTGTCATACCTCGAGAGGTGATGTTCCCCCTTTGTTGGCTGTTGGAAACAGCCAGGTGAGTGTGTTGTACTAACGCCTCGGTCCTAGGTGGCTGAAGTGAGACAAGAGGATTATGAGCTGAAGGCATATGTTATTCAACTTAAAGCATTTGCCCTTCTGGGATGCAGAGTTTAATTAATTGGTCTCTCAGTATCTTTCCTTCCCCTGCTGCAGGAGATTGCAAACTTTCTACCATTGCATTACATGCTTGGAGCTGGTTATCCCAAGTGATAGAACAGAGCTGTGAGGTTCCTCTGCTTGGCTGTTTGTGCAGCCAGGCCAGCGTGCCGGAATCATAGAATTGTTTGGGTTGGAAGGAACCTTACAGCCCATCCAGTTCCAACACTCTTGTCATAGGCAGGGACACCTCCCACTAGACCAGGCTGCTCAAGGTCCATCCAGCCTGGCCATGAACACATCGCGGGGGGGGGGGGGGGGGGGGGGCATCCTTAAACTTCCCTGGGCAATCTGTGCCAGGGCCTCACCACCCTCATTGTGAAGAATGTCTTCCTAATGTTCAATCTAAATCTTTCTCCTTCCGATATTAAAGCCATTCCCTCTCATCCTTTCACTGCAAGTCCTTGTAAAAAATCCCTCCTCAAATTTCTTGTAGCCCCCTTCAGGTACTAGAAGACCACAAAACATTGCCACTAAGGACTGCATCGGCGCACTCATGTCTTCATTACTTCTTCTGGGTGCAAGCAGCAATCCAGATGGCAAGGGTTACTTTCGCACCTTCCCAGTGTCAAAGAAGTTCACATGGGCTAAAAAAAAAGAGCAGTTTCACTCAGGTTTTTCCAAAACACTGCAGGCTGCACAAGGGCATATGGACAGGAGTCAGAGGGGTGGACTTGGGGAGATATCGGGAGCAGGGTTCACCCTTCACTGCCCTCCACTTCTTCCAAACCTTGCCAAGTGAGAAAGTCTGAGGGGCTATGCTTCTATAACTGCTCACTTAACGGGATCGGAATGATCCTAACTGAACAAAAATAACACCAAAACATTCTCTTTTCTCCCCCTCCTTCCCAGGCCTCATGACTTTAAAAGGATTTGTGACAAGCCATGAGCCTTGAGAAAATAAACCATAATGAATTCCCATCCACAGAGACAATTCTGAAGGTATGTGTCCCCTCCTCCCTCCTAACTGGAAAACCACAGTCTTGGCCAGGACTGGATGAGGAGCCATTCATTCGAGCCTGATTTCCTAAATTCTATCACAAGAAATGGTCTCAGTCACTCTTAAATGAGCTCTGTAGAGATTCTACTTCTCCTCATGTGCCAGGTTAGCTCTGCAGAACATACAGGGCTGGCAGTGGTCCTCAGCATATGTGATGGGAGGGCAGCACATTAGGGCAAGCATGTAACCAAGGACTGGATGGGAGGAGGCTCTTTGCCGGAGGGGAGGAACAGGAAGAGGAGGAACAGTCTTAAACTGAAAGAGGGGAGATTTAGTTGATATCTTACGAATAATTCTGTTACTGTGAGGGAAATGAGGCACTGGCACAGGTTGCCCAGAGAAGCTGTGGATGCCCGATCTCTGAAGGTGTTCAAGGCTAGGCTGGGTGGGACTTTGAGCGACATGATCCAGTGGAAGATGTCCCAGCCTATGGCAGGGAGGTTGGAACTGGCTGATCTTTAAATTCCCACCAGAACTTGCCCCTTTTTCTGCTTGCCCCTCTGAGTTGATCTGGACAAATCTCACTGACTCAGTGCCTCCCAACAAGGGTGAGAAGGTTGTTTTCTGCCTCAAGCAGCTTCTAGCTATCAGGGAACAAAATAAACAGTTGTCCGTGGGCTTAAATCGGAGACTTTATCCTGCTCTAGGTGCAGGAGAGAAGTCATCTTTGCTTGATTCCTTGATGTACGTTATTTTCTTGCCTATGCTGGCTCAGCCGAGGCTTTGTGGGGAGCACAGTTGCAGCTCCAGCCACTTCCTGCCCACCAGAATGGCAGAAGGAGCACTGGTTGCTTAGAAGCTACTGATTTCCCTTGCCTTAGTCTCCACAAGACATGCTTATGCTCTCCTGAATGCACACATGAGAGGATTTACTCTGGAATATACCACTGGGAAGGATGAGGTTAGCACAGAATAGTCTACGTGCTCCGTAAAGCTCTGTGGGATGCCTGTAAAATATTGTGGTTTGAGCTGGTCACAAGAAGGACAAGGTTTTGCATGCAGGAATTAGAAAGATAGTTTTCTCTCTGCACACCAGAAATCATCTGTTTGTTTGGTTTCGTTGAAAACTTTGGCAGGGACATGCAAAAAATGTTCTTGGCGACACGGTGTTTTGTATTTCATCGTTAAGGTTTGTAATTGTTAAATGTGTGCTGATTTTCTTCCATTCTTGTTTTGCACTGTGGAGTATTATTTAGACCTTGGTGTTCCCCAAGGCTCGCTGTTGGGTCTAGTTCTCAATATACTTATCAATGATCTGGATCAGGGGAATGAGTGCACCCTTAGTAAGTTTGTGGATGACATTAAGCTGGGTGGAAGGGTCGATCTACTTGAGCGCAGAGAAGCTCTGCAGAGGGATTTGGACAGGCTAGATCCATGGGCTGATACTAAGGGTATGAGATTCATCAAGTCCAAATGCCAAGTCCTGGACCTGGGACACAACAACCCCCTGCAGCGCTCCAGGCTTGGGGAAGAGTGGCTGGATATCTTCTTGGCAGAGAAGGAACTGGGGGTGCTGGTTGACAGTAGCTGAACATGAGCGAGCAGTGGCCCAGGTGGCCAAGAAGGCCAACAGCATCCTGGCTTGGATCAGAAACTGCATGGCCAGCAGGAGCAGGGAGGTGATTGTGCCCATGGACTTGGCATTGGTGGGACCACATCTCAAATCCTGGGTTCAGCTTTGGGCCCCTCACTAAAAGAAGGACAATGAGGGGCTGGCGTGTGTCCAGAGAAGGAAATGGAGCTGGTGAAGGGGCTGGAGAACAAGTCTTATGAGGAGCAACTGAGGGAACTGGGGTTGTTTAGTTTGGAGAAGAGGAGACTGAGTGAGAGCTCATCATTGCCTACAACTCTCTGAAAAGAGGTTGCAGTGACGTGGGTGTTGGTCTCTTCTCCCAAGTGAAAAGTGATGGGATGAGAAGAAATGGCCTCAGGTTGCACCAGAGGAGGCTCAATTTAGTCATAAGGAAAGATCTCTTCACAGAAAGGGTTCTTGGGCATGGCAGAGGCTGCCCAAGGAGGTGGTTGCATCACCATTCCTGTAGGTGTTTAAAAGACAGGTAGATGAGGTGCTCAGGGATCTGGTTTAGTAGTGGAGAGGTACAGCTGGACTCGATTATCTCAGATGCCTTTTCCAAGCAAATAATTCTATGACTCTATGAAAAACTGAAAGCATAAATAGATCGAGCAATCACCTTATTGGAGAAAGGGAAAAGACTGTTTTCAACTTTTTCCTCAGTGGAAATTTATCCTTAATTCCAAGTCATACTTTTATAAAATTCTGGTGTTCATAGGATCATAGAATGGTTTGGGTTAGAAGAGACCTTAAATGTTCATCCAGCTCCAATCCCCGTGCATGGGCAGGGACACTTTCCACTAGGTCAGGTTGCTCCATCTGTGTCACCTCCTACAGAGGAGCACAATGGTTATTGAGTCTCCCAACACCTCTTTCTACAACAGGCTTGGAATTGCTTCACCTTCTTGTATCTAAGTGGTCCAATAGTCTGCATGTATTTTATGAGCATCACAGACACAGGTCCTTTCCTGCAGCTCTGTGCGTGCACATAGCAAAGTTTGCATAAGGAGGCCCTGCGCGGCTCTACAGGCAGGATGAAGAACCGCACAGGCATGAAGATCACTGGGAAACTTTCGTGTGATGGGTGGGGAGCGTTGACGCATCGAAAGAGACGGGGAGAAGCAAACCTCATGATACCAAACACATGGCAAGATGAACCACATACTGTTTAATGGGGGAATTAGGACACGTGAATGTTTTTTCTCAGGCTACTTCAATCTGTTTCTAATCCAGGCCTCGGGAAGAGTGGATAAGAAGCAGAAGGCCTATATATGTATTTTAATGTTTCTCATCTTTAGTAAGTGTATGTGTATTTATATTTACCGTAATTGCTCACAAAGACATGTTTGACACTCTTATTTCTGGTGTTCCTTGGCAGCAAGAGGCTTTTTACCACCACCCTATTGATACCACATGGTGGGTAAAAGCACCTCCCATCTCCCTCCCCTCTTTTCTCCAGATAGAAAAGAACTGGGTTGTCTCAGCAAGCAGGAAAAAGAAAGGAGAAAGCAAGTTATCAGTCCAGCTCCCTGTTTCTTCTGAAATGTGTATCCTTTGTTCCAGCAAGGGTACGTGTGCATACGTGCTTGCTATGAAGCATTCCCACGGCAGAACTTTCACTGTGCTCTATTTATTTTGCTGGGTTTTCACTCAGGTCAACCACGATAGTCTGAAGTGTGGTGGTTTGGGCTTGGAGATGGATCATGTGGTCTCTATTATTGGAGATCACCACTTAAAATCCAGCCTTGCCAAGACAGACCAGAGCCTCTCATTATCTGACAGCTTTGCTCAAAGACGGACAAACTTGGAGCCTTCTGGGAGAAGGGGGAGACCTTACAGCGGCCATCCAATACTTGAAAGGGACCTACAAGAAATCTGGGGAGGGACATTTTACAATGGCATGTCATGATGTCATGAGGGGGAATGGCTTTAAATTGGAAGGCGGAAGATTTGAATTAGACATTAGGAACAAATTCTTCATGTTGAGGGTGGTGAAACACTGGCACAGGTTGCCCAGAGAAGTTGTGGCTGCCCCATCACTGGAGGTGTTCAAGGCCAGGTTGGGTGGGTCTTTGTCCAACATGATCTGGAGGAAGGCATCCCCTGCCCATGGCAGGGGGTTGGAACTGGATGGACTTTAAAGTCCCTTCCAACTCAGACTGTTGTATGATTCTATGATATGTAGTGCAAACTGTACACAATATTTCAGTATCTGTCTTGTCTGTGGCTTCTGGAGACGTAGAAACTCTTCCTTTCTCCTATTCACCACTACTTTTTAGTGCAATCAAGTAGATTTCCTTTACCATTCTAACATTCAAGTGCTTAGAGTCCTAAGAATAAGTCTTAAGAGGAGCAGCAGAGAGCAGGGATTGTTGAGTCTAGAGAAAAGGAGACTGTGGGGAGACCTCATCACTCTCTACAGTTTCCTGAAAGAAGGTTGTAGTGAGGTGGGTGCTGGTCTCTTCTCCCAAGTAATAAGAGATAGGACTAGAGGAAATGGCTTCAAGTTGTGCCAGGGGAGGTTTAGATTGGATATGAGGAAATATTTCATTATGGACAGAGTGGTGAATCATTGTAAGAGGCTATCCGAGGCAGTGGTGGATTGTCCCTCCATGGAGGTGTTCAAAAAATGTATAGATGTGGCACTTTGGGACATGGTTTAGTAGGCATGGTGGTGTTGGGCCAACGGTTGGACTAGATGATCTTAGAGGTCTTTTCCAAGCTTAATGATTTTATGATTCTCAAAAAATCACTGTCCTTCAGATCACGGTTCTCAACTCTACGGGTGTGGTGAATGTTCCTTGTCATCTACTTCTATCTTCGTGTTTTGCTACCTACCAAATGTATTTGAGCTAAAGCATGCCAGCAACTAAATAGTTCTGGTGGAGCTGAGTTCCCTGCCCTCCTCATTATTTACCACTTTGCCAGCTGCTGTGAACTAACAACCTTATATCCGCTGCAAGCAGTATATTTACTTTTATGAGAGTTGTTGACAACACTGCCTACATCTGGGCCAGGCAGTAGATCCTGACAAGTATCAGCCGATAATTTCTCACTGGATAATACCTCCCAGCTTCCATAAGCTAGCCAGTCCCAATCACAGAATCACAGAATGACCTGAGTTGGAAGGGATCCACAAAGATTATTGTGTCCAACTCTTGTCCCTGCACAGGACAACCGCAACATTCACACCATGTGTTTGAGGGTGTTGTCCAAATGCTTCTGGAATATTGTCAAGCTTGGTGCTGTGACTGCTTCCCTGGGGAGTTGTTCCAGTTTTCCACCACCCTCTGGGTGAAGAACCTTTCCCTACCTAGCCCTTCCCCAGTACACCTTCCTGCCATTCCCTTGGGTCCTATCATGGGTCACCAGCAAGAAGAGATCAGTGTCTGCTCCTCCTCCTCCCCTTGTGAGGAAGTAGTAAACTGCGATGAGGTCCCACCTCAGTCTCTTCTTCTCCAGGCTGAACTGACCAAGTGACTTCAGCTGCTCCTCATAGGACTAATCTATTCAATCTATTGAATGTATGTTTCATTTCTGTAGTGCAGCCTTTCCAAACAGAAGGTTGTGCAATGTGAAGTCATGCACCACATGAAAGTTTGCATTATACTAGTAAGAGACTCTTTGATGAGCAAAACTCATAATTTTGTCAGAAAATGAGATCAGGTCTATTTCCCATGAAAAACATTGACTGACACTTGTTAAAAACGTAATTATTTTGTAAGGTGGAGTGGTATCACCCGGCTTAATTTTAACCAAATAACAGTTTGCTGTCTAATCCAAACTAGCTGCCAAAGTTCGTTCTGCAGTCAACGGAGCAAGATCAGCCCTCCAGCAGCTGAATCATCTAATCTATGTTAGACATCTGTCTTACACAAGGATGATTGCTGCTTGGAAGTGCCTGCCTGTCTCCATTGACTTAAGAAAAGGAGCAAGGATTAATTTTGACCTAGCCTGTGCGTAGCTACCCAAGTGAAATCATTTCTGTTGTTAAAATATTGGCACAGCCTTACCATGCCTTTCTCCAAAGGCTGGGAAAGGCTTTGTTCCCTTTCAGGACTCTCATGACTCACAGTCTAGGGAGTTTCAGGTAAGATGTAGGACAAATCCTCAACACACAAGTCCAAGATTTCCTCCCTGCCCCTTCCCTTTGTCTAGGAACATTGTTAGGCTTGGGCTAAAAATTTAATGGGGCAGCATTTGCTAGACTACTCCAAGTCTGTCAACAAGCTGTAGGCATTGATCCTTGAGCTCTGTGCATCATCCCAGCTGGAAATGAAAGCTTGATCTGTCCCCAGAAAATGACTTGGAAGCAGATTGCAAGCTCAAGAGAAAGTTGAATGAGATGAGAATGGAAATGCACATACCTTGGGGAAGAGGGCACAGCTGGGCTGAACAGTCGGAGACAGTATGAGCTTTCCTGTGAGTTGAACCAATGTACAACAGCCACTCAGCACAGAAGCGCAGGGCCTTTTAGTCAGCAAAGCTGGGCAAGGAAGCATTGACCTGCTGTATGCTCCTTAGAATGGATGAGATGTGGTCTCAAGGCACCAAGGTGTGTGGGAATTGGAGATTAATCTATGCTTGGGCAAACAAGATGGCTTGTTAACAGGTGATGCCAGGCAGCAATGCATGGTCTGACAGTGTCACTCTTCGAAGGCCCCAGCTGGGATAATGAAGGGGTCTTCTGTTCAGCTCACCCAATGAGTACCCACAAATGGAAGCAGAAAATATGAGAGGAAGGTAGCCAAAGTGGAAGGGAAGGAGGTGAAGAGGATTATTCTCCCCTGCGGTCAGAACAGAAATGATCTGTGGCTGTACTCCTGTACTCAGCATTCGTGAGGCCACATTCCCAAATCCTGTGTTCAGCTTTGGGCCCCTTGCTACAAGATGGACATTGAGGTACTGGAGTGCAACCAGAGAAGGGAATGGAGGTGGGGAAGAGGCTGGAGGATGAGTCTTACAAGAGGCAGTTGAGGGAACAGAGGTTGTTCACTCTGGAGAAGAGGAGACTTAGGGGAGACCTCATCACTGTCTACAACTGCCTGAAAGGAGGTTGTAGTGAGGTGGGTGCTGTTCTCTTCTCCCAAGTGACAGGTGACAAGGATGAGAAGAAATGGCCTCAAGTTGCACCAGGAGAGATTCAGATCAGACATCAGGAAAAATTTCTTCATAGAAAGGGTTGTCAGGCCCTGGCAGAGGTTGCCCAGGGAGGTGGTTGCATCACCATCCCTGTAGGTGTTCAAAAGACAGGTAGATGAAGTGCTCAGGGATCTGGTTTAGTAGTGGAGAGGTACAGTTGGACTTGATGATCTCAAAGTGTTTTCCAACCAGGCAATTCTATGATTCTATGAATCTCATCCAAGCAGCATCATATAGCGATACCTCAAGCTGCCTCTTGGTGAGATCAGTATCACCCTTCGCAGTGTACCAGTGAGAAGTGCTAGAATTAGAGCCCATGCTTCCAGGACCTGCTGGAGTGGGTATCACATGGTGCATCGGTTACTGCAGCACTTACCAGATCACAAAAATATGCACAAAGAATGACAGTGTCTGTGGGGGCTGTCAATTAAAACATACATCAGCATTTACTTTTTAATCCAGGTTATTCCTGGATTCTTCTAATTTTAGCATGCATCACTCCAAGGATGCATCACTCCAAGGATGCATCACTCCAGAACATTGCTGGAAGTGCAGAGATGCACTGCTGCAACAATGAAGTGCTGAAACCAACCAAGGATTTAGAAGCTATTAATTACAAATAAAATAAATGAGTGCATTTCATGACCTGCTAATTTGTAAGTGGGGAGAGAGAAGCGAAACAAATCAAACTTGTTGTTTGCAGTAAGTTGTTTACTCTAGTAGGAAATACGACTAAAAAGAAATGCCATTGTTCTGCTGAGGCAAAAAATGTGTCTGCCTGTGAGTGTAATTATTCTCCTATTAAGTTCTATAAATGAGTGAAGCTGAAAGGATTACAGAAATCTCATGTTTCATCCTTTTAGCTTTTTTTGGTCATTTTTGCATTCTGTTGATTCCATGGACTGAGGAGATTGTTGTAATATAGTTAATCACCAATTAGTGACAATTGCAGCAATTTTGTTGTCTTTAATAGATGGGTTCCTTTTTGGGAATCACTTTCTCTTCTAAGAAGAACAATTCTTGTCATGGATTAAGGGAAGGTGAACAACTTTTTAGTTGTATTGATTGGTTTCTGCAGCTGCAGTACAAGGCAGCAAAGCTCTGAAAAAACTTGGGGGTGCTGGTGGATGAGAAGTTCAATGTGAGCCGAAAATATGTGTTTGCAGCCCAGAAAGCTGACTGTATCCTGGACTGCATCCAAAGCAGTGTGACCAACAGGGCAAAGGAGGGGATTCTGACCCCCTAATCTGCTCTGGTGAAACCTCATCTAGAATTCTATTTTGGAGTCCTCAGCACAAGTAGGACATGGATCTGTTAGAGAAAGTCCAGAGGAGGCCACGGAGATGATCCGAGGGCTGGAGCACATCCCATACGAGGACAGGCTGAGAGAGTTGAGGTTGTTTAGCCTGGAGGAGAGAAAGCTCCAGAGAGAATTCCAGTACTGAAAGGGGCTCCAAGAAGGCTGGGGAGGGAGTCTTGGTCAGGGAGTGCAAGTATAGGATGAGGGGGAGTGGTTTTAAGCAGAGAGAGGGGAGATTTAGATGAGATCTTGGGAAGTAACTCTTTACTACAAGGGTGATGATGCAGTGGCACAGGTTGCCCAGAGAAATCATGGATGCCCCATTCTTGGAGGTGTTCAAGGCCAGGTTGTATGGGGCTTTGAACAACCTGATGCAGTGGGAGGTGTCCCTGCCCCTGGCAGGGGATTATGAACTGGATGGACTTTGAAGTCCTTTCCGAACCACATTGTTCCACGATTCTATCATTCTATGAAAGAACTTATTTGAATAAGATAGACATATTTGTATACAGCAATATTCTCATCTTTCCACCCAACACGTCCTGCGCAAAACATGGAGCTGAAAAGCCACCAGATATGCTGTGCTTTGAGGACCTGTAGTCAGGAAGAGTTTCTACTTCGTCTTTCTTGATTGTCCAGGACTAGTTATCAAATATTTGCATTCCATGCACAGTCCCTTGTGGGAACAACAGAGTTATCCTAAGTTCGGAGGAAATGTGGATTCAGAACCATATCCAGACTTAGTAACTTAAGTCTTCCTCTCTAATGGGCTGAACTGAGATCTCTGATCCGAGAAGTCCCAAAAGGCTTCAGCTGGAGTCCATGTGTCCGGTACAAGGCATTTTGAGACAGATGAAGGCCAACTGGATAAGGTCCAGAGGAGAGCAGCAAGAATGATCAGAGGTCTAGAAAACATGACCTCCAAGGAAAAACAGAAAGAGTTGGGATTGTTTAGTCTGGAGGAGACATGACTGCAGAGAGATTTGCTGGGACACTGCAAATATGTAAAAGGGTAACGTGGAAAGGAAGAGAAGAACTTGCTCCTTGAATCCACTGCAGGAGGACAGAAAAATATTTTCTTCTAAATGAAGGGCAAGACATTTAGGTTGAACAAGAGGAGAGGGTTTGCAAGGGTGAGGTTAGTCATGTTAAGCATATGCCTTTCGGAAGAACTGGTCTTATAAGGGAGAAGAACAGACTGGATGACCTGGCAAAATGTCTTCTAGTTTTATTTTTTGTTTTGTGGATATTGGAGCTGTTTGGATTCTGGTCCTGATTTTGCTACTTCTGTGAGTGCTCTCGTAGATGTGATCACAGGATGTAATTTCTGGGTTGAACCCCGCCCCCCAAAATCGTCAGAAACTGTTAGGGGAAGGAATTCTGTGCAGGGAAGATGCTGTCTTGTGTGGAGCAAGGAGAAGAACAAACATCCATGGGTCACCTGGAAGTTTATATGGCTGGAAGCTGCACCCAGAGGTACATCTGTATATATAAAGAAAAAAGTATCACATGAGAATATACACTTCATGATTAAACCAAAGTCCTTCCCTCCATGCTTGCCATCATTATTCTTCTTGATTTTGTGTGGATACATTGCAGTGAGCTGATGTTTGGAGATCTTTCTGAATTTAATGCCTAGAACGCTCCCTTTTGTTAGACTTCATCTAGAGAATATGTCCAGTTTTGGGGCTCTCCTAGTACAGGAAAGACATTTATAAACTGGAGCGGGTTCAGTAGAACCCACCAAGATGGCTGGAGGCTGCCACACTTGTTGCATAGAGAGATGATCTGATGGGTTTTGCTCATCCTTAGGGATTTTCAAGGTCAGACTGGATGAAGCCCTGAGCAATTTTGCATGAACTCCTGGCTGATGCTGCTCTCAGCAAGAGGATGAACTGGAGGCTTTTGGAGGTCCCTTGCAACCTATATTAGTTCATGATTCTGTGACTCCAAAATTCACGATTCTGTGATTCTAAAATTCACTCTCTACATCTGTCTAAATCTAGGACTACTACTGAGGCCAAAGGTGCTCTCTGAGTCTCTGCTGCCAAAAAGCAACAAAAGATTCACACTGCATTGCTGGTGCCTGTACCTCTGTCTTAATCACTACGTTTTCATATTAATTTTTATCCAGATGAGAAACATATCTATATGTCCTCAGACGTCTCTGTGAAATTGCTGTCTTTCACCTCATGTGTTCTCAACCTTTTCTGTCTTTCTCTGTTGGCAGGAGGAAGACAGTCTTGAGCTCCAGTCTAGGTTGCAATTCACCAGGAGGGATCATATAGAGTAAGTTTGCAGATGACACCAAACTGGGTGGGAGTGTTGATATGCTTGAGGGCAGGAAGGCTCTGCAGAGGGATCTAGACATGCTGGATTGATTGGTCAAGGCCTATCATATGAGATTCAACAAGGCCAAGTGCCAGCTCCTTCACTTCAGCCACAATTCCACACAGTGCTCCAGGCTTGGGGAAGAGCGGCTGGGATGATGCCCAGCTGAAAAGGGGCTGGGGATGTTGTTTGATGGCGGCTGAACAGGAACCAGCAGTGTGTCCAGGTGGCGAAGAAGGCCAACAACATCCTGGCTTGGATCTGCCATGGTGTGGCCAGCAGGAGTAGGGAAGGAACTGTCCCCCTGGACTTGGTGTTGGTAAGGCCGGACGTTGAATCCTCTGTTCAGTTTTGGCCCCTCAGTACAAGAAGGACAATGGTGACGGACAGTGTCCAGAGAAAAACAATGAAGCTGGTGAAGGATCTGGAGCACAGAGATTCTGGGGGCAGGCGAGGGACCTGGGATGGTTTAGTCTGGAGAAGAGGAGGCTAAGGGGAGACATCATCACTCTCTGCAGCTCCCTGAAAGGAGGTTGTAGTGAGGTGGATGCTGGCCCCTTCTTCCAAGTAATAAGTGATAGGACAAGAGGAAATGGCCTCAAGTTGCACCAGGTAGCACTGGAAGATGCTACCCACATTAGTTGTGTAGTCACCATCCCTGGAGGTGTTCAAAAATCTTATAGATGTGACATGGTTTAGGAGGCATGGTGGTGTTCGTCTGACATTTGGACTGGGTGATCCTAGAGGTCTTTTCCAACCCAAATAATTCTATGATTCTAAGATCCTTGAGCAAAAATGGAACAAACTGTGCTCTATTCATGTTGGTGTGTTGTAAAAGTAAAAGGTTATGAACTCAGGCACAATGCTGCTGTAACACTGCTATCCACTTTTTGATTCCTATTAGTTACCTTCTCAATGTACTCCATACTCCATGCTGAGTGCACCCATCTGCATCAGCTCTGTGTTCCCCTGGCTCTGTACTGCCCTCCGCGTTCCAGGCTCTTTAAGCCTTTGGAGCGGCTGAGGTCATTCCAGGTTAATCTGGAAAGATTAAGATTGTTGGTTCTTTTTAGCATCTTGTTGGCATGTTTCACTTTTCCTCCAGGTCCTTTTCAGTGGAGTTTTTTGTTTTGTTTTGTTTTGTTTTTTTATTGTTTTGGTTTGTTGTTTTTTTTTTTTGTGCAGGGTTTTCTTGTTATTTGTTTGATTGGTTTGGTTTGGTTTTGTTTTTAAGAGATCAGAGATATAACAGGCTATTGGCATGGATTTTTAGGTCATAAATAACTTTTATTGCCAGTTTGAAGCTCAGGCCGGTCCAATGTGTGTGATAATCTGCTCTGTATCACAGATGTTAGTGCAGATATGAAGTAATGAAGTAATGAAGAACTATGGTATCCACATATGTCCACAGTATGTCAGGAATCTGGAAGAGGTGTGTGTCCAAACTTCAGGCGCAGCATAAAGCACATAATAAATAAGGGACAGCACGGCACTACTTAAAATGAGGTTGTAGTGAGGTGGGTGCTGGTCTCTTCTCCCTGGTAGCCAGTGACAGGACAAGGGGAAATGGCCCCAAGATGCACCAGAGGAGATCTAGGTTGACTATTAGGAGGAATTTCTTTGCTGTCAAGCACTGGAAGAGGCTGCCCAGGGAGGTGGTTGAGTCACCATCCCTGGAGGTGTTTAAAAGATGAGCAGATGTCGTACTTGTGGACATGGTCCAGTGGCAGACTTAGCAGGGACTGGATCAGTGATTGGACTTCATAACCTTACAGGTCTTTTCCAACTGAAACCATTCTAAGTTTAGAAAAGTTCTGTTAGTGTTACCCACTAGTGTTACCAAGGTCTAGTGATGTTACCCAGACAAGGTGCCCACCCTTATATCTTGCCTTTCTCTCATTTTCAAATGCCTGGGAGAGAAGGATAAAGGTGAGCAACTCTTCTTGCAGACCCTCACAGTGGGCCTAATGCCTAGTTCATGCTGAGATTTTTTTCAGATTCGGGCAAAGGGCTTGCCTGTGTTCTTCGAGCATCTTCCCAGGGTGCACGCGTGCTTGGCATCACGTGACGTGCTTCTTGCAGGGAACACCCTGCCTGAATTTAGTTCATCTCTAGTCAAAGGATTATTCCCAACAGACTGTGCTTTGGTCCATTTTTAAATGTCATAAAGAGCAGGGTTTCCACCACAGTCCCTGGAGAGGATGTTCCACAACCCAGTAGGTTACATCTCACTGCTAAGAATGTTTCCCCTGATATTTGGTGTTCGTTTTCCATTTCTTAATCTCATCTTGTGATTCCTGGTTATTCCCCTGTTGAGCTAACCTAAACAATTCCTCCTCCTCACCGATATTTATGCTTGTCAGCTACTCAGCAGACAATTGTCCTCCTTTATTGTCCTCCAGCCAAATTATACATATTTAGCTCCTTCATTTTTTTCCCTCATAAGTCAATCCTTCCAGCCACTTAATTATCTGTGTTGTCCCACTTGGGCTTCTCTCCAACTCACAACATTCCAGTGTTGCTGAGTTGCCCAGAAGCAAAACAAGCCGCCAGTGACCTGAGCCCAAGGAGGAGGCTGGCAGAGAAAACCTTGTTTATGAGAAAATCCCTATAGTCATCTTCTTTGTCATGGGGCGGAAACAGGGTTTTGGTGCTACCCCTGAGACCTGGCTGGAGAAGAGCTGCCAGTTTCATTCAAATATTCCATTGAATCCAGGCACTGGGAACAGCAGAGGAGTGATGTCCTGCAGTGTTATTTTCATTCATTTCATTGTAATCTATTGTGGCAGTGATGGAAAGACACAAGGAGGAAGGGTTGGCCCAAGGAAACACAGTGATAAACGCACCAAAAGAGCTTGCTATCAAGTGCCACAGCCTACCAAGGTCATGTCATAACAGAGAAAATCCCAGAGTACCTCCTCCATTTCTCTTAGGACTCTTTCTGTCTAAATATGAAGAAAAGGAAGTTACTGAGCCAAGGCTGATGCTCACCTTGTTTTCTTTGGGTATTAATATAATATTTTTAATATAATAATAATAATAATAATAATTCTTTGAGCTTTTGCTAATGCAGGCCAGAAAAATAAATCACTCTCCAATCTTCCTTTAAAAAGTAGAAAGAACAACTTAGGAAAAAGAAGCGGGCAACATATACAAATGATCACTGCAAATCTTTTGTCCCCGTGCAGGATAAATTAAACACAACAGAATTATAGATGATTATCATTCTGTGGAGCCTGGCTTGCTGCTTTCCAGAGCCCCTCAATCTCTTCATCCTCTTCCAAAAGAAAAGTGACTGGAAGTGGTGATTTAACCAGGGGTCAGGGCTCGTTTGAAGCTCTGGATTCCTCCCAGGATAGCAGTAATGTCTCAGTCTTAATTAGAGCCCAAGGTGCCATGGGGTTATGAGGAGATACTGTGGTGGTACAGTTATTGCCTTTGCCTGTGACATAGAACTAACTTACAGACTGTTTATTCACACTCAAGAGCCTCTGCCATGATTGAAATTCATCATAGTGTCAGTGTCTGTTTTTTGTAGTAGAGCACTGTCTGCCACCTTAGACAGAGAGTGCCCCAGATGATGGAAGACTTAATGACTCTGGGAGGAAAAAACGACGGTGCCATCAAAATAGACAAATCAGGAAGAAGAAGGAAATTCCTTCTCTCCCCTCTTTTCATGATAAACAAAACATAGAATTGTAGAATGGTTTGGATTGGAAGGGAACCCTAAATCTCATCCAGTTCCAAGCACCTTGCCATGGGCAGGGACACCTCTCATCAGACCAGGCTGCTCAAGGACCCGTCCAACCTGGCCTTGAATACCTCCAGGAATGGGGCAGCCACAACTTCTCTGGGCAGCCTGTGCCAGGATTTCATCACCCTCACAAGAAAATATTTCTTCCTCATATCTCACCTAAATCTCCCCTCTTTCAGCTTGAAAACATTCCCCCCCTGCACTCCTTGCTCAAGGACACTTCCATAACTTTCCTGTAGGCAACAGGAACGGAAGTGTGACTCTAGAGATGAAAGTGTTATTAGATTCCCAAGCTTGAGTAGGCTTTTTCAGGAGCTCATTTTTAGCTGAAGCATTTTTTTAATGCCATAGGTTTTAGGTGCTTTTGCTCTTGTACAGAGACAAGGTTATGCTTGAAGCCAAATTGCTTGAAATAGCAGGTGATGATATTAGTGCAACATCATCCTTCTTGCACATCACAGGGGCTTAAAGCACTGACCATACCCAATGGGGCTTAATGGTTAAACTGTATTTTCCTGCAGAAATCCTGCTAAATCCTCATTTCATACAAATACTAAGTAGTGAATGGCTTTAAATCATGGTGAAGCTGAAAGCGTTTTGTATCAAAACTACAGATTATAGTAGGTCAACCCATCAGAAGATTCCTCCTCAGATTTAGAACATAACCTCTAATTTTGCTCCTCCAGCCTATTTTAAAAATAGGAAAACAACAGACACTTTTCAAACTAGGAAAAAAAAAAGCTTTACTAAAAACATGAACCTTTTCTTTTTGTGTATTTTATTTTGGAGGGCACACAGGTCCTGACTCAGCAAGGCTTTTCTTATGCCTCTTGTAGCACATCTCACCTCTATTTTGATCTCTTCATGCCTCCAAGGAGTTGGTTACTGGGTAAAGACCTGTTAGTGAAAACTTGGTCTTTGTGAAATACTGAGTGGGCAGAATCAGAAAAGAGGAAAGCCTGGAAGAAAATCAGTTACATGACAGTGGAACGCCTGAAATCCTCTTTCTAGAGAGGACACAGAAGTGAAGCACAAGGCAATGTGATAATATCAGGTCCCTATGGTAGATCATAGGTTCATAGAACAGTTTGGGTTGGAAGGGACCTCAAAGCCCATACAGTTCCAAACAACCTTCCATGGGCAGGGACACCTCCTGCTGGATCAGGTTGCTCAAAGCCTCACCCAGCCTGACTTTGAACACCTCCAGGGATGGGGCATCTGCCATTTCTCTGAGCAACCTGTGCCAGTGTCTCACCAACCTCACAGGAAAATATTTCTTCCTAAGATCTTGTTTATAGTTCTTTTTTCTTTGCTGGAAGTAAAAGGAAAATTGTGTGTCAGATGACACACCTCTTTCTCCCACCTTTCAATGCCATTTGTCAGGTCTTTGCAGTGTCTTTCAGCAGTGTTCAAAGTAATTTCTCAGGCTTTGGTCAGGCATAAGATGGCCAGAAAGGAGGTAAAGGAGTGGTAATGGATCTTGGTGAGTTCAGGGAGGTGATCTGCTGTGATATTTACATGAGCAGAGAGTTGGAGGGTAGGCACCTCTTGTGAGGAAAAGTAGGTACCTGTCTTTGCTGGTCTTATGTCTTCCTGAAGTATCTGCTGCTGGCCACTCCTGCAGGCAAGGTATGGGGTTAGTTGGACATTTGGTCTAATCCTGATCA
The DNA here is from genome assembly GCA_033556795.1 of Tapera naevia. Lineage (NCBI taxonomy): Eukaryota > Metazoa > Chordata > Aves > Cuculiformes > Neomorphidae > Tapera > Tapera naevia. The sequence continues at coordinate 637,254 of JAUMJJ010000238.1, read as the reverse complement.
TGAATTTGTTGAGGTACTCTGGCCTCAGTTACGCAGGAGAGTTCTATCCTCCTGTTTTCCTAGAGTAAGGTTTGAGCAATGTATTTGTCTTTGGGCTCTGCATGAGAATGAGACACAGCCTATGGTTGCATTGTAAGTGTTTTCTAAAGCCAAAATCCTACATGTTTCATAGTATTGCTATTACTATCTGTATTCCTCTTAGCATTTATGGCAAGTCCTGTTAGATGCTAGGTGCTTTTTAAACACTTCAGGACATTTGCAGGACTCCAGATGCCACTTCATGCCCAGCATCAAGCACAATGCTGCACTGAATGGCAAGGTGATCTCAGCCATTCTTCATTGTCCACTACGATTTACACCTTTTTGAGACAAAATGCATAAGAAAACATAGGCATTGACAGTTCGACTTGATGATCTTAGAGGTCTTTTCCAACCTTAATGGTTCTATTTTAGAGTCAATGTTGGAAAATTCTTTCTAATGGTCAGGAGTTGCTTTGTGTCCCAGACTTCTATCATATCACAGCTTTCAGGATACTGTGGATACCCTGAGGAATAAATAGCATTCAAGTAGTAAATAATGGCAACTGCCACGCTCCTGAAACATGTGAGCCACTGACATGAGGTTTGGAGCAACTCTGCTATGAGGACAGGCTGAGAGAGTTAGGGTTGTTCAGCCTGGAGAAGAGAAGGCTCCAGAGAGACCTTAGAGCAGCCTCCAAGTACTGAAAGAGGCTCCAGGAAAGCTGGGGAAGGACTTTTTCCAAGGGCCTGTAGTGATAGGATAAGGAGGAATAGCTTTAAGTCGGAAGGGGAAAGATTTAGATTGGACATTAGGAAGAAATTCTTCACGATGAGGGTGGTGAGGCCCTGGTCCAGGTTGCCCAGAGAAGTGGTGGATGTACCCTCCCTGGAGGTGTTCAGTGCCAGGTTGGATGGGTCTTTTGAGCAGCCAGGTTTTGTGGGAGGTGTTCCTGCCCATGGCAGGTGGGTTGGAACTGGATGGTATTTAAGGTCCTTTTCAACCCAAACTATTCATGATTCCATGATTTAAAGTTTATTAACTTTTTTTTCACTGCTTTAATCTCTGCCCCCTCCCCCCCCCTTCTTCTATGTTAAATGACTCTGTAAAAATAGTGCTTTCAGCTAAAAGCATGGGAAAGTCCAAAACACTCTCTGCATTCCCACTAGAACACCAGCAGTTCCCACAAACTGGAGATTTCCCTCCCTCCTCCCCTACTTTTCTCCTTTTTATTTTTTTTCTCTGGATAGGAATTGTCGGATTCAGGGCAACTGTGCAGGAATTGGGCTTGGAAAGGAAGAGAGTGGGGAAGAGCAGGGGGGAAGCAGGGTAAAGCAAATGGAAAAAAATACACCACAGTAGTAGCCACAGAATTCTTCTCTGCTCCAGCTTCTCCTTTGAACTGGGTACTCCACCCCCCCCTTCTTTAATAAGGAACAAATTTTCAGTGCTCTATGGGAAAGTTTGAATGCAACATATTTCTGACAGGTCACTGTCAGTTCACACTAAGGAGGGTTTTTTTGCCTTTTTTTCTTACTCCCTCCCTCCTTTTATTTCTTTTCTTTCTTCCTTTCTATCTTTTCTCTCTTTTTTTTCAGGATGGAAGTGGTGCCTGCAGTGCACTGGCTTGAATGCTGACAGGCACATCGCTGTGGGTAGCAACACGCAGGGCACTTGGGGTTAATGATGTCCTGCTGATGCCACTTGTTGCTCATGGTTGACAAGCAGTTGTTCTTTCCTCTTGCCACATCTCTGGTGCACAGTGGGATCCAAGGAGTCTGGAGCTGGGCTTGACCCCTGCCTGGCCTCTGAGCTCTGATGCCAGCTGTGGGAGGGACTTTTTCCAAGGGCCTGTAGGGATAGGATAAGTGGGAATCACTTTAAACTGGAAGGGGGAAGACTTAGATTAGACATTAGGAAGAAATTCTTCACAATGAGGGTGGTGAGACACTGCAACATGTTGTCCAGGGAAGTTGTGGATGTGCCCCCTTCCATGGAATTGTTCAGGGCCAGGTTGGATGGGGCTTTGAGCAGCCTGATCCAGCGGCAGGTGTACCTGCCCATGGCAGGGTGATTGGAACTGGATGATGTTTAGGGTCCTTCCAACCCAAACCATTCTATGATTCTATGATTCTATGATTCTATGATTCTATGATTCTATGATTCTATGATTCTATGATTCTATGATTCTATGTTCCTGGACAGCTCAGTGCTAAATTTGCTCTCCTGGAAGATTCACAAATAATAGCAAAGATCTGTGAAGAGGAGAGGCAAGAACGTGGTGTACAGACCTAAGTATAGCTGAGACAGTGCTGGAGGCTCCCTTATACTAACGGACCTCCCCCCCTGCTAATGGACGTGCACCTTCAGGGGTCTGAAATGCTTTTTCCCAACCCTCTCCGACAGAGACACAGCCACTGTGTTGAGCTGCGTGTAAAGGTCCGGACACCCTGCACATCTGGAGCCCTAATGGAATATGCTGAAGTAAAACATTGCATTGACCTTGTTGGACAACCCTCTTGATATTCAGCCAGTTTCTTCTGCAGCCTGGCTGAGGGTGCTAAAGCCCTGGTTCCTTGCCCAAACGTAATGATAGTTTTCAGTCCTGGCTTGAGGCAGCACTTTCAATGCCCAGTGCTGGTTTTCTGGAGGACAGAAGCTGGTGCAGACTGGTACAACCGGGGTTGCTCTGGGAGCAGACAGAGGACATGCTTTTTAGGGGAAGCCAACAAATTAGGGCAGTCCTTTTTTTCCCAGTCCATAGTGAAGCTATGGTGACTCCTGTTGCTGTGGGATGCTTGGAGCTGCTAAGTTGAAATATGAGGTGCTCTCCTGCATTTCTCTTTGCCCTCCTCTCTGCAGCAGTGGCGTTTAATGGTTTACCAAACTCTGTCTTCTCTCTCTCCTTTCTTTCTGTCCTTCCTCTTCTTGTAGGAGCAATCCACGAGGGCTGTTTTACCCCACTGCAGACAAGTCTTGTGCCATTCCAATGTGGAAAGGAGAAGATTTAGATTAGACATTAGGAAGAAATTCTTCACAATGAGGGTGGTGAGGCACTGGAACAGGTTGTCCAGGGACGTTGTGGATGCCCCCGTTTCCCTGGAAGTGTTCAGGGCCAGGCTGGATGAGACCTTGAGCAACCTGGTTTGGGGTTTGGAACTGGATGATCTTTATGGTCCCTTCCAATTGAAATCATTCTATGATTCTATGATCTCCACCCACTGCATCCTGTGCAGGCTGAGACGACGCTCAGCCAAAATCCTCTTGCACGTGGTGTCACCTGCTGCAGCAGCGCCTGTGTCCCAGTTTTGCTGACCTCTCCAAGAGAAGCTGAAAGGTTAATAATTTACAATAGCAATCAATAAGCTGCATTGCTGCTGCCAGGTGATGTTTAACGAAGCCTTTGGTTGTGCCCTGTGTTTTTGAATAACACTCGGAAGCTCGGCAGAGGCTGGGGGGCATATTGTGGAATGAGGCCCTTGAAGGGCAATCTTAGGCGGAAGGTAATTAGCTTCATATGTCTCACAGGCCACTTCTGAGATCTTAAAGCAAGGTCAAGGGTGCTTGAGGCAGAGACGAGAGGCTGTTCTTGCTAACATTCATTTCCCAGTGGCATGTCAACAGCTTGTTACACGGCCAGGGCTGACGACTTAAAGATTGGGATGGGTGACTCATCGCGTTTGCTTTAATATCCATTTTTTATTTAGCATAGCAGGGAAGTGGCTTGACTAATCGGCGTAAATCTCTCCTACTTCCCAGGATGGAACACATCAGCCCTGGGCCCATGAGGAAAAACAGAAAAGCCTTTTAAAATGAGGTTTGGCCAGTGATGTCCCATGGGAGGAACAACCTTCACTTTTGGCTGGTCTTTGGGGTTTCTGCTCATCTCACTGGGTGGATTTTGGCTTGTCAAAATGTTGCTTCTTTCACTGGCTGGCGCCTCAGGCTTTTCTTAACACAGTCTCCTTTGCAGTCCTCCGATGCTCATCGCAATGTCAGTGGTTTGCTCTGCTAACAGTGGAGCTAGCCTGGGCCAACAAATGTCATGACTGGCATCTAAGTGTTCAGAAAAAAACTTGTTGACAGCAGATGTAGGTTGTCAGAGGGACTTGGACAAGCTGGAGAACTGGGCCCATGTGAACTCATGAGGTTCAACAAGGCCAAGTGCGAGGTCCTACATATGGGCGGGGGCAATTATTGTTTTCAATACAGGATGGGGGATGATGTGAGTGAGACAAGCTCTGTGGAGAAGAACTTCGCAGTCACTGATGGACAAAAGCCATGAGCCAACAATGTACACTTGTGGCTCAGAGGGCCAACCATATGCTGGTCTGCATCCAAAGAAGTACAACAAGCACGGTGAGGGAGGGGATTCTCCCCCTCTACTTCACCATCCTGACACCTCACCTGAAGTCCTATGTCCAGTTCTGGAACCCTCAACACAGGAACGACATGGAGCTCTTAGAGTGAGTCCAGAGGAGCCCAGGAAGATGATTTGAGGGCTGGAGTACCTCCCATATGAGGATGAGATGAGAGAGCTGGGAATGTTTGGCATAGAGAAAAGAAGGCTATGGGGAGACCTTAGAGCAACTTTCTGACACTGAAAGAGCGCCTACAGGAAAGACGGGGACAGACATTTTGGCAAGGCTTGTTGTGACAGGCCAAGGGACAATGGTTTTAAATTAAGGGAGGGGAGATTTAGACTGGATATAAGAAATTTTTTACAGTGAGGGTGGTGAGGCCCCGGCACACGTTGCCCAAGGAAGTCATAGATGCCCCATCCCTAAGATGTCCAGGGTCAGGTTGGGTGGGGCTTTGAGTAGGGTGATCTGATTAAAGATATCCCTGTTCCTATACGGGGTTGGACTAGAAGACCTGTAAAGGTCCCTTCCAACCCAAAGCATTCTGTTATTCTATGATTCTGTAAGATATCTGAGTTTCTGTTGATTCCTCTCATATCACTATGGGTTTTGCTTTTTCTTTTTGAAGAGAGTTTATAGAATCATAGAGTCACATAATGGTTTGGGCTGGATGGGATTTTAAACCTATCCAGTTACAATCTCCTGTCATGGGCAAGGTCATCTTCCACTGTATCAGGTTTCTCAAAGACCCACCCAACGTGGCCTTGAACACCACCAGGAATGGGGCAGCCATGACTTCTCTCAGTGAAGTACAGGCACTGGAACATGAGTGGCTTTCTGGGTTGTATCTGTGAACCTGGGTGTCTGGATCCTTCTCAAGTCCCACCTCAGGTGTGAATACAGGTCGTGGAGACTGAATCATAGAATCATGGAGTGGTTTGGTTTCGAAGTGATATTAGAAGTTCACTCAGTTCTCTGATCATCTTCGTGGTTTCCTCTGGACTTGCTCCAATAGGTACATGTCCTTCCTGTTCTAAGGACTCCAGAGCTGGACACAGGACTCCCAAGTATCAACAGAGTGGAGTGGAGGGGCAGAATCACTTCCCTGGCCCTGCTTGCCACGCCACTTTTGATGCAGCCCAGGACACAGCTGGCTTTCTGGGCTGCAAGCACCCATACTTAGGTCTGAATTAAACTCCAAAGAGAAAGAGACCACTACAAGTATGTTCTTGCCCACTGGTCTAGTCTTTTGCTGTTCTTTTGAGCATAATGGAAACCCTGTAGTCAAAGTGACTTTTTTTCTGCTTAAAACTTGCTCTCAACTCCTTCAGTTCTCTCATCTTTACCATGAAATATCTTCAATTCTTTGTCCAAATTGTATTCACTTCCCTGGCTGCCTCTCAGCACCATTTCAAAGGAATAGCACTGATGGAAACTCATACAAAAGTGAGTCGATTATCTCAACTCTTCTTAAAACCCCTATGATGTGTCTAGTATAATTTATAGTGGTGTAAGTTGTGGTGTAAACTGTTCAATTTTGGTATCTCATAACTAATATCTTAACTCATAAAACCATAGTATATCTAAAGTGGAAGGAACCCATAGAGATCATCAAGTCCAACTTCATGCTCCTTGCAGGACTACATGCAACTAAACCATATGACTAAGAGCCACATCCAGATAGTCCTTTAACTCTGACAGGCTTGGCGCTACGACTGCGCCTGGTTTAAAACTTCCTCTGTCCAAATTATAGAAGTAGTTAACATGTTATCATGCTTTGGCAGGAAGCAGGTTGATTGCAGCCCCCAGTTGAAGTGGGATGTACTCAGTGCCAAAGTAACAGTTCTCTCCTGACCAAGTACTTTCCAATCAAAGGGCAGGAGGCTGGGAAAGGCACATCTATGTCACCTCCTCTAAGTTCTGTTAAACAACAACTTTGGGCTGAGGTGAGGTAATTACTTCAGTGTCTTTTTGTTTCCAAGCCATGAGTTAGATGACCAAATCATAGAACGGTTTGAGTTGGAAGGGACCTTAAAGATCATCCAAATCCAACCCCTCTGCCATGGGCAGAAACATCTTCCACCAGACCAGTCTGCTCAAGGCTCCATTGAACCTGGCTTAGAACACCTCTAGTGATGGGACAGCCACCACATCTCTGACCAACATGTGCCAGTGTCTCATCACCCTCATCGTGAAGAATTTTTTCCTAATGACTGATCTAAATCTTCCTACTACTGATTTAAAGCCATTGCCCCTCGTCCTATCATTACTTGCCCTTGTAAAATGTCCCTCCCCAGATTTCTTGTAGGCCCCCTTTATGTCCTGGAAGGCTGCTCTAAGGTCTCCCTGGAGCCTTTTTCTCCAGGCTGAACAACCCCTACTCTCTCAGACTGTCCTCAATGTTACAGCTGGTAACTTCACTGGCAAAAGAGTGGAAAGGAGGATAAAAGCTCTGTGAGACAGTGTTAAGTTACAGTATTAATGCTAGAATCCGGATTCCCTTTCTCCTTGTTCGGTGTCCTATGCACTAGATTACACTGCTCCCCTTGTTGACTTCTTGGTGTAGCTTGGTGAAGTCAATGGAGTCGTGCTCTCCAGCTCCTTCCTTTCCCTCTAGGCATGAATCAGAGTCCAAGCCCTTGGCTTTGGGACACATCCATGAGGATGAGGTAAGTTTCCAGTCTTACACACTGACAGAGACAAGCTGGGAAGAATTTGTCTCTATGTGGCTGGAGAATGACTGTGTCTCCCAGGAGGGAGCAAAACTGGAAGCAAGAAAAAGAAGCGCCTTCTGGCAGTGCCATGGAAAGTCAGCCTTACAGTAGCAAAAGGTCAGGACACAGTGAAAATGTGGCTAATTCCACTGTGTAAGGGGAAAGGCTTTATATGGTATGGCCTTCATCTCCTTTTCTCAGGAGAAAAGACCTTCAGAACACCCCAGTGGAAGAATCCAGAAGTGAGTGATTCTTGACATTTTTCTTGAAAACCCTCAAGGGAATCCTATCAAAGCAGAGAACTGGTTACAGCCTCCTGCTGTCACAAATACCATCTAAAGCAACCTCAGGCTGACCTTAGTTGGTCAGTGACACTGGTCTTTCTCAGAAACCCACAGTCCTAAAAAAGAAGGAACTGCTTTTTGGTCTTTCCTCCCCTCCATCACCCTCTCTCCATTGAGCGCCAAGCCGGAAATGACAAACAATCTCTCGACCTTCCAAGAAAACAAGGCAGAGCCACCTAGTGTGGAACAATAGAGAAGGATGAAGACACAGCCACAATAGCTGGCTGTGGTTAACCTCAGAGGCTGCAGTCAAACCCAAGGAAATTACAGAAAACCCTTAAACAAATACAATGGCCACGACTGTTTTCTCCCCAGGGGACCCATAAATAGAAGCTAATGCTGCCGGGGAGGGAGGAGTGGAGAGGCGGGTGGCCACTGTTTGTTCTTCTGTGGTTCTGTGTAGGCTAAACTGGAGATTAGGCTACGAAATCGAAGGCAGCGAAAAAGCAAGCAGTAATGGATTTTGGCACTGGTTCTCACATGAGCTGCATAAATTCAGAGCAGAAAAATGCTGTGTTCCTGCATGGTTCTGTGAGGCTTGCGTGGGCTTGCTGGATCATCTGCAAGTGCGGATTAAATCTACCTTGAGCAAAGGGTCAGTGACTCTTCAGATTTTTCCATCCCTATTCCTTTTCATTTGAGAGCTGAAACTGAGGTGATGTCTTGGTCAGGCATGGTTTGAATGTGGACCTCTGTATGGGAATATCAGGCTGTTGTGGCTGTATGTTCTTCAGGCCAGTGATGATCTCTCAGTTTCTTTTTATTCCATTATCAGACCTGCCTCCCTGCAGGGGCATCTGGACAATCATAGAGTCATAAAATGGTTTGGGTTAGAAGGAACCTCAAAGCCCATCTGGTTCCAACCCCCCTGACATGGGCAGGGCACCTCCCATTAGAACAGGCTGCTCAAGGCCCCAGCCAACCCGGCCTTGAACACTTCCATAGATGGAGCATCTGTGACTTCTCTGGGCAACTTGTGCCAGTGCCTTAACACCCTCAGGAAAACATTGGACAGGGGAAGACTTAGATTAGACATTAAGAAGAAATTCTTAATGACAAGGGTGGTGAAGCACTGGGACATTTTTCCCAGGGAATTTGTGGATGTTCCTACCATAGGATCATTCAAGGTCAGGTTGGATGAGGCCTTGAGCAGCCTGGTTGGATGAAAGGTGTCCCTGCACATGGCAGAGGGATTGGAACGGAATGAGCTTTGAGGTCCTTTCCAACCCAAAACATTCTATGATTCTGTGATCTCAGGCTGCAATGCCCTGTTAACAGTTACCCAGCCCAATTACCCCTAGCCTACCCTCTTCCAGCGCAAACAATTATCGAGGCAGTAGCTGCCATTACTTCTACTCCTCACAAGTCTGAATTCTACAAGGCAAATTCCTTTGGATGGGGTGGTGTGGAATTGGATGGGCAGGTCCTAGCTAGATTTTGCTGAGCTTTCTGCTTCACCAGTGGCATGCTTAATTTCATGCTGCATAATGGGCTGTCCTACAGCATCCTGGGGAGACTGACTTGATTTTTTGTCCCGTACACTCAAAAATACCTCACACCCCGAAGAGTTTAAAAAAGAGTAGTCATGTTATTTTTATAGGAAACAGAAAATCAGATGAAGGAACAACTGCTCATGTTGTGATCTTTTGGTTCAAAACCTGGAGAGAGACTTTTTACAAGGGCATATAGTGATAGGAAAAAGGGTTATGGCTTCAAAGTGCAAAAAGAGAGGTTTAGATTCGATATAAGGAAAAAAATTCTTCACTATGAAGTTGGTGAGGCACTGACACAGGCTGCCCAGAGAAGACATAGATGCCCCATTCCTGGAGGTGTTCAAGGCCAGGTTGGATGGGGCTTTAAGGTTCCTTCCAATGCAAATAATCCCATGGTTAAAATTCCATGTGATAAACCAGAAGAGGCGAGAATTTCTCATTAGCTTCATATGGGAGTTGGGAAAAACTCAGGTGCAAAGAATTAATGTGACAAATGATTACCTTTTTTTTTTTTTAAGGAAATACAAGAACAGAGCAGCTGAGTAGAGTTCTTTCCTCTGGGAGGTCTGAGTGTGATGATAGTGGCTGAAGGTAGGAGCTGAGGTTTTGTGCTCATTCATTTTCACTGTGTAAAGGATTAATGGGATGAGTAACCGTTTTTTGCTGTTTCTCTTGAGAAGGCTGGAGTACCTACCATAAGTCACACTGCAAACTATAGAGGTCAATTCTGGGAAACTCAGTGGCTTTGAGATCTAGACCTGGTCATTTTTGTTTCTCAAAGAACTAAAAGAAAATTGAAATAGCTGTGGCAATTTTTTTTCATGGTTTCCCTGGAAAATATAGATTTGTTGAAACAAGGACTTCTTTGTGGAGATCCTGCTGATGAATTAACTAATGGATCTAGCAGGATGTGTTTGGTCCAGGATGAAGCTGTTTCTTATTGTCAGTTTAACAGCATTTGGCATACTGGTTGTTAAGGTTCAGCTTCCACGTGATTCATGCAGTGCAGAGGTTAAAATTGCTCTCATATCTCATGTGATCTCCCTAATAACTGGCCTTTTTGTACTTCTTTCCTGCCCTTCACCTCTACTATGTATATGAAAAATGTCCAAAGGACACGTAATAGTGGGATAATGTGATCTTGGAGTCATGGACAAGGAAAACATTTCCTGCTTAACTTCACTTTGCAAATAGTTCTGCTTGGCTTGATGCTTTCTCTCTTGTTAATCTTAGTTCTGAATCATCTTGGGGAGGAACTAACTAATGCTTGGCCTGGGATCTCAAAGGAGGTGTCTAAGGCCACATTAATCTGGGTGAGTGATGTAAAGTTCAGCTTTCTGATTCACCCATTGTTCACAAGGTCATGATTAAGCCTTGCAAATGTCACTTACCTTGAGGTCCCTCTGGAGGTGAATCATGACTTCTTGTCTATAACCACACTTCAAAGATAGCTTTGGCAGTGTCCTGTGAAGACTGAAAGGTACAAGTAGCAAACACCTCTGGTTTCCTGTAACAAAATGCGCAGCTAAAGTGCAGGCATGCCTGGTGAGATAATTCCGTGGCACTTGGCATATATCCCAATGCTGACCCATCCCTGAGCCTCAAAGTGTGTTATTTTCTAAGGAAAACAAAGTAAAACAGCTTTAAGAATCCGTTTAGGAAAAGTTTAGGTCTATTTCTGTGTCTTCTGCTGGCCCTGGTCAGTATTGAAGAGGTGTTTCCTCACACAAACTCCATCTCTGAGGAATCCAGCATACACCACAACCATAAACTTGGACACTATCATCTATAATGTGGATGTGCTTGTGGATGAGAATCTCGTCATGAGTTGGCAATGTGTGTTTGCAGCCCAGAAAGCCAACTGTATCCTGGGCTGCATCCAAAGCAGAGTGGTAAGCAGGGCAAGAGAGGGGGTTCTGTCCCTCTACTCCACTCCAGTAAGAGCTCACCTGGAGTCCTGCATCGTGTTCTGGAGTCCTCAGCAGAGGAGGAACATGGATCTGTTAGAGTGAGTCCAGATGAGGCCACGGAAAGGATTCGAAGCCTGGAGAACCCCTGCTATGAGGACAAGCTGAGAGAGTTGGGGGTTGTTCAGCCTGGAGAAGATAAGATTCTGGGGACACCTTCTAGCAGCTTTCCAGTACTGAAAGTGGCTCCAGGAAAGCTGAGGAGGGGCTCTATATCAGGGAGTGCTGGGATAGGAAGAAGAGGGAAGGTTTTAAGCTGAAGGAGGTGAGATTGCGATGAGATCTTGGGAAGAAATTCTTTCATGTGAGGCCGTGAGGTTCTCATACAGGTTGCCCAGAGAAGTCGTGGATGTGCCATCCTGGAGGTGTTCAATAATTCTTGTTGTAGCATCTCAGGAGTGTGAAGGAGTGATTTAAACTAGTTGGAGATCTCCTGCAAGGCTTGGAAACCTGAAAACGTGCTGGTGTGAGATGAGGAGAGCTGTAGCATATCTGAGGGGTATCTTCTTTGATATCTGAGGGAATAGCTTCTCAAAAAGCTGCTGAATATCTGTAGATGCTCTGAGGTTTGTGGCAATGTTTTTTTTGTTAGGGAAAGGCGTGTATATTTGGGTAATGGGGAAAAAACACCTGAGGCTCATGAACAAAAAATACACTGAGCTTGGAAGCCACTTGCCCACCTAGGTTCTTGTGAACCCTTCTACTGCTGAAATACTTCAGTTTTGATGCTGTGCCTCTTGGAAGTGGTGGGATGTGCAAGCAATGGTGCTGTTCAGTACATGGAAACCCCAGGCCCAGGGAGGAGTATGGATACCTAGAGCTTTGTGTCAAAAAGCTGGTTGACTACAAGGATTTATGCTCTATGCAGGTGTTGTTAGGTAGGTGGAATAAGGACTTTCATTAGCATAGCCAAAGACTTTCCACTTACCCAAGCTGGCGTGGGAGTTCTCTTGTCCTTCTTTAGTGATCTAAGAATTGTTCTCCACTTTCTGGAGTCTTTTTAGCACTTTTGTAACCTTCAAGAGAAGATCTACTAGGAAGGTGGCTTTTATTATACCAGTCTTAAAATCATTAAGGTTTGAGAAGACTTTTAAGATCATCAAGTCCAACTGTTAGTTCTTTTGTGTTTTTCTAGCCTAATGTTCAGAAAAGGTGCTTTTTTCCTCTTTATACTATTTGCCTACAGAAAGTCTCTTCTGAGACACTTCAAAGTCTGTGTGCACCTGAATATAATGGTCTGTGATCTCAGCCAGAACTTTTAAACACCTCTAAGTTGAAGCCCAAACCCTAATCCACCGAAAGGGTAATTCAGCAAAGGTACCCAAGCCAGTGCTGTAAAACCAGGCTGATGAGTCTATGCATGGCATCATGTCTGTCTACCTCTGGCTCCTTGGATGGTAAATGCTGGAGTAATTGCTAACACAGCTCTGACTGCCTGAAGCACTTATAAATGCCCAGACTGCAGCAGGTATAAGTGTTTATGGCTGCGGGAGATATTTATGGCTCTATTACATCCTCTGTTATTCTAGCCTCGTTGACTTCTTACAAAATCTTTAATGAAGGTTTATATTTTATACTTTCCCTCCTGGCTTGTGCCTGCTTGTAAGTAAGCACAGTGGATGAGAAGTTCAACATGAGGTGACAATGTGTGCTTGCAGCCCAGAAAGCCAACCGTATACTGGGCTGCAATCAAAAGAAGTATAGCCAGCAGGTTGAGGGAAGAGATTCTGCCCATCTATTCCACTCTTGTGAGACCTCACCTGGAATCCTGCATCCAGTACTGGAGTCCTCAGCACAGGAAAGACATGGATCTGTTGGAGCAAGTCCAGCAGAAGCCATGGAGATGATGCAACTCCTATATGAAGACAGGCTGAGAGAGTTGGAGTTGCGCAGCCTGGAGAAGAGAAGGGTCTTTGGAGACCTCATAGCAGCCTTCCAATACTGGAAGAGGCTCCAGGAAAGCTGAGGATGGACTCCTAAGCAGGGAGTGTAGGGAGGGGATGAGGGGGGAGGGTTTTAAGCTGAAAGAGGGGAGATCTAGATGAGAAATTTAGGAATAAAGGTTTTCTGTGAGGATGGGGAGACACTGGCACAGGTTTCCCAGGGAAGTCATGGGTGTCCTATCCCTGGAGATGTTCAAGGCCAGACTGGATGAAGCTTTGAGCAACCTGATCCAGTGGGAGGTGTTCCTGTCCATGGCAGAGTGGATGGAACTGGATGAGTTTTATAGTCCCTTCCAACACAAACCATTCTATGATTCTATGAAATGTGATGGCAGCAGGTGAATGTACAAAAAGTCTTGCAAAGCAAGCCTGGGAAATGCTTGTAGTAGTTATGTGGTTGGACTATGTTGTGACTACATATGGTTGGACTTGATGATTTCTGAGGTCTTTCCAACTAGATGATTCTATGATTCTATATAGCAGGATGCCGTATGATGAGAAGAGAGTCCTGATTCTCAGTCTTTTTATCTTGAGAAGTCCTAGTTCTCTGCCACAGCTCATGAAAATGTGGATAAATGCAGATGCCTGTCAGCCCATAGCCAGTAGCTCAAGCTTACTACCATATGGATATATCTCCTCCCTTTGGACTAGGGTGACCAAGCCTTTGGACCCAGCTGACTTAGGAAAATGATGGCATTAGTTTTACTAGATGATCTCCAGTGATCCCTTCCAACCCCTACCATTCTCTCATTTGTACTTGCACGGGAATGCGAATGCCTACTCACTTGCTGTTGTTGTCCAAGGTGCCCCCTGCATCCTCCCCCTCTCTCTTTTTCCATCCCACATCAATTGGCAAATGCTTGCAGTCCTGGCATCCAAAGAAGGCTGAATGTCTTAGATCCATGTATGAAAACATGGATATTGTCTTTCCAGAGCATTTTATACTTTCTAATGAACTTTCCAGAAACTTGTTGGTATGCTCTGTAGGTACAGTACATTGGGTAAAAGCTTCCCCTGGAGAGGGGGATGCAACTTGTATCATTTGAGCTCTATGTGTTGTCTTGCTTGTTGGCCTTACACATATCAGACCAAAGTATGCATTGGAAAAACTGCCCTAAAAAAAAAGTAAACAACTCCAAACCAGTGAGGAACTGAAATGGGCTGTTGAATGTAATCCTGACTGCATGTGAAAATGCCAATATGTAGGATCCTCACAGTTTCTATGTACAGGCATATGTTGCCCCATGTTCTTTGTTCTCCTTAACAAGACAGACATTTCCTTGTAGCAAAGGTGTTGGGCTGGGACTCTGGGGTAGTTGTGCTCAACTTTTTGCCCTGCAATAGGTCCCCGTGGTTATCTTGAACACATCTGTCTCTCCTGTGCTTGTTTTTTACCCACCTGTAAAAGGAAGATGTCTGGTGTCTCTTCCTGCTTCCCAACAGTAGTTGCTCTGAGCATGAATTCACTCAGATCATCCCAGTACTGGGTGTGAGGAATGTCTGAGGTTGGTGGGAGACAAGCAGACATGGAGAATATCTCTCGAGCTTTATTAAAACTGTTGTCATCTTGTGTAGATCAAGATTATGTCTGGTTGGAGGCAAACAAACATGGGGAATGCATCCCTCTAGGGTTATTAAAGCTGCTGTCATCTTGTGTAGATCAAGACTAAGTATCTATCACAGACGTAGCTTGGCCTTTGGATGCAAGATCTTGAATTTATTTGGTGCCACCACAGCTAGGTTTGTCTATAGACAAAACTTCCCAGGAACCATCTGTCCCATTCTCCTGCTCTGTGGTGGGAACAGGATAAATGCTTGGAGGAGGTGACAAAGTGCAGAGGCACGTGCAGCGTGGGTTCTGTGAGATACCTCTTGACTCATTCATGATGACATGAGCTCTTCACAATTTGTAAACTCCAGGAGGGTCAAAAGTTGAAGGGCTTTTCTCTTTTGTTTGCCACTTACGTTGCCCTGTTTGGAGGAACGCTTATGGGAATCCTCCCTGGAGGTGCACACTAGGAAAGACAGGCAGCATTGTTCTGGCTCCTGACACAAAACCAACACAGCTGACATGCATTGCTGCATGGTTCACCAGCTCTGAAAGGAAGGAAGAAGCTGGTGACTTAATCCTTTGAGCGCTTGACTTTCATCCCTTTGAAGGGCCGGATATCTTTGCTTCTTGTCATGGTTGTAGGCAAGCTGAGTGTATAGGTTCCTTTAGAGGGTGCAGCCCCACACCTACAAAACTGATAGCCAAAGGGCATGTCTACCCTGCTGGTGTAGGCAGACCTGAACTACTTCTTCTCTTCTGTGAGCTCTGAGTAAGGAGCATGGGGTGTGCTGTGCCAGGTCTGGATATGACCTGGCCGTGTTAACCTGGTGCTGTGGTTAACAGCTCCACTGAAGCCCCGTGGTGCTTTACTTGGGACTAAAATCTTAACCCATCCTGGATGAGTCCACCCAGCACCATGTGGGCTTAGAGATGTGGGACCTTATAAGGCTGTCAATTCTGTATCAGGAAAGAGTGAAAGGCTTGGAGGTCAGGCACAGAAGTCAAGCAGCTTTGCAGAAGGGAAGCTGGTTCCCAATTTTTTGCATAAGTGTACAAAGAATTGTGTCATTCCTCATAGATATTTCCTAGAAGAACCACATGTCCCCAAGGGTGACTTGCAGCAGAGTTTGCTGGTGTCCTGCCTCATCCTTTCACCAGCAGAGGAGAAGCATCAGCTGTGCTCATCTGTGAAAGGGAGAACCCACAAGCGCAGGCTGGTCTCAACCTGTGCTCCTTTAACCGCAAGCTCTGAGCCAGAGCCTCCACCCTCCTGTCCGGCCGCTGTCACCCAACAAGACACGTACAGGGCTGCAGACTCTTCCTCAGGGCAAGAATTACCCAGACTAACAAGTGTTTCTCCTCATTTCGAATCTGTTTTGTCATGTCCCAGCCCTGGCTGTAACTTCAAGCAGCTCAGTCTTTCACTGATAGAAGGAGGTGTGATTTTTAGAGGCCATTTTTTCCTCTGGAAATTTTAATGACTGACCTGAGAAGACACTTCACATCCTGCCTGAAGCTTTTCTTTACTTCCAGACTTTCAAAATCATTCTAAAAATGTGGAGAGTCAGCACTGTCTACATTTCCATTGTTTCCCGATGCTGTACATGCAGTACAAACGGCTGGAATGTAGCTCCCAGGTGAAGGTGTCTCAACTCCTTCTTGTAGAAAATGGAAGGCAGGTGTGTTTGAGTTCAGTTTTTCATCTTAAGAATTTTAATTGATTAAAGAAAAGCTTCATAGCTGTACTAGTTGTGTATGTGTGTGTCAATTCAACTGGACCCTGGGGTATTGATGGATGGAAAAGCTGGACATGAGCCAACTATGTGCGTTTGCAGCCCAGAAAGCCCACCATATCCTGGGCTGCATGCAAAGCAGTGTGACCAGCAGTGCAAGGAAGGGGATTCTGCCCCTCTGCTCTCCTGAAACCTCAGCTGGAGTCCTGTGTTCAGTTCTGGAGTCCTCGGCCCAGGAAAGACATGGATCTGTTGGAGTGGGTCCAGAGGAGGCCATAAAGATAATCAGAAGGATGGAGTACTTCTGCTACGAAGACAGACTGAGAGAGGTGGGATTGTTCAGCCTGGTGAAGAGGAGGCTCCAGGGACAACTTAAAGCAGCCTCCCAGTACTGAAAGTGACTACCGAAAAGCTGAGGATAGACTTTTCAGCAAGGCCTGTTATGACAGGACAAGGATTAATGGTTTTAAACTAGTAGAAGGTGGATTTAGACTGGATATAAGGAAGGAATTTTTTGTAATGAGAGTGGTGAAACACTGGCCCAGGTTGCCTAGGGAGGTAGGGGAGGCCCCATCCCTGGAAATTCTCAAGGCCAGATTGGATGGGGCTCTGAGCTGTCTGGTCTACATAAAGATGTCTCTCTTCCTGCAGGGGCATTGGACTAGATGACCTGTAAATGTTCCTTCCAACGCAAGTCATTCTATGATTCTTCAAACTCAAGTATCGACAGCCTCAAAGTAGACGTGGACAGTGTTCTTCACCAGTAGTCACCAGTTTAGTGCCTTTTGTGCTGCTTCTTACCTTACTGTGCCTGAATCCTGTGGAAAATGTCATCTTCCTTCCTCCTTGTCTTTTTCTTTCATTTTCTGTTACCTTACAGTGTCTCCCAGGTACTCAGCAATTTAGTAAGTGCGCTAACAGTGGCTTCATAGAGTTTATCTTCTCCAGAACAACTGAGGAATTGCATTTAAAACAGCCTCTTTTTTTATCTCTAGCCAGTTTCCTAATTTCACTTCTAAAATAGCCACTCTTGCTTGGTAGAAGGGGATACTTTTTAAAAAGAAGCTTATGTAAACTCCCTGGAGGCTGTGTTGATTGTATTTACTTGTGTAATTAATGGACTCACTTAATTTTTTAATGATTCCTGCCCTGCTAGTAAATGTTTCACGTTCCTTTTACCTGCTCCTCTGCTGATGAACAAGAAAGTTAAATGACTTCATGTTTGAGAAAATTTCTTCTCATCTATTTTTTCCTTTTCTTTTTGTGAAAAACTGCAGATCTTTGAGAGGGTTTCTGTAAAACCATATCCATCACTTCACATTCCTGGCATATTTCCTTTTCAAGAGGAGAGTATTACGTCTACGTGAAGTCACCTTCACAGGTGGATTTTAAGTGCCATATAAAGGGCTAATATTTTGTTCTGCAAATACTTCTGTAATAACTTCACTTGCTATCCTGTCGGTCTGGAGACAGCATAGCACCCTTGGGATGTTGCAAAGCATGCTTCTTAATGCTGATCTGGTGCTGGCCTTCATTCTAACCTTGGGCAAAGAATTTGTCCACTTCTCTCTACTCTTCATTTCCTGACAGTATAGACTTTGTCCATTGACACTGCTAGGACAGTCTTTTCCTGAGCAGTGAATGACATCAACATGACCTGAGGATTTTTTCAACATCCAGTATCCTGAATTCATGTATTGTGAAAATGGATAGCAAAAAATTTCTTTTATTTTCATACTTGTAATCTGCTCTTTTCCAGTACTTGGGGGTTTCTGCTTTGAGTTCATGGATCACATCTTTGCTTTGTAACCTCATAGAATTCATTTCATAGGATTATAGAATGGTTTGAATTGGAAGGGACCTTAAAGATCATCCAGTTCCAACTCCTCTGCCGTGGGCAGGGATGCCTTCTGCTAGAACAGAAGGTATCAAAGCCTCATCCAACCTGGCCTTAAACACCTCCAGGATGGGGCAGCCACAACTTCCCTGTGCAATCTGTGCCAGGGTCTCACCACCCTCACAGGAAAGCACTTCTTCCTAAGATCTCATCTCAATCTCCCCTCTTTCAGCTTAAAACTGTTCCCTCTCATTCTGTCCCTGCAATCCCTGATCAAAAGCCTCTCCCCAGCTTTCTTGGAGCCCCTTTCAGTACCTGAAGGCTGCTATAAGGAACTTTCCCTTCTCCATGCTGAACAAACCCTACTCTCTCAGCCTGCCCTTGTTTGGGAGTTCCTCCAGCTCTCTGATCAATTTTGGGGCCTCCTCTGGACTCGCTCTAACAGATCCATGTCCTTTCTGTGCTTAGGACTTCAGAATTGGATGCAAGACTCCAGGTGAGGTCTCATGGGAGCAAGGTAGAGGGGCAGAATCCCCTCCCTTGCTCTGTGGTCTCACTTCTTTTGATGCAGCTTGTGATACAGTTGGCTTTCTGGATTGCAAGCACATGTTGCCAGCTCACATTGAGCTTCTCATCCACCTGCACCCCCAAGTCCTCCTATTCAGAGCTAGTCTCAGTCCCAGGAGATACAGAGAACTAGGCCAGGAAACACCTTTTCTCGTGCTACTTGATTTATGGACAACTATTTCTTGTTCTTCCTCGCCAATACTGGTCTCACTGAATTTGGATGAGAGTTTCACCTTTGTCACGTATCAGTGGGCCTTGAAGGTGAAAGGTCTGGTAACTTTATAGTTACCTACTCATCACCAAAGCATACCTTAGGTTTCAAGTGGGGAAAATTATCTGGTGAGATCTGCTGAGAGGAACTCAACGGTGCAAGCAGTGGTGAGAATGTCCCCACACACGTACTGCTGGAACAAAGTTGGGGTTTGAATTTGGCATGGTAAAATTTGAGTTGTGCATGTTTTTGTTGGGACTTGTTGAGAGGCTGTTTGAGCTTAACTGATATCCCATGCCAGGCTCCTTGTGCTGGCTGCCAAAATTTGCTGTCATAAACAAATTGCACAATCCTCAGACACTTTTGGTAGATAAAGTAGGTCTCATGTTCTCTTTTGTATCCAAATTACTTGTAGATGCTGGGAATAAAAGCAGAAGTGGATCTGTGCACTAGAGACACACTGAGGATGTTTTCTTCCTTAATATTAAATATTCAAGATGAAAAGCTCTGTAAAGGTACAAAAAGGTCAAAGTTCAAATTGCCTCATCTAAGCAACTTCCTTCTAAATCAAGGGCTATGCAAGAGTAACCAGATTCAGGTGTTTAGATATGGTTACTCATAAAAGGTGGGGAATGGGGGAAGGAGGACAAGGAAGAAAGAATCACAGAACAAAACCTGCTTTTGCTAATATCACTGGAATGAGCTGCCAGGTGTCTGACTCATTCTCCTTGTTGGACTTAGGCTGTGGTGATGGAAGCCTTGCAGCTCCTACAGATGCACTGGGGGTAGTGTGGGAACTGGAAGTTTGCATGACACCAGGGAAAACCGTCCCTTTGTCACCGACTTAAACTCTTCCCACCATCAGTAAACTCTACCTCTTGCTCCAGGATTTTCCCTTACCTGATCCTGTGCTTGGGACACAACAACCCCATGCTATGCTACAGGTTTGGAGAGGAGTGGCTGGAGAGCTGCTTGGAGAAGAACCTGAAGGTGTTGTTTGATAGTCAGCTGAACATGAACCAGCATCGGCCCAGGTGGCAAAGAAGGCCAGTAGCATCATGGCTTGGATCAGGAATGGTGTCACCAGCAGGAGTAGGGAAGGGATCCTTACTGTGTACTTCATGCTAGTGAGGCCACACCTCAAATCCTGACTTCAGTTTTGGGCCTCTCAGTACAAGAAGGACATTGAGGGGCTGGAGTGTATCCAGAGAATGGGAACTGAGCACAAACCTTATAAGTGGTGGCTGAGGGAGCTGGAGTTGTTAAATCTGGAGAAAAGGAGACTGAGGGGAGACGTTAGCGCTGTCTACAACTACCTAAAAGGAGGTTGTAGTGAGGTGGGTTCTGGTCTTCTCTTCCTGATAGCCAGTGACAGGACAAGGGGAAATGGCCTCAAGATGTGCCTGGGGAGATTTAGGTTGGATATTAGGAGGAATTTCTTTACTGAATTGTCAAGCTTTTGAACAGGCTGACCAGGGAGGTCATTGAATCACCATTCCTGGAGTTGATCAAAAGTGGAGTAGATGTTGTACTTGTGGACATAGTCCTGCTAAGTTTGCCGCTAGACAAAGTTTGATGATCTATGAGCTCTTCAGGATGGACTCCAGCAGTAATCAGTAGAACCATAGAATCATTACGGTTAGAAAAGACGCAAATGCTGGTAGCCGCAGATGCTATGATCACCCAGGAGACCACTCAGAGTGGACAGGATTTTGCTACAGCCTTCTCTCAGCCCCCGCTTTTCGGACATGTTTTTAAGGTAAATATCAGTTTAGAGTTTAATTAAGTACATGTACCAGACTTCAAACTTCATATTTCTAGTTTGTGTTCAGCTCTGCTGTTTTTTGCCATGGAAGAAGTAATATCTGGCAAGTGGGTGAAGCAGAGGGTTGGTGCTGGTCATCTCTGATATTGCCCCAGTGTGAGCCTGTCAAATATGTAACTTGGCAGTATTCGTCATTCAAAATTACCCTGCCTGGGTGACATGTGCATACGTGGAGAAGTATCTTCCCTGACCTCAATGAATGTGAGCAGAGACTCCTCTGGAATTCCCTCACCAAGACCTCCAGGCCGAAGGAGAAGGCTGCGCCACCATATTCAGGCATCTCCAGTGTACCCAGCCATAACAGCCTGTGCAGACATGCCTTGTGCTGCCTGCACAAGAGCAACCCCAACCATGGATTTCCCCAGGCCTTAACTAACCTCTCTAATTCATGGCATAGCAATATGGTGCTGTGGCATCTCTCTCAGCTTAAATAAAGCAAACTCTTTCAACTCAAATGCTTTCAAAACACACAAGA
Source organism: Tapera naevia (assembly GCA_033556795.1). Taxonomy (NCBI): domain Eukaryota; kingdom Metazoa; phylum Chordata; class Aves; order Cuculiformes; family Neomorphidae; genus Tapera; species Tapera naevia. The sequence continues at coordinate 616,213 of JAUMJJ010000238.1, read as the reverse complement.
ACTGCTGTAGTTACTGAACCAGCTGTCAGCAGAGTTCTCTGCAAGTCTGAAAGTGATGAGACTTGGAATCATAGAATCATAGAATGTCCTGAGTTAGAAGGGACCCACAAGGATCATCGAGTCCAGCTCCTGTCCCTGCATAGGACAACCTCAACATTCACACCATGTGTCTGAGACTATTGGCCAAATGTTTCTTGAATATTGTCAGGCTTGGCACCATGACTGCTTCCCTGGGGAGCTGTTCCAGTGCTCCATCACCCTCTGGATGAAGAACCTTATCCTAATATCCAATCTAACCCTCCCTTGGCATATATTCCTGCTATTCCTTCAGGTCCTGTCATTGGTCGCGAGAGAGAAGACAATGTGACTTTGGTGTGACAACGCAAACAGACTGAGCCAGATTTTTGACATTATTTCACACCTTCTCCTCTTCAACTGCTGTTTATTTGGGAGGAGGGGCCCCAGGAAGAGGTGTATTTAGGACACTGACTGAAGAGTAGACAGTGCAGCCTTTGATAGCAGCAAGGTCAAGTATTTGATGCTGCTTCTATAGAAGAGTCTGATGAGAAAAGGTAGTTGGATTCCAGGAGGCTGTTGGTGATCAGCTTGGATAGAGTTGTAGCAACACATCCTCTGCCTCCCAAAAGGGTTTGTGAACTAAAGCTCTCTGCCTCATGATGCCTCCAAAGCTAGATGAGAGACAGCCCTGCTTAAATAAGCTGTCTCATGCAAAGCAATCTTTCCCACCTCTTGCTGAGAATGAAATATTTGTGATGAATTCCAGAAGCATAAATCTCAGCTCAATAACTCCAAAATCTCTTGCTGCATTTGCTTGCCAGTTGCCTGGGCTCCAGCCCTGGAATGGGTCTCAGCTGTGAATTTCCTGCCTTCAGCTGCAGGATTCTTGGAGAATTCTTCATGGCACAGGGACAAACATATCACAACCCGATTTATGGGTCAAGGGCCTGTTTCTGCCCTCTGTGACAGGGCAAAAAATAAACCGGAGTTGGTGTGAATTGGTGGGTGTTTACAGTTGTCTGGAATGTCTCTCTGGTGATGGCTAAAACTCCTGAGCATCCAAAATGATATCAAGTTGCCTTCAACAAGCCCCTGTTCATGCAAAGGTAAGCTGTGTACAGGAAGACCATCACCTGAGGACACAGTTCTTGTCCTACATCCATCAATTGCTTCTAAACATAAGGATGGCACTTCTGGCTTACAAACTGCCTGAGCAGCAGATAACTAGAGTCTAGAGAAAGTTTTTGGGATGGGTTTTTGGTATGTTTGCATGTATTGTACTCTTTTGTGCTTTCCTTGTTGCTGGAGACTAACAAAGAGAAGTGAATATGTGGTCATTCCACTGTCTTCTCTGAAGCCTTCCACCTGGATTATTGTGTCCAGTTCTAAAACCTTCAGCATAAGAAGGGTATGGAACTGTTAGAATGTGTTCAGGTCCAGAGGAGGTCTACGAATATGACTAGAGGGCTGAAGAACCTCTGCTATGAGGACAGGCTGAGTGAGTTAGGGTTGTTCAGCCTGAAGAAGAGAAGGTTCTGGGAAGACCTTAGAACAACCTCCCAGTACTGAAAGGGGCTCCAGGAAAGCTGGGGAGGGACTTTTTACAAGGGCAAGTAGAGAGGGGGATGAGGGGGAATGGATTTAAATTGGAAGGGGGTATATTTAGATTAGAAAGAAAATCTTAAAGTATGGAGTTGGTGAGACACTGGAACTGGTTGCCCAGGGAATTTGTGGGTGCTCCCTTCCTGTACGTGTTCAAGGCCAGGTTGGATGGGACCTTGAGCAGCCTGTTCTGGTGAGAGGTGTCTCTGCCCATGGCAGCGGGGTTGGGATTGGATGATTTTTAAGGTCCCTTCCAACCCAAACCACTCTGTGGTTCTATGATATGAGAAAGGAAGGTCCATGGACAAATTTTCTGTATAATAAGTCTGGGAGACCTGGCACCTACTTGGGAGCATAGGTTTTTATGGGATACCTGCTCATTGCCCCTTCACCCACCACCAGTATGCTATGTATGTCAAAAGACAAGGCTCTCTTCTCTGTGCATCAGCAGGTTGGGAGTTCATCGTCCTTTTGTTAGATATTGCCACTAAAGCATAAGATAATGGTCTTCAAGGAGCAAAATCTCCAACTCCTTGAGAATCAGCTCAGCTGGCTTTTTTGCTGTCAGTAGATTTTTATTTCTTGGATTATGTACTTCCCAGAGCTCTGTAGGGGAGCCAAGCTGGGCTCCTTCATGCTCCTTCTCAACTCTGCAGGCTTTTCTTCTTGGCCTCCAGATTCCCAGCATGGTTCCCAAGTAGCCCGTATCAAACATCTCCTTACTCCAAAAGTTCTTTCTCTTACTTGTTCCAGGTCACACTGTGAACTAGGCCTACTGGTGCTGGATCCAGACTTTCCCTGAGAATACTTAGCCAGTAGGCTCATTCCAGCTGTTCCTGCTAGTGCAAATCACTGATTTCTTTGAGCTGGCCCACAAAATTGAGTACTGACAATGTTCAATGTGAAATGGAATCATCTCTGTTCAGGCTTAGTCTGCTTAAAGTTAAGTAATCTGGCCCCAAAGTACAGTTCCAAGGGGAGGCATTTCTGGAGGATGAGGCAGGGGGAGAGGGAAAAAAAGAAGTAAAAAAGAAAAATCTAAACAAACCCTGCTTCCTTGAAATGTTTTCAGGCTTTTGGTGGAAAGTATTCACTGAGTTTGCAAATAGTTTTGGTAGGCCCAAAACCCCATGTTTTTTTCAGGGGATGAATTATTCATCCAAAAAATCTCCTCTGATGCTTTCAGTCCTTGCAGAATCCACTGCCTGGTGTTGTCCATGGGTCAAACCTAACTGAGTTTGTGGGTTGAACCCATCTCCTCTGCCTGGGCAGACACAGTCTATCCCAGGAAAGCTGCATAAACGCTTGGTTTAATCGTTTACATCAGTCAAATTTGAACCCGATCCCTTGCCAACCTGAATACTTCAACTGCTAATATTTGCTCAATGAATAGCTGAAACATTCAGAGCAGACAACCTTTAAATGCAGAGCCCTCTATTGTGGTTTTCTTCTGTGGCAACATGAATTTCCTTTACTTCTGCCTGAGCTGTCTCTAGAAACCCCATAATAATCATGTTATTATCTCTTACTAACTACCGAGGAATGTTGATGTAGGAAAGACCTGTGCTTTCTAGGCAGGTTAGACAGATTATAAACCTTTATTTCCTTTTCTGATCATTTGGCCTCATCTTAATTCATCCGCTCTTTCTTTGGCCTTTGGATGACTTCAGGGTTTGTTACATATGTCTGTGCCACAATTTTTTTTTTATGAAGTCACACACCTCAGTCATTTTTGGATTTCCTAGTTAGGAATCGCACTTAAAACTCAGGGCACCTCTCTTGCCATGGTGTGTGTGTGTGTGTGTCTGATCTTTAAATCTCATTTTTCTGACTTGTGTTTTTTTTATCATTGAGGTGTCTTTAGTTTTTGATGATTTTTAACATGCAAGTAGTGACATTTGTCTGTTTACCTTTGAAACTAAGTGGTGTCATGGTAACCTTAGGAGAAGGTGATATTTTAGCTACCAGGGCAGGAAGTCCTTCTGGACAGATCACAGCCCCTCGATGTTTGGGGTCAGACCCTCCTTTGGCAAACTGCCTTCTCCAAACATGAGATCATGGAATCATAGAATAGTTTGGGTTAGAAGGGACCTTAAAGATATCTGGTTTCAACACCCCCCCCCCCCCCCCCCCCCCCCATGGGCAGAGACAAATTCCACTGCATCAGGCTACTGAAAGCCCCATTCTACCTGGCCTTGAACACCTCCAGGGATGAGGCAGCCACCAATTCTCTGAGCAACCTGTGCCAGGGCCTCATCACCCTCACAGGAAAGACCTCATCTCAATCTCCAGTCTTTCAGCTTCAAAGTGTTCCCCCTCATCCTATCCCTACTCTCCCTGATCAAGAGCTCCTCCTCAGTTTTACTGTAGCCTCTCAGTACGGGAGGGATGCTCTGAGGTCTCTGTGGAGTCTTCTCTTCTCCAGACTGAACAATCCCAGCTCTCTTGGCCTGTCTTCTTGTGGAAGGTGCTCTGGCCCTTGGATCACCTCTGTGGCCTCTGGACTCATTCCAATCGATGCATGTACTTCCTGTGTTAAGCCAATGGCTACTAGTCCCATTCCCTTCATCCAGTGATCATCCTGTCTCTTTGAGCAGTACCTTCCTTGGGCCACCTCTAAAACACAGTGCAACCAGGGCTCGTGACCCCGAGTGGGGTTGTGGTCTGATAGAAATGCAAATGGTCCTGCTGGATGTGGTGTTGCAAGATCCAGGTCTGCAGGGCTTGTACCTGAGAGTGGTCTGGGAAGGAGGACAGTTTGTCCTTGAATTATAGGTATGGACTGCACATCACCCTTGTATATCCATTTTCCATCTGGTTGTTAAAACTTTGTGCTGAAGTGAAGGCATTTTGCTGGTGTCAAATGCAACCTAAGGAAGGTTTGGGAGCTGACTCACCAAGCATGCTCTCCTGTCTGAGGATCTGGAGTCAGCCTGGCAGGGCTGAAGGAAAGGAAATGTTTCAAGTAGGACAGGGGAGGGAGGGGACTGGAACTGTCTTTCCTCCTCCTCCGCGTGCAAGTGCCTTCTGATTTCAGGCCAGGCAAGCCTGGAGATCTTTTGCTTTTATGTGGAGTCCTGCATAAAGGGAATTCCATGGAAGGTGAGAATTCATTTTGTTTGTTTGTTCTGAGGTCAAATGAGCAGTCTGAACCCTGTTAGAGATGCATTTCCACCACCTTCACCTGTTGCTGTAAGCACTTTGCCATGACAGAGATGGAGTTTTGTGAATAATAGTAGCACGGACATTCTGAACCCAGACAGAGTCACGATCGGTGCGAGAGGAGATACACAAGGTATGTGACTTCAAGACCAGAGCTGCCTTGTGTCTGGCCAGCTTGGAAAGGAGCCAGGGGATCTCAATTTACATCCATTTATTCAAACTTGGCCAGGGCTCATCGCTCCCTAACTTGCTTGAGGTGAAACTAATTCTGTGAAGCTCCAGACCAATTATTCCAGAGGCGTCAGAAGGAATTGGCCCTTCTTTAAAAGGGGATTTGTGGAGAGCTTTGAAAAACATAATTTTAATTTTGAGGAATGTTGGTTATCCTTTACCGTCTTTTCCACTTTTTTTTTTTTATCGTAGTATCATAGAATGGATTGGGTTGGAAGGTACCTTAAATATCACCCACTTTCAAACCCCCTGCCATGGACAGAGACACACAGAGTAGACCAGGTTACTCAAAGCCCCATCAAACCTGGCCTTGAACATTTCCAGGGAGGGGGCATTCACAATTTCCCTGGGAAAGCTGTGCCATTGTCTCACTACCCTAATCGTGAAGAATTAATTTTCTCCTTCTTGTTTTCCTCTCTCTCTGATCTAATTTCTAAAGGACTGAGGAAGGGGTGACCCAACTGCCCTGTTTTCAATTCTTGCTCGGCCAGAAAAGAAAGTGGGAAATCAGAAAGTGTACATTTGTGATAAAACTTGTTCTATTTGTGGACTGGGGGAACAATGACTTTCAAAAATAATTAGCTATTGTTGTTCTGCACCTCACATTTTTTGGTAAGGTCAGAGCCTGTAGGAGATGGTGCATAAAGAGTGGTGAATTATTGGAAGAGGCTGCCCAGGGAAGTGGTGGAGTCACCAACCCTGGAGGAATTCAAAAAGCATATAGCTATGGCATTTTGGGACATGGTTTACTAGCCACAGTGGGGTTGGGCTGACAGTTGGACTAGATGATCTTAGAGGTCTTTTCCAACTTTAACACTTCTATTGCTACGAACCCTGCAGGGACATTCATATGCAAAGACTGCCTTGCACTTGCCCCTGGACTGACTCATCCACAGCTGCAGCATCTCTTGTTACTATATTTGAATTCAGGATTGATAATGTCTGAGCCAAATGGTGACAAGGCAGTTTCTCCTTTCCCTCTGCATGCTTGCAAGCAGGAGTCTTTACAGTACCTGTTGTCACAATGCCTGAGGAAGGATCTGCTCCCCAAAGGCAATGCTGAAGGGTAGGCAAACCCTGGCCTTAGGCTTCACAGGGAGAAGACTGTGTTCCCTCTTTCTCTCATGTTTGAACAATTGGTATTTATTTCCAGTGGGGTAAATTTAGGAAAGGTAGCAAACTGAGTCATGCTAATCATCTGCAATTTAGGTGTTCAGAGTGTGTATGAACAGCTGGGATCCTAATCCCTTTAGACCGTATTAGGAGTTGAAGGTCAGGGACTTGTCTTTAGGGAGGTAATTCCTCCTGACTTCTAATAAGGGCTTCAATTTTCAGCTGTTACCTCTGTGTTACCAAAACTGATCATGTGTGTCTGTTTCTTCTTTACCTCTTCCTGTGATGACCTCATGAAGAACCACCAGTCTCATGACAGAATTGATCTGGTTTATTTTCTTCTTTTATAAAGGGAAAATTTTTTGATTTGAAATCCCATCTTGACGTGCCTTTTCTTATCAATAATTTGGTCACTTACTTGCTGCCCTTTATTTGATTCCTGCCTTTTGATATGTCCTGTGCATAAATAGTGTTTGTATCCCCTCCAGCCCCTTGTGTCTTGTCTTTTGGATTATAGAATCATAGAATGGGTTGGAATGAAAGGGACCATCCAGTTCCACCTCCACCCCCGCCATGGCCAGGGATACCTCTCATTAGACCAGGCTGCTCAAGGCCCCGTCCAACCTGGCCTTGAACAACTCCAGGGATGCAGAGTACACAGCTCCCCTGGGCAACCTGTGCCAGTCCCTCAGCACCCCCACAGTGAAGAATTTCTTCTTAAAGTCTAATCTAAATCCTCCCCTTTCCAATTTAAAGCTGTTCCCCTTTGTCCTTTCACTACAGGCCCTTGGAAAAAGTCTCTCCCCAGCTTTCTCATAGGCATTCTTCAGGTACTGGAAGGCTTTCCTAAGGTTTCCTCAGAGCCTTCTCTTCTCTAGGCTGAACAACCCTAACTCTCTCAGACTGTCCTCATGGGGGAGGTGCTCTAGCCCTTGATCATCTCTGTGGCCTCCTCTGGACTTGCTCCAACAACTCCATGTCCTTCCTGTGTTGACAACTCCAGAACTGGATGCAGGACTCCAGGTGAGGTCTTGCCAGAGTGGAGGAGAGGGACAGAATCCCCTATCTCACCCTGTCGGTCCCACGCTTTGGATGTAGCCCAGGACAGAGTGGGTTTCTGGGCTGTGAGTGCACATTGTTGGCTCACATTGAGCTTCTCATCCATCAGCACCCCAAGTCTTTTTCCATAGGGCTTCTCTCAATCACATCATCCCCTTGCTTGTATTACAACTGAGTATTGTCCCAGCCCACGCGTTGGACTTTGCATATGACCTTGTTGAACTTCATGATGTTCACACAAGCCCAGTGGCTGTGATGCCCTAATAAACGTAAGTAGCTCCAAAATCTTACCTTAAACAAACACTAAACATTCTTAAAAACTCTTGGAACAGGAAGAAAAGAAAATCATGACCTTCCCTTTGAAACCTGCATTTCTAGGCAGTTGCTCCTGCCTCCAGTGTTAGGAGCAAAAAAAAATCCAAACCGTCATCCCAATCCATAAATCAGAGAGGATTTAGTTGGAGAGAAAGCTCTATTTTGGGTGGGAATTTAATTTTCTATGGAAACCTTTAATGTTGGCCAAAGAAAATCCTCTATAAAATATGGCACTGGTTTTCTTCAGGCTCCTATTTTCTCCTTGGGGTGAGGCGTTCAGCCAGGTCATCTTCCATAATACATCACTTAGCGAGGGGTAGAGGCATCGTACAAATTCCTGCTTGTTGAGCACTGACAGATGTAACCTGGTATGAACTTCCCCTTTGCTATGTGAGGTAGACAGAAGTCTGGTTTTCTGTTGTTTTTTTTTTTTTTTTTTTAAATAAAAAAGAAGCTCTTTTTCAAGCTTTCGTAGAGGCATAAGGTACATGATTTCACATATAGAAAGGGAAGGAAACCTGATCGTTCCTATCCAGTGTAAATAATTTTCTCCTTGCTACCTAAAAAAGAGAGAAACCTTTCAGCTCTTTTCTTCTGAAAGCCAGGGCACTTCGTTGGGTGCCTTTGTAGCAACTGAAGCATCTGTTCTTTATGTGAGTAGGTCTGCAACCAGTGGGTGAGTTTGCTAGATGGAGGTGAAATGAAAGAAAGTAGGTTGTGTCCCTGCTCTCAACCCCTCCTGGCAACCTTCATGCATTCGAAACCCACAGGCTGAAAACCACGTTTGTAACTTATCCTTTTCTGAGCTATTTTAGTAGCTAACGTTATTAGTGTTAGTATAATTAGAGGCATTCCAGCTTGGTAATGGACTCCATTCTGGGAGACATGAGTTTGCTTAGCCCTGGGCTTCAGTCAGCTAGAGTTTCCCAAATTGAATGGAAGCTGAAGATCCAAATTTCCTTGGGGTGAAGAATTTTATTTGCGTTCCAAAGCCTTGTCTATCCCAATTTCCCTTCAGGGCTCTCACCATTTCTGATGCTGGTGGAGCCTCTGAGTTTGTAGCACGATCGTGGATCTACCAGGCTGTAGCCCTGCATTGTAAGAGAGTGGACATGGTAGGTGACCAGATGCCACAATGGCGGTCGACAAGGTGGTTTCATCTGGAGAGCTTGTAGCTCCCTTCTGCAGGAATGGGAGTAAAAGTGAGGTCCTAGAGCAAAAATGAGCCTGATGTGGGCGAAGTAGAGCTGTGGTCTGTTCCTCCCTGCTTTGGTAGTGGACTCACTCAGTCAGATCCTAGCAAAGCTCCATTTTCTAAGACAGTTATAAGCAGGGAGGATCTGATGGTTTTATTTAGTGTTGCTTTGCCCCAGCAAAGCTTCCCTCCACTTAATGCTGGTGGGGGGGCTCTGGGGGTGCTGAGTTACTCCTCTACTTGTGAGGCCAGCACTGAAAGATCTGAATTAGTATCCATCTTCTGCAGCTGAGGGGCTTTGTGTGCAGCCCCTGGGAACTGAGCAGGGCTGCTAGCAGTGCACTCTCCCAGCTGGTGACAGCTTCACCAGCTTGGAGGGAGATTTTTTTTCTTCCCAGCTCCCAGTGCTGCCAAGCAGAAGGTAAAGTCATGAGAAGAAGAATTGGAGGGGGGTAAAGTAGGGTGGGAGGGAGCTCTGCCTCTAACCAATTCCACCTGTTTCTGTGCACACAGACTTGCTCTAATTTCTGGCCATCTGTATTTTTACTTTACGCTCTGCCTCAGAGTCTCCTCCAAAAGGTTTTTTAAATTACTTTCCCAGCCTCCTCCTTGCAGAGAGAGCAGCTGATTAGTGGCTCCCCCTATGTAAGTTTCCTATCTAGACTAATTATTTCTCTTGATGGTCTATTTATCAGGCTGGTTTTCCTTCTGGGCTGTTTTGTTCTCTGATGCTTTTCCAAAGAGGGGAAGAAGGGTAAATAAAAAACAGACAAGCAAAGTAGATGCAGCTCCATTTACATTGTTTCTTGTCAAAAAGAATACTAAATTCCTGGGCCACCCCTCTCCACGAAGGTACCCATCTTTGCCATAATTTCAATGGTTTCTTATCCCTTCATTGGCTGTTCATTGTGTTTCTAATATCTGGGACTGCATTCTCTGCCCTACATTAGAAAAGTCTGTGAGAACAGGCATTATGTCATGCTCCTGTGGTGTTCACCATGCCTCAAGCCCACCAGATGTATGAGCTCTCATGACAAAGCAGTGTCCCTGCTGTGGGCTTCCTACCTAGACAGCAGGATGTTGTTCAGCTGTTGGCAAGATGCTTCAGTCTCTCCCAGGTTGTATCTAGGGACTGAACTACACGAGCAGCCTCTTACTTCCTTAAAAGATTTGTAACTTTACAGATGCATGTACCCAAAGTGGAAGGTTTTGCACTCAGTGATTGGGCAAACAATCCTGGGACATGGCAGTTGAGTTTTACATTTATGAATAAAAATATCATAGAATACTTTGAGTTGGAAGGGACTTATACATGTCATCCCATTCACCCCCAGCAGGAACAGGGACATCTTTAACTAGACCAAGTTTCTTAGAGCCTCATCCAAACTCACCTTGAATGTTTCCGGGGATGGAATTTCCACTGTCTCCCTGGAAAAGCTGGGACAGTGTTTCACCATCCTCATTGTAAAAAATGCCTTCTTATATATACAATCTTATATCCAAGTCTTGCTTAAAAGTCTGTCCCCAGTTTTCCTGTAGCCCCTTTCAGTACTGGAAGGCTGCTCTAAGGTATCCCCAGAGCCTTCTCTTCTCCAGGCTGAACAAGCTCAACTCTCCCAGCCTGTCTTCATGTGGGATGTGCTCCTCGAATCATCTTCATGGCCTCTTCTGGACTCTAACAGATCCATCTCCTCCTTGTGCTGAGGCAAATACCTAGTTCTACAATTGACACCCTGGGCAAACAGATGCCGTAGCCTCTGTGTTGCAATTGCTCTTGTACTTTAATCCTCTTAATGTAATTTTTCAGTGTTTTAACAATTTCTCTTTTCCTGACATGCTGGAGGGGAAACATTCTTCGTGCTTCTAGTTTACAATACATGGAAAGCTTTATGGTTTTATGAAGATGTGTTACAATTCTTGGTGGTTAGCCAGCACACACATCTTAATTTGGTTACTTTATGAAGATCCAGCAGCCCAGTAAAAGATGTCACTTGTCTCTCATGCTCTTTCAAGGTAGAGTGAGTAAAGCAAAGCCATCTTCAATTAATATAGTGGCGTTATTCTCGCCTTCATCTCTCTTTCTGCCTGATGTACTATTTGGTTTCGGTTTTGGTTTTAATTTGCTGCAGATAAAGGAGGCAGTTTCTTCTGCTGCTAGTAGTTAGGCTGGGGAATATCTTTCAGTAGGATGCTGTAGATGCTTGAAGTCTACATGGGCTCATAAAGCAACTGGACAATTTAATGACAGAGATATTCACAAGGGATCATTGGAGGTGTTCAACACTCAAATGTATGAGACCTGAGCAACCTGATCTAACTAGAACTACTTTAAGCAGGGATGAGCTAGGTGACCTAGAGACACCTGCATGAGTGCCCTGTTGTTTTAGGATGCTGGGAAACTATTCTGGAGAGTATTGCTTCAAGACTGACCCTGTTTTTAAAGCTCTTCCCCTGTTCCTTGGTCCTTGAGTAGTGTCAGAGACCTGGCACAGATTGAAAGAGTCCCTTGGTGGAATCAGTTTGTTTTTTTCTCTTTTTATTTTTCTGGAATTGTACATTGTAAATGTTGCTGATTGTCAAAAAGATTGTTCCTCTAGGAACAATTACAGGTTGGGCAAAAAACTGATTTGGAGCAGCCCTGAAAAGTACTTAGGGATGCTGGTGGATGAGAAGATCAACATGAGCCACTAGTGTGTCTTTGCAGCCCAGAAAGCCAACCGTGTGCTGGGCTGCATCCAAAGCAGTGGGACCAGCAGGATGAGGGAGGGGATTCTGATCCTCTGCTCGGCTCTTGTGAGACCCCACCTGGAGTCCTGCATCCGGTTCTGTAGTCCTCAGCCCAGGAAGGACATGGAGCTGTTGGAGTGAGTCCAGAGGAGGCCACAGAGATGATGTGAGGGCTGTAGAACCTCCTGAATGAGGACAGTCTGAGAGAGTTGGGGTTGTTCAGCCTGAAGAAGAGAAGGCTCCGGGGAGACTTTAAAGCAGCTTTCCAGTACCGAAAGGTGCTGCAGGAAAGCTAGGGGAGGGGCTCTTGATCAGGAATTGCAGAGATAGGATAAGTGGGAAAGATTTTAAGCTGAAAGAGAGGAGACTGAGAGGCTATCTTGGGCAGAAATATTTTCCTGTGAGGGTGGAGAGGCCCTGGCACAGGTTGCCCAGAGAAGTTGTGGCTGCCCCATCCCTGGAAGTGTTCAGTGTCAGGTTGGATGGGGATTTGAGCACCCTGACCAAGTGGGAGGCGTCCCTGTTCATGGCAAGGGGAGTGGAACTGGATGGGCCTTGGAGGGTCATCGTCCGTGTCCCCCCCCATATCATTCCATGATTCTATGATTTAAAACAGACTTCTTTTGTATGACTAAGCATGTATATTTAAACATGCACACTGCAAGATGCTTCCTTTGAGATTTTGTATGGTTTTATCTTTTTATTCCTGTCTTTTGGGCAATATGTGGAGATCCTTTTGTTTTTCCAGAGCTATCTTATGCAGCCAAACCCAGTTCCCTATTGAACTGAAGAAATGGCTACTTATGTTTTCCAACATTTGTCTTTGGTTTTGTTTTCCCAACAGTACCTCACTTTTCAGTTCCTTCTTTGGAAAGGTGGGCAAAGGTGATAGTGAAAGTCTTTTTGATACATCTAATGTGTGAAATATCACCCTCAAATAATTAAGCTTAGTTCTAAATTTCTTAAATATATGACCATGGCAATCTCTTCCTGGAATGAAGTCCAGCTTCCAGAACTGTCCTGTTGGACACGGTACTGACTGTAACCCTCTTTCCAGAAGTGAAGGTTTACACTGCTGGGTACTGAAGGAAGGAGCTATGCTAGAGATGAGTCAAGTGACAATGTATGGAGAAGCTCAGCTCTGAAGACCATGACATCTGCTCTGTTTCCTTTTCCTAGTCAGACTGGAAGATGGTAGTGCTTGAAAGAAGATTGCTCAATGTGCATAGCCAGCTCTTCAGTCAACAAGTAAACTTCTCTTTTCAACCTGCAAAGGAATGACAGACTGGTACTTAGTCGGGTCGTTAAAGTCATTAGAAATTAGGATTCATAGACTCATAGAAGAATTCTGGGGGGAAAGCAAATCTGGAGGTCATCTACCCAAAACGCTGCCCAAACCAGGCCTAATAGGTCAAGTTGCTCAGGATTTTTCCAGTTAAATCTTGTAATATTTTCAAAGATGGAGTTGGCCCTGCATATCTGGAAGTTTTCCAATATTTGACCACTGTCATATTAAAACCAAAGAAGTCCTTAAATCTAATCAGATCTTGCCATGTTTTATCATGTGTCCATTGCCTCTAGTCCTATCACTGTGAACCTCCGAGAAGAGTCTGACTCCGAGTCTTGTGTATCATCTGAGAAGGTGGCTGCTGACAGCAGTAAGATCTTGCCTGTCCCTTCCCTCCTTAAAGATGTCTGCAGAATCACAGAATGGTTTGCTTTGGAAGGGACATTCAAATATTTTTCTAGTTTCTTCACCATTGACAGAAGCATATTCTACCATAAGTCCCATCCAGCCTGCCTTTGAGAATTTCCAGGATGGGGCATCCACAGCTTCTCTGGGCAGCCTGTTCCAATGTATCACCACTCTGATAGTACAGTATTTCTTCCTTATGTCCAATCTCTAAATCTACACTTTTTAAGCTTAAATCTATTATCCCTTGTCTTATCACTACACGCCCTGGTAAAAAGACTCTCTCCATCTTTCTTCTAAGCCCTCTTTTAAGTATTGAGAGGCCACAATGAGCCCTCCTAAAAGGACCTGGTTCTCTCAGTCTCTATTCTAGAGCCTCCAATGACCTCTGTCCATGACCTCTGTACCTTTCTTGCACTGGGAATTCTCCCACTGAACGTTATTCTCCACCTGTGGTCTCAAAAGTAATGAAAATAGAGTTATGGTCATGTCCTTGATCCTGCTGACGCGCTCTTCTAATCCAGCCCAAGACACAGATACTATGGGAACAGAATTCACACCAAATGGATTCAGCTTCAATAAACAGATATTCTGTGTACAGGAATTGAAGGAACAAACTGTTTGCGTGGGCTGTTTTATCATTCATTATCCATGCTGTAACATGCACTCCACCTGAGATGAAGGAGATTTTGAGACACCTTTAGCTCTACTTCAATTTCTTTTGCTTCGTGACATGGTTTAGGTAGATATGGTGGTATTGGACTGGATGAGCTTAGAGATCTTGTCTAACCTTAATGTTTCTATGATTCTTTGGAAAATAGAGAAACTTCTGTCTCTTTCCCTCATTGTGTGAACAACACTCCTTTGCCATTTTTGCTTGGTCTATGGAGATTTTGAGTCTGTAGAGCAGGACTGTAAGACCAAGAGTCCTACTTCAACTTGAGGAATCCACAATGTGGACATGACCAAAGGCACAGGTAGAACAGTTTCCACCAGGATGTCTCTGGCTGTTGCATGCAACACATTCAGCCAGAGTTGTTCATTTGTTTGACACATGAAGATATGGCTGTCCTAACAGCCTGTATGCAGAGAAGAGTCTGAAAGCATGGATCCACAATTTCATAACGTAAATCACCCTGAACTTTCCTGGAAAAATAGTCGACTTTTTGTTTAGCCATAAAAAAAAAAAAAATCCAACAACCTCTTTTGTTCCGGAAACCTCTGGGCATATTAAGCGAAACCAGATACTTGAGGGTGGGGGTGTTGGGGGAGAGAGGCATACAGGAAAGCAATCAAAATCTACTGGAGGAATTTCTCCTTTCTAGAAGAACATAAACCAGTAACAGAATGTAAACAACCCGCCATATGTAACTTGTAAATCAGAAGTAAAAAGGAACGAGTTCCCAGCAGGCCATTGTGAACAGTTGGCTGTTGAGTCTTTTTATTTTTGTTGTTCTTGTTTGATTTAATTTTAATTTTGTCATTCTTCTCTTCTTCCTGCTCTCCCAAGATGAACCTCAAGTGGAAGTCTTAAAAGCCTGGCCTCCTAAGCTGTGCCTGAAAATAGTCACAGCATATTAATTTTGCAATGGCTGAAGGACAGGGTTTAACAAGGTCTGACAATGGTTCCTCCTGAAATCATGCCAACAATATTAGTTGTTTGGGACAAGACTGGATTCTCTTCCAGGACTAAGTCACCTGTACTAGCCAGTGTATGAGTGGGGCAGCTGATCTCTTGTTTATTTAGACTGAAGAGAGTGCCACTGTTGGAAAGAACAGAGATACTTATTGTTAAAGAATCTTCAGAGTACCTGTTTTGCAGCTTGAAAATCATAGAATTACAGAATGGTTTGTGTTGGAAGCTACCTCAAAGCCCATCCAGTACCAACACTCCCTGCCATGGGCAGGGACACCTCCCACTGGATGGAGTTGCTCGAAGACCCATCCAACCTGGCACTGAACACCTTCAGGCATGTGGCAGCCACGACTTCTCTGGGCAAGCTGTGCCGGTGTCTCACACCACCCTCACAGGAAAGCATTTCTTCCTAAGATATCATCTCAGTCTCCCCTCTTTCAGCTTTAAACTGTTTCTCCCTCATCATATCCCTGCACTCCCTGATCAAGAGTCCCTCTCAGTTTCTTATAGCCTCTCTCATGTCAGATGACTGACAAATACAAAGCCACTCTATTTAGACTTCAGAAACACAGGGTTTTTAAAGGTAAGTGGTGGTCTGATAGAGTAACCCATGAAACTGTTGCTCTTGTTGTGCAAACTGGGTTCTAGGGGACTGAAGAGGCCAAATTTGATACCATTCATGAAAATATCTACCTCCTCCTCAATTCATAGACACATAACTATACATAGGCTGGATGTGAGCTTGGAGCTGAGCTCTGGGATGTTGATGGGTTCAGCTGTGGCACATGGATCTATCCAAGATACATGTTTTGTCCTGCTACACATTCCCATGTTTTTTTCCAAGGATGGAAGATAGGAAATGTCTATAAGGGAAGAAAAGGGAAGAAAAGGGAAGAAAAGGGAAGAAAAAAGTTGTTAAGGTACATTTTATCAGACCTACCTGGTTTTTTTTCTAGCACCCATATCTTGATCTCAGTGTAGAGCTCTGTTCATGAGACAGGCTCTGATCTCTAAACCAAATGCAAATTAATAGGAATGGTACAAGAGCAATGTTTTGAGTTTTTGATGTCTACAATGAACAAACTTGAATTTATAAACACAATGTCCTGAAGACAAAGGCTAAAAGAAATAATTTCTTTTTACTCCTGTGTTCAAATGAACAAAGCCTTCTCTTTGTTGTGAAACTGGGGGAGAAGAAGCAGCAAACACAGCCTCTGGAACATTTAGGGACTTCACCTCATATCCATTTCAAAGACATCTCTCTGTAGCTGAGCTTGCAAGTAATGCTTATCCAGGGAATGTGGCTTATTTGCATGACTTCATCTCTTCCCCTGAAATATGGCCATTTGTAGTAATTTGTTAAAATAGTGATTAGCGCTGATCCTTTCCGGTATCAGCAGCTGCTCTGTCAATGAGATGGTTACAGAAATCCCCTCCACCCACTGCTGTGTGTTTAGGATCA